>CM076582.1:1187471376-1187988152 GCA_034641835.2 Pinus albicaulis
GGTGTTAGCCACCTATAATATTTTGTTATACCAAAAGGTGGCTAAGATCTTTTTTGAGCCTCCAAGGAACAAATTTTATCACTAAAAATTGTTAGCTCTTGAAGTCTCTTTAAGGCCTCATGCCTCTGTCCCAAATCCTCATTTGCTGTCCCATTTTATACTCAGAAAATTCTACTGATTTCATATAACAAACTGCTGAAGAAACCATCATTTTCTTCCCCTTTTTTCTCCATATTATTCCTCTACTTTTCATAAGTTTCTCCCTCCATCCGTGAAAATCTTCCTGACATGGTTTAAAACTTCTTTTTGAGTTGTTCCGAAACCCTCAAATCCATTTAAAACCTTGAAATTTTTCATAAAAAACAAAGTTTTATTGCTATGGACCTAAGCCTCTTGGGCTAAGTCCTAAACCACTTCCCTCCACATGCCCATGCGTCGAGACCAAATGCCAAAGCTTGTCGACGCTAAATCGGAAAGATTCAAGTGTGCATGTTTGTGAGCCATTTCAAAATGCTGATTGCGATCAGCCCCTTTTTCATAAACCGCAGATCATATTGTTATTTCGTTTAACCCATAGGCCCGCAATCGGGCGCTAAACCATTGAAAAATCCCTCTCTGATCAATTTTTCCTTTGTAAACCCAAAAACCCACTTTCCGAAGTTTTAAGTTAAAAACTTAAGAACACGTGATAAATAAAAATGGGTTGATCAAAAAGACCAATCACGCAATCGCGATCGGAGAAATTACAAATGGGTTGATTGAAAGACCGGGCCCGAATGTTCCGATTGCGATTAGCCCTAGTTATATAAAGCCCCGGGCCCATGGTACTCCATACTCCTAGTGGCCCCGCAATCGGGCGCCAGCCTATCATATATATTTTCTGCCCGATTCACTCAAAACCTTAGTGTTTATCGAAATTTTCGGGTTTCTCGCAAAGTATAAGGGTCCCGCCGGTGCAAGAAATCAAAGGATCTGGACCGTCGATCTAGACCCAATCCGATGGCTAGCGCTCAATCGCAAGTTTCTAATCGCAAGTTTCAAATCGCATGCATTTTTGTTGCACTCCCGATTGCCGATCCCCGATCCAATCTGAGCCGTCCATCCTCCCGAAGATCCAACGGCCCTTATTCCCTCCGATCACAAGTCTTGCCCTGTTTCAAAAACTCTCCGATTCACCTTCTGCCGTCGATCTGATCTGCAGATCAACAGCCAGCGCTTAATCGCATTGGAAATTTACATCGCATGCACTTGCCTGCCACCCCTGATTGAGATCTTTCGATTAGATCAGGACCGTCCACGTGTCCAGAACGGACGGTCCAAAACCACCCTGCCTTATTTCTTCTCCCCGCTCTCATTTTCCTGTTTTTCACCGATCTCCACCGTTAGATATTTTTATCCGACGGCTACGCTCCTCCCCCGCCATCTGAAGCAGTTTAAACCTATTTTTTCGCAGGATTTCTTAATTGTTTTGTGTTTGATGCAGGTGTTCTAAATGGTTTTCCATTTTATAACGAAGAAATGCCAAGGGCTGGGAATGACGATTCTCATGCCCTCGTTTCATTACAGAGAAGCCATCCACGGGCTCTATTCCATGTTTCGTCAGTACTCTATGAGTATTGATGCCGTAAAGCCCAGTGCGGGTCTGCACATCGACAAGACACTGTTTTAATTCAAACACAGTTAAAGAGTATCAGTTTTGAAGACAGAGCACAGCAGATGAAGATTGAAGACAGCTTTTATGGGGATTACGGCTAAGACAGTTATCAAAAGCCTAATCTCCAATCTAAAACACAGTTTAAAGGAAAACCTAAAGTGTTTTATCAGACAGAAAGGTTTCCACCGCTTCAACTGAGGCGAATTGATTCCTCAGCTACTACAAAGAGCAACCTGTCGCCTCAAACCATTCAAAACAGAGGCCGAAGTTATTGATTCAGGAAATATCTGCCTCCAGCGCTGCCAAGAAGTTAATTCTGCCAAAGGAGTGTAATAGTAAATAGCTGCAGAGTTGCTCCAGACAGAGCATAGAGCCTCAAAGTTAAATAAAGCTCCCACCGAGCTTTGATATTAATTGTAAAACATTAATACAGTGATCCACCTGTACACTTCTCCATCGAACCCCTCAAGAGGCCGAGAAGTCATTTAATCTGTATTAATGGTTCACGAGATATTTTTGTTAGTTCTCACCTGCTCATCTTCCTATAAGTACTTCTTCATAAGATGAGAAGGTTGGTTGCTTTTTGATCACAAGTTGTAATATTGAAACTCTCTGAAATAAATATACAAGTCTGTTGAAGTTGAAAATAATTTGGAGTCTTGGATGTCTTGATGATGCCGTTGCACGTCTGTTCCTGAGAAGGCTCTATCATTGGATCCATGAGCTTGGCTGTTGGTGAAGTGCTCTGAACTGTTAAATGTTTTTTCCCTTGTTTTCATTATGTTCCATAATTTCTTACTACTGTAGGCTGAAAGTTTTAGGCTAAGAAATGACTCCTGGAAGCACCTTAGACCTGTTCACCCTTCACTGTTTTATGTTTTCTTCTGCTGAAGTATTTTAGAGGCTTTAAACCTTCTCTTTAGTCTTCATGCTCGTTTATTTCCTTGATAGCTCAAATAGTTGGTTTCAGCATGTTATGGTTCTCCTTGCTTGTCTGCCATCACTTGAAAGCCGTTATTGAAATCTCCCTTCGAAGTACCATTGTCTTAAGTTAACCAAAGAGGTCGGTTTTGATCTTACCCTTTGCCCCTGCTTAAACATTTGTTTTGAAGGTCTTTATAGTTGCAAACACAGATGTTATTTAGGTGTTCCCTCTTCTATGAATGCAACTATCATTGAATCTTTTATGTTTTCTAAATCCTTTAAAATAAGATCTTTGAGGAAATAGGGTGTTCCCCGAATCTTAGATTTCATTTTAGAAGTTGTCTTGAAATCATTATTTGCTTAAAGAATGTTTGTAGAATTTATGGTTAGCCCTGTCCATCAAATATCTCTTTATTGATAAGTTATGTTTCTCAAGTTCCCTTTGTTGAGAATTAAATTTCTTTTTCCAAATCATTAATGTCCATCTCATTCCAAAACAAAGGATCCTGTGGCCAAGTTAGATTTGCCCTTTGATATCCCATATCCCTTGAAGAGTTTGTCATGATCTTATTTTGACTCCATTGTCCAATGAACCGGATATTTCCTCTTTCTGTCTATCTTTCCTAGACCTTTCATATTCTGCTATATCAACTCAACCCAACCAAACAAACATCTGCACGTAATAACTAGTCTAAAATTCCATAACCAAAGCAAACAAGATAAAGCTTTCCAAACAAATATTTGAGAGATCCCTCTCTGAGAACAGGAGGACTAGATCCTGGAACTATAAAGATTGGTTCTGATGTTGCCTTGTCTTTTGATTTTCCAAACTGTCAAAACACGGGGAACCAACACAAGGCCTGAGCTTAAGCACTAGAACTACACAATGCCTATTCCTGGGAGGAGGAAATCCACATTACGTAGTATCAAGGTAAAGGGTTGTAGCTTGAGGGTTGGAAATATGCCTTTTTTTATGCCTAAATTATTATCCCAATATTTCTGGAAACAAGGTTCATAAACATTGTGAGTTCTAGAAATCTCACAGCCTTCATCATCCTTAAGATTATTTCTCACTATTTCAGCATTCCATCATGTTCAGCTCTGCTTACCAGTCCCAAAAAACCCATTACAGGCTTATGTCACTCTTTCTGTCTATATGTATTCACCTTTGGCCCAAATACTCTTTTTTGTTTTTGCCTAGAAACCCCCCACTGCTACCTAAGCCCACCAATCAAACAGCTTTGTTGTGTCTCCCAAAATACTCCCAAACACTGATGGTCTCAAACTATCTCTGTAGATTCTTTAGATAAATCAAGTACATTGGATTTTGGATCTTCAATACATTAGTTTACCATAAACTCTATTTTACATTTGATGATCCCAAATTCTAGGTCTCAGTCCAAAATCCAAGTCCAAGAAAGCTTCCACTAGGTCACCTAGGGTTTCACAAATTCATAGGGTGGATTTGGTACCTTACAAACTCTGTTTTTCCTGTATGAAGAATCTACATTCAAAGAAGAAAAATATAGGTGATCTTGTCCAAACTGATCAAAAAGGTCATTCAAGGAAGGCTTTTTGGCCTAGAGCACAAATCTTGCAAGGGGGCAGTTGCCCCTTGCTCACCTTTTGGCAAAAGGATCAAATGGCCATCAACCTAAAAAGAGGTAAGGTAATGGGAAAAATCATCACAAGAAGACCATAAACATCAAAGAAGAAGGCAGCAAGGCCTATGTTTGAAGAAAATCAAGGTTTGTGATTGTTTTGGCCAAACAAGGAATCAGTACTAGGTCTACAAGGGCAAATTTCACCTCAACCCCATCAAGTGCACATTGAATATTCTTTAGAAATAATTAATGAGTTTTGAGAAGTTTCAGATAACTTAGAAGACAACACTATTTACTTTTTTCTAAGCAGCCCTAAAACCTAGGAGTTTGGGAAAATTGACAAAAAATGATCAAATGATGACAAAGAGCCTCCTTCATAATAGCAGATGGCATGTCAAGGGTTTCAAGCTACCCTCTAGGGTTTGATAACAAGCATTGTATCCCACTTCACCACAGGGACAAAAAGGCCCAAAAATATCAGTGCAAGGTTTTGACTTATCAAAAGAGAAGTCAGAGGCATTTTTAAATGGTCAAAGGAAGCAAGCATGAGGTAAAATTTCCCAAGGAGGTAATTATCACAAGCATAGGTTCATTATTGATAAAATGAGTTGTTAAACTCCAAAAAAGACAGTGATCCAAGACAAAAAAGTTGTATAGGCACCTGCAAGAACAAAAGTGGCTAGGAGAGACACAAAATGTTTTAAAAAACTGATAGCTTTTCCCACCAAACATATAACATTAGAAAACTGATCAAAAGAATGTTTCACAGAGAAAACATGACAGAAAGTAAATCAGAGGAAAACATGTCAAAATGATCACAAGTTTTTTGTTTGCAAGTGTTAAACATCATGAAGAAGGTTCATTTTCCGAAAATTAGTAAAGAACACAGTTTAAGTCGGTTGAATAGTTTGTCAGTCTTAGAGGAGGACATCAAAATTCTCTAGCAAGGCAAGAAACCATTTTTTGAGACCCTGCTACCTACAGGATAAAAGACTAAAAAACAATGAAAAATGGGGAAGAGAAATAAACTTTAGGAAATTAAGTTTTGTCACAAAATTATTTTCAAAAGGATATAAATTCTTTTCTTTTTCCCTCCTCCCAACTCATCTTGGCTTTTGAAGGAGAATAAGATCCGTTGAAGAATTTTTTTAGGGTTTTCTATGCAAATTTTGGTAAAAAATTCAGGCGCTACGCACCGAGCCGTCAGCGCTGCACACAGAGGGGGCAGCAGCAGTGTTAAATTATACTTGGATGCGCACCGGGAGGGTGGCGCTACACACTTGTGAAGGCCCTGCACACAAACTCAGATGACCCGACTTACCCACAGAAAAGCCTTTGACGCTACGCATCGGCAATTTTTGTCAAATTTGCTCAAAAAACTTGCCTAAATCCAAATTGTCTACCTCCAAGCCCCTGCACAGAGTTAGATAAGGTTGGTGGCCACTCTGCTCACCATCCCAAGTTTTTCTTTTGCATGCATGATCAAAGGAGGAGTTTAAAAACCTAAAAACTTAGCCAAAACCATAATCTTCATGGAAATCAGACTTTTGACCTTCTAGGGCAAGAATTACCATTTTGAATGTGATCATGAACATAAAGGCACTCAATGCAAGACAAGCTTTCTCCTAAAAACTCTGAAAAGTACTGCTTGATCACTCCATTTTGCCCTCATTTACTAAAAACTTCCCTCACCTCACACATATGTCCTCCCTAGACCTAAAGCTTTCACCAAGCTAAAAACCATTCTGTTCTGAGATACACAGAGCAGTGAGCACTTGGATGAAGACATGGATGGTGATGATACAAATGAATCACTCCCAAGTGCAGAAAAGGATGATGCTAATGAACAAGATAAAGATCAAGAGGATAATGAAGAAAATAATGAGGACGGAAATCAGCAAGAAAGTGCACATAACAGTGAAGAGAAAAATGTGTTTAAGCATGATAGAGAGCACAATGATAGTGCAAACAGTGAAAATATGGATGAAAATATTGAACATGAAGAAAAAGAAGATGATAATGAAGAAATAGCAGATCAAGTAGAGGAAACCATCAAGGCACAAATAGGATTTGATGAAGGAGACAATGATAAAAAGAATGCCACTGATAGGACAATCAGTGAGGAAAAGGACAGTAAAAGAGATAATTCATGATATTCATGACAGCTTTCATGACTATCATGACACTAATCATGCTCTTTATGACAAAGAAAATCAAAGTGACAGTGCAAGAAATGATAAAGAAGAAGACATCATAGAAGGACAAGGCAAAAGTGAAGCAGATGCAGAAGCTGATGATCAACTCCAAGACCAAGAAAAACTTAGATACATGGCTCAATATTTTCCACAGGCTTCTCAAACCCCTTGAGGAACTTGTCCACCAAATTTAAGGAAATTCTAACAAATTTTTGTCTTTTTGAAAATTTGGGCCCTCTGTGTGCAACACCCTAGGCTCTACGCACAAAATTGGTGCATCCTCAGCTCAAAAAATTTTCATTTTGGATTCCTCACATCACCAACATTCTTCTCACCAAATTTCAAATCATTTGGAGCATTTTTGACCCCCCAAAAGGTCAAAAAACTTCACAATTTTGACCTTTCTGCCTCATTTTCAGACCAGGAGCTACGCACAGAGCAGTTTTGGGAAAATTGGTTTTTGAACTGGTAAATGGCATCCACTCATCACAACTCAAGCATTTCTAGAAATTATATTCATCATTCTTTCCAACGAGCCATCACGGAGCCAAATCCGGTGTCAGGAATGGGTCCAAAACGCAGCAACAAGAGACCCTATTTTCTGTTGAACTAGCGCTACGCACAGAGGCTATCTAGTGTGTTTTGGACCAAAAGTCAACACACTCATTTATTGCAAATAGATATTTTTGAGTTTTTTTAGGAAAATTACTCTAGAATTAGGTGCAAATAGTTATTTTGGCATTTATTTCTTAGGATATTATGTGCCTTGGGCCTTGCATGGTCTCTTGGCCATAAATGGCATTTATGGTTATATTTGACATTTTCCTATCACACTTAGGGTTTTAGTCCTCCTCTTCTCCATAAATAGAGCATGAGGCCCCTATGTATTTTGTTGGCATTTTATGAGCTTTAAGAGCAATATACATGGTTTTATGAGCTTGGAGAAGAAATATGTTTTGTGAAGTGGATGAATGGCTTGTTTGGCTTGATGATGGAGAAGCTTGTTTGCAGGATTCCATAGCTTGGTGAATGGTGATGTCTTCTTAACTTGTTAATGTTTTCTTTTCTCATTTTGTTTCATTCTTCTTGGCTACTATAAATCTGAAAAGTATAGGTTGAGACATGTTCTTTGAGGCACCTCAATCCTCCTATTTGTTATAGCCTTGATGTTTTCCTCTTTTGGCCATCTTAAGGAATTCTTGATTGCTCCTTAGGTCCACCAAAACTTGTTTTTGTTTCATGTATGGTTAGTATGCTAGCTTACAAGTATGATTCATGGTATTCCCTGCTTATTTGAAGTTTTCAAAACCTATCTTGAAGCCTTTCTGTGGAATATGGATTTCTAGGTTAAGTCAAAGAGGTCTCGTTCGATCTTGCCCTTTGTCCATGCTTACCAACTTGTTTCAGAGTTCCCAATAGCTTCATATATGTTGGTTAGGATTTCCCTCTCCATAAATTTAGTTATTTGTTTTATCTTATATGTTTTCCCAAAATCTGAAGGTGAATTTCTAAATTTAGAAGCTCTTATGCTCTCTATGTTTCACTGGAATGTTCATCGTGGATGTTTATCAGTTAAAGTATTTTTCATTGAGCTTAATGGTTTTCCCTACCTCATGAGTTGTAACTTTTAACTATATTTGTTTAATACCTCTTATTTTTTCCCAAACTTGATGTTCACTACACTTCATACATCACTTTAAGGATCCATTAACCTTGCTAAATCGGCCCTGCAACATACTTTGTTTCATCATTTAGACACCCTTGACTTCATTTGACTCCATAGCCCAATGGCTTTGATAGACTCTCACTCCACCTATTCCACTTGACCATCTTACCCAACCAAAATAATCAAAAAACCCTATACTTAACAACTAGCCTAAAATCAAAACCCTGGAGAAAAAATAACACATCCTTTGCACCCAATAGAGATATCCCTCTCTGAGTCCAGGAAGGCTAGGTCCTTGGGCTCTAAACATTGGTTCCATGTTACCCTGTCATTTGGTCTACCAATCTGCCAAATCATAGGACCCTTACATTTTGGAGCATGAAAGGGAATATATTATCAATTAATCACATAAAGGAGGAGTTAAAGGACATTGTCAAGGCGATATGACCACAAGGAAGATTCTACAAGCTAGATTGTGTTGGCATAAATTATTTCGAGACTATCGAATACTAGGAAAAAATTGTGATATATGCCAAAGTTTCAGGTGACCATTACCAAAAAAGCATATGCCACTACATTTAATTTTTCTATCGTTACCTTTTGATATTCAGGAAATCGACTTTTTCAGACCCTTTTCCAAAAGAGATAAATGTTCAGGAGCAAGATATATTATACAGCAATAGAGAATTTAATAAAGTGGGTAGAAGAAAAACTAGTTGAATTGTGTATAAAGGAAGTTTTTCCAAAATTTACTTATGAAAATATAGTGACTTGATTTGGTCGTCATGTGGTCGTAATCATCAACACGGGAACTCATTTTGTAAATGCTACAATTTAGACGTTGATGCACAATTTCATCATTGAGCATAAGAATACCACTACTTACCATCCGCAAGAAAATGGTTTCATGAAATCATTCAATAAAACATCATTAAGGGTTAACAAAAAATTTCAACTTAGACATAGATGACTGGGATGACAAAGTACCACCCATTCGTAGGGCATATCACACAGTTTACAAAAAATCTACTTGATCCACTCCTTTTAAGCTAGTCTATGGTCGTCCAAGGGGCCTTGGATAGACAGTGATCAGGTGCTATGTTAAGGTACTCCTTGATGTGAAGTCATTGGTTCAATTCCTTGCCCCGATCAGGGTGATATATTGAACATGATGAAGATGTAGTCCTGCCAACATTACAAAAAAAACAAACTAGTATATCCTCAGGAGGCAGACACCCCACTTCAATGTTCGTAAAATGCATTAAACATGTCGATTGTATTGAACCTTAACACAAAAATTCAAAAGGAATGACTTCAACATTTGTAATATTTAGAACAATACCAAATTCATGCACTCCATCATTAGCAAGCCAGCAAAGATCAACAAAAGGCATGGAAAGACAAAAATATACAAACAAAGAACTTAAAAGTTAGGGATTTTGTATTATTATATGACAATCGAGTGAAGGGAAAACGGAAAAAATTAGAAATCACATGCCTTGGACCCTTTTCTATTAAATATATACGCGCTTCAGGAGTAGTACAGTTGAATACATTACAAGGGAACTTGTTCAAGTCACTTTTTAACAGTGCCAAAATTAAGAATTACATATCTTAATAGCATTGGCGTGTTCCTGGTGAAAACCTCTCTCAGGCGCTAGGTAAATGGGTTAGCTTAAAAACCACTTTGTGGTAGGCTAACTGACCAAATTGTTCATAAACAAGGAAACTTTTAAAGATGAAATTTTATCTTAAAATTTATAAACCATGGTGAATCTTACTAGCCATTAATATGCAAACTATAAAATGTTTGGTGATATTTTTGTAAAATTATTAAAATTTCTAATGATTTTATATTCTCTATAAAATATTGGTGATTATTAGGGTAAAAAAAAATACTATAAAATTTGAGCAAATTATTTTATAAAAAAATGGAAATTAATGAATCTTTTTTTCTTCAAAAGCATGGAAAATTAGCCCACCTGCGAATATTAGCCCCCAAAATTTTCCCTATTCGTAAATTAGAATTTTCCTTTTTAACCAAATTTTAATAAGTTTATTCTATAAAAATAAATTATAAATTAGAAAAAAAGTAACTGAAATAACAGTTGAAGAACAATTAAAAAGAGAAATTGTAGACCAACCAGGCAACTATGTTAGAAACATGGAGCAAGAAGTAGATATGTGTGATATCTTAAATAGAAAAGCTCAAAATAATATGGATTGATACCAACATAAATATGAAATGAGACAAGAATGACGAGAAATATTTATAGATAATTATCATATAACCAACTCGGCAGCCAAATTCAAAGAACAATGTAGAAGTCAATTTGAAGAAACAAAAAACCCCTCGATGCTACATGGCCATAATGAACAATTTGACATGACAGGTGATGGGCAGAAGAGCATCAACCACACGTTGGAAAGTAGTATCAAAACAGAAGTCGGAAATAAATATCATTCACATGAGGTTGAATGGACAAGTCATAAAAGACAAAAATTTAAATTTAAATATCAAGGTAATCAAATGCAGTAGTCGGCGAGCCTTATTTCAACTGCAATAGGCCCATTAATGCGGCCAGGTAGCTGATGCCCACCGCATGATGATCTGCATCTTTAATCCGACAGCGGGCATCAGCTGCCTGGCCGCATTAATGGGCCTATGGCAGCTGAAATAAGGCTCGCCTGCAGTAGTCCACCCATGACACGTCACATACCCAACAAGTCACATCGTCATAAAAAACACATCATCCATCACCTCGAATCCTAATTAAATCATTTAACATCGTGCAAAGCAGGTGGCATACATGTGGGATGCACACGCTAAGTGACGTTGAAAAATCCATTCACGATTTGAAGAGACAAGTGGCGGAGGAGGTAGCAAGTGAGAATTATGGTGAATTTAATTCAAATTCTATAAAAATGAATGAATAATTGAATACATCCAACATTCTGCCAAAAAATTCATCAAGTGAAAATTGTGATCTTGATGATATAACAAACATTCCAAGCCTTGTAATTTCTTATTTTGAGCTACTATATTTCCTAAGAACTGAAGAACTTGAAGGGAGGACATCAAGTTAAAAATGCTTGAAGCAATTGAAGGATTAGCAAAGTCGAGGAAAACATACAATTGGGAAAATCATTCTATTAAGTTGTTCAAGACCAACTGACAAGGGTGCCAAAACTCTAGAAAATAAATTTGTTTTCCCTCCATGCTCATTTGGTTAGTTATGAAGTTTAGTCCACTAGTTGGGGATACTAATTTTACTAAGAAAAATGGTCTGCTAATGGAATATTTTAAAATTTTCTCACATGGATGGTCAAGGAAATCCTAGTCTTTGGGTCCCCAAGAGTTATTTACAATTGGATATTAAATATAAAGCAACTTTGAACAAATGGAGGGCTCCAAAACATGTTCATCGAGAATTTCCATCCACTTCACATATCCAATTATGTCTAGATGTAACTATATTAGGGTAAAATAACACTGTAGAGGTAGACCCTCGAGAGCCAGTATCAGTTGACAATTGAAAAAATATTTGAATAATTGTGTTGACAATCCAACACATCGATTTAGATTCCTTTTAGTATTCCCCATCCATCTAGAGATATCGTCACCCCACTTTCTGATGTACACCAAGAGGAAGAAAGAGTTGTTTCATTGTACCTACAACCTTTCAAGGTTGATTTATCAATTCCCCTACTATATTTGGCTAAGAAGTCCAACCGTAAGGAATCCCAAAATCCAAAGACTACTTCGACTTCCTCATCAGGAATTCAGTGGGAGGGAATTTTTTCATATATCAAACTGGATTACCCACAACAACAACAATAGTTGGATTCGATTTTCCAATAATTTTTGGAATCAACTAAGGAAAATGGTAAAGTAGTGAAAAATCCCAAGAAGATGCAAATCCTAGCATCAGTTATTGAAGAAGAATTGCTACAAGCATCCAGGTATTCTAAATATGTTTTCATTCAAAACCTCTATCAAAATTTGAAAGAGGATCAATAATCTACCTCAGTGCACAGTCAAACACAAAATGGTAGCTCCACCTAGGCACATAATCAGACATTGTCAGGTACAAGTGCACAAAAGAAGAGCCACATTTTGAAAATTGATTTAATTGCAAACTCGCCTCCTCTATCTCTAACAAGGAGCAAGCACATTTCGACAAGTCAATGTTAGAGTAACTCATCTCACAATAAAATTCATCACAACACATTTTGTCAGACGACACAATTAGGAGGGATAATGTGCATCCACAGATATGTCGACACGCCAACAAATCAACAGCCAGCATCAACGACTAAGCTAACCTCGACCAGCACACTAGCCACTGAGTTGACCTTTATTAGTACACTTTTGAATGAAGTCAATAAGGAATTCATCGACATTCCAAGTGAATTACCTAAATTAGGGCTTGCTAGAAATAGATAGATTTTTGAAATTCTAGAAAATTTTGTAAAAGCCAGCAAAAGTAAGGATGAAGAAGAAGAAAAAAGACACTAACAAACTTCAATACAAAGAGGAGTGAGAAAGGGAGATTAGGTTGTATTTTCAGCATTAGATAATATAAAAATTGAATATTGACACACCAACCAATGTTGATGATCATCTTGTTGCTCTCCCACAATTATTGTACCAGTTAATCAATTAGAATGCGAAACTCAACACCCAAATAACTGACTTGCAGTCAAAAACAATAGTTTCGGGAAGCCAACAACTATCATAGGCAATTCAAAAATATCATCAAGAATTTTCGACAATCAAGCAAGCTTTGGAACGAACACTTGATAGAGGAACTTCCTTGACCACCACTCTTAATAATTTGCCTACATGCCTAGCATTAACTTATGGTTGTATCAAGACAAAAAATATTCTTATTCTTGACTTAGCCTCTAGGAAAGTCGCAGACCCAAGGAAAATGCAGGCAGTGGATAAACAGATTGATCAAGAAAGGAAGCTTCAAGCTCAATTGGTGCAAGACAAAAGTCAATGGCTCATAGAAGGAGATAAATCTCAAATGGAAGCAAATAATGCTTCAGAATTTTTACAAGGGATTATCAATTAGGTACAATAGATGGAACAAGAACAACCTATCAACTAGAGGATATTCGACGTGAATTCACTGGAAGAGAGAGTTCAATATCTTGCATATTTCAACGAATTGGATGTGCAAGCGAGGTTAGCAGTTTGAGAATGGTCGATCTTCGACAATCATCTTCACCTACTCACTCAGTCATATATCAAATAGCCTTCCCTAACATGTCGCATGTTGTTGCTCCTAGAGACAGCCTTGAGTTGCAAAAGACCAGTGCCTAGGACATCTTGAAATCAAAGGTTAGATGTAGACAATTTTAAGGGTGCCTCTGACAGAATATGGATTAAGAGGATAATGATTGTGGTGGTTCAGGAATGATGAAGACTTTGAATTTTGATTCATGTGAATTACCCTATATTGCAAGAGGGCTCAGGAGGCTGTATGGCTCAGTGGATTTTAAAATGGGTCAAGTATGAAACAATGAGCAGAGGCTTTCAAAATATATAGAGGTGTTGAGAAGGAATGTAGGAGGAACCCACGAGAGACAGGATTAAAAGTTTTAAGAATCTGTCTCCTGTGAACTCAGAGGAAGTGGATGTAAGTGAATGTGACCAAAAATTGAGATTCATGGAGCGCGAATTAAGAGGGCATGGAAATTTTAACACATGAGCATTATTCATACATGAATTCATGAATAAAAATGCATAACACCAGCAGATACATTACACAAATCATCAAAGTAGTAGAACATTGAAAGGTGATTATACATAAACAAGAGATTACTAATAAACAAGAGAATACAGATATATACTACTCATTTCTCCATCTGGAATCCAAATAAACTGTTGGGTGTGGAGCCTGATTTTATTCCAAATTCAGAGATCCTTGTTTTAGCTGGATGTATACCCTAGGAAAATTGTACACCCTTGCACACGGCGGGGTGCGGGGGGGACTTGTCCCCCCCCCGCAGGGTCCGGGGGGGCTGACCCCCCTGCTGGGGGGTCCGGGGGCCAGCGGTCCCCCGGCGGGGGTTTTGGGGGCAGCACCCCCAAAGCCAAAAATAGATGTAAAATTGCCTTGTAAAAGTATAGTAATTTCTAGTCAATCTGGGCCGTTCATTAGGTGGATGATCTGACGGTAGAATTTATGTTTAGTTTAGGGTTTTTTGCCCTAGAAGGCAACCCCTCGCTTTTATGAGGGTATTGTATTGCGGTTGTGCATCGTATGTGTATTCTCTGAGCGGGAAACAGATAGGGAGACTGTGAGAGAGAACAGAGGATATTACAGCGGATCTGATGTAGGTTTTGTCTCTTTGTTTTTTCTGGATAATAGAAAGGAAGGACTGGTTGTTCGGGGTGGACGTAGCCCAAACTGGGTGAACCACGTATATCGGTGTCTCTCTGGTTTTTATGTGTTTTTTGTGCTTATATTTTCGCATATTTTATGTGTTGCATTGCTATGTAATATTTAATTTTCTAACAACTGGTATCGGAGCCAAAGGTATATTTGGATGATAAACTCGCAGGAAAGAAGGGTTCCTGGTTCGAGTGGGAGAAATGGCGGAAGATGCTAAGTTTAGGGTTGAGAAATTTAACGGCCAAAACTTCCTGTTGTGGAAAATGCAGATGAAAGATTATCTGTATCAAAAATATATGTACCTACCATTGAGCAGAAAAGCAAAGAATTCGGCGGCCATGATAGACGCGGAATGGAACATTCTCGATAGAAAGGCACTCGGAACAGTACGATTGTGCCTTTCGGCGTCAGTCGCCTTCAATATTTCGAAGGAAACAAAAATAGAGGGTTTGATGCAGACCTTGGCGAAATTATATGAGAAAACCTCGGCCTCAAACAAGGTATTTCTTATGAAACGACTATTTAATATGAAGATGTCGGAAGGTGGATCTGTTGCAGACCATTTAAATGATCTTAATACAGTTACCAGTCACTTAAGTTCTGTAGGGGTAAACTTTGATGATGAAGTTAGAGCTTTTTTATTCGTGTGCTCATTGACAGAGAGTTGGAATGGTTTAGTAATGGCCATTAGTAACTCTGTCTCTGGATCTAGTACTTTAAAGTTTTATGATGTTGTCGGTGCTATCCTTAGCGAGGAAATGCGACGGAAAAGCTCCGGTGAGACATCGGGTAATGCTTTGAGTGAAAAGTCTAGGGGTCCAGATCGGGGATAGTGTGCTATAAATGCGGAAAGAAAGGACACCTAAAGAAAGATTGTAGATCTCGGAAGAGAAAAGAAGGAGATGCACAACAAGAAAATAATCATGAAGCAAATGTGACGGGTGATGTGTTACAAGATGCTTTGATTCTTTCTTTCGAAATTGTTACTGATTCTTGGGTTGTAGATTCAGGGGCTTCATTCCATGCCAGACCTGATAAGAAATATTTTCATGACTATGTTCAAGGAGATTTTGGACAAGTTCGTTTGGGTGATGATAAACCCTGTAAAATTGTTGGAATGGATAAGGTTCTTGTAAAATAGCAGAATGGAAACCAATGGCTACTAAAGGAGGTAAGGCATGTTCCAGATCTAAATAAAAATCTGATTTCAACAGGGCAGTTAGGCGGTGAAGGTTGTGTGACAACTTTCACAGATAAAGCTTGGAAGGTCACCAAAGGAGCCCTGGTAATAGAAAAAGGCGAAAAGGTTGGTACATTGTATTTATGCAATGGTATTTCTAACTATGTTAATGCTTTAACTTCCAAAGGAGTAGATGCAGCATTATGGCATCATAGGCTCGGACACATGAGTGAGAAGGGGATGAAAATTCTTCACTCAAGAAATTTGCTGCCAGGTTTGAAGAATGTTGATTTGGATTTCTGTGAGAATTACATTTATGGAAAACAAAAGAGAGTCAGATTTCTCAGAGTTGGGAAAGAAAAGAAGAGTGAAAAATTGGAGCTTGTGCATACAGATGTATGGGGACCTGCTCAGGTATCATCTCTCGGTGGCTCTCGCTATTATGTTACGTTTATTGATGATGCAACTAGAAAAACTTGGATTTATTGTACTCAAAATAAATCTGATGTATTTGATACTTTCAAGAAATGGAAAGCTTTGGTTGAGATTGAGACAGGAAAGAAGTTGAAGTGTCTCAGATCAGACAATGGAGGTGAATATTGCGGCAAAGAGTTTGATAGGTACTGTTCAGAGCATGGAATTCGTAGAGAGAAGACAGTTCCAAGAACACCACAAGAAAATGGTGTGTCAGAAAG
This sequence comes from Pinus albicaulis, assembly GCA_034641835.2. Lineage (NCBI taxonomy): Eukaryota > Viridiplantae > Streptophyta > Pinopsida > Pinales > Pinaceae > Pinus > Pinus albicaulis. The sequence goes on from CM076582.1 coordinate 1,187,487,702, forward strand.
GATGAATAGAAAAATCATGGAGCGTGCAAGGTGCATGAGATTGCATGCGGGATTGCCTTTACAATTTTGGGCAGATGCTGTAGATACTGTTGTTTATCTAATAAACAGAGGGCCTTCAATTTCCTTGGATGGTGGTATTCCAGAGGAAGCATGGACAGGTAAAAAGGTAAACTACTCTTTTTTAAAGCCTTTTGGTTGTGAGGCCTTTGTCCATGTTAATAAAGAAAATAGAACAAAGCTTGAGGCAAAATCAAAGAAATGTACCTTTATTGGATATGGTGCTAATGATTTTGGTTATCGCTTATATGATTATGAAAATCACAAAATCATTAGGAGCAGAGATGTAATATTCAATGAAAAGGTCTTGTATAAGAATCAGTTGCAGGAAAAGAAACAGGAAAAATAAATAAAGGAATACGCGGTTCTTGATGAGATAACTGAAAAAGTAAAGGTGCCTGAAAATGATAATAATCAACAACCACAGCAGAAGCAACCACCACAACAGCAACAGGCACCTCAAACACCAGAAAGTGGTGTTAGAAGATCTAACAGGATAAGTAGACCCCCTGAACGATACTCTCCTTCATTATATTATTTATTGCTGACTAATTCTGGTGAACCTGAATTTTATGAACAATCAATGCAGGTTGAAAGCAGGAAGAAGTGGGAGATATCCATGGAAGAAGAGATGGACTCCTTAATGCATAACCAGACTTGGGACTTAGTCAGGTTGCCTGCAGGTAAAACTACATTGCAGAATAAATGGGTTTACAGGCTGAAGGAAGAAGATGGAGGAAAACAGAGGTACAAAGCTAGACTTGTGGTGAAGGGGTTTGCACAGAAGAAAGGTATTGATTTTGATGAAATATTTTCTCCTGTTTTTAAGATGACTTCAATCAGAACTATCTTAAGTCTTGTAGCATCGGAAGATTTACATCTTGAACAGTTAGATGTAAAGACAGCATTTCTCCATGGAGATTTGGAGGAAGAGATATACATGCAGCAACCAGAAGAATATGAGGTCAAAGGGAAAGAAAAATTGGTGTGCAGGTTAAAGAAGAGCTTGTATGGGTTAAAACAGGCTCCAAGGCAGTGGTATCTAAAATTTGACAAGTTTATGTCTGAACAAGGTTATACTAGATGTCACTTTGATCATTGTGTTTATCTAAAAAGGCAAAATGATGGCAGCTATATTATAATGTTATTGTATGTAGATGGCATGCTTGTTGCAGGATCTAACATGCAGGAAATAAATGTGCTCAAAAGAAAATTGGAAAATTCATTTGCAATGAAGGATTTGGGAGTTTCAAAACAAATCCTTGGTATGAGGATAACTAGAGACAGGAAAAATCGCAAATTAACACTGTCTCGGAATGAGTACATAGAAAAGGTGTTGAAAAGATTTAATATGCACAATGCAAAACCTGTTAGTACACCTTTTGCTAGCCATTTCAAACTTAGTAAGGAGATGTGCCCAAAGACCCAAGAAGACATGGATTATATGTCTAAAGTTCCATATACATCAGCAGTTGGAAGCTTAATGTATGCAATGGTCTGCACAAGGCCTGATATTGCACATGCAGTGGGAGTTGTAAGCAGGTACATGAATAATCCAGGAAAAGAACATTGGATGGCAGTAAAATGGATTCTCATATATTTGAGAGGTACCACAAATCAAGCATTATGCTTTGGTGGTTCAAAAATTGCTCTATAGGGATATGTTGATGCAGATATGGCAAGTGACAGAGATAAAAGGAGGAGCACTACAGGATATGTATTTACTGTAGGTGGAACAGCTGTCAGTTGGGTTTCAAAAATCCAAAGTGTTGTTACAATTTCAACAACAGAAGAAGAGTATGTTGCCGCTACAAAGGCTAGTAAAGAAATTATTTGGTTACAAAGGTTTATGGGTGAATTGGGTAAGAAGCATGATATGGGCACGTTATACAGTGATAGCCAAAGTGCCATTCATCTTGTAAAGAACTCAGCATTTCATTCCAGGACTAAACACATACATCTCAAGTACTATTTCATACGGTCAGTATTGGAAGATGGAGAGCTGAAGCTAGAAAAGATACACACTAGCCAGAATCCTACAGATATGCTAACAAAAGTTGTAACCAGGGAGAAACTGAAAATGTGCTCAGTTTCAATTGGTCTTCAAGGATGATGATGAAGATGAGGAACAGCTAGGTCCAAAAAGGAGTCATTTTCCAGCAAATGAAGTAGCGGTGGAGTTGCTACAATCAGTCTCCAAGTGGGAGATTGTTGGGTGTGGAGCCTGATTTTCTTCCAAATTCAGAGATCCTTGTTTTAGCTGGATGTATACCCTAGGAAAATTGTACACCCTTGCACACAAGGGGGTGCGGGGGGGACTTGTCCCCCCCGCGGGGTCCCGGGGGGCTGACCCCCCGGCTGGGGGGTTCGGGGTCCAGCGGTCCCTCGGCAGGGGTTTCGGGGGTAGAGCCCCCGAAGCCAAAAATAGATGTAAAATTTCCTTGTAAAAGTATAGTAATTTCTAGTCAATCTAGGCCGTTCATTAGGCAGATGATCTGATGGTAGAAGTTATGTTTAGTTTATGGTTTTTTTCCCTAGAAGGCAACCCCTCACTTTTATGAAGGTATTGTATTGCAGCTATGCATCATATGTGTATTCTCTGAGCGGGAAACAGATGAGGAGACTGTGAGAGAGAACAGAGGATATTACAGCCGATCTGCTATAGGTTTTGTCTCTTCATTTTTGCTGGACAATAGAAAGGAAGGACTGGCTGTTCGGGGTGGAGGTAGCCCAAACTGGGTGAACCACGTATATCTGTGTCTCTCTTGTTTTTATGTGTTTTTTGTGCTTGTATTTTCACATATTTTATGTGTTGCACTGCTCTGTAATATTTAATTTTCTAACATAAACAGCATTGTATATCATATTATGTTCAAAACAGCTCTCCCAAATATGTGTGTCAGAGTATAAATAGCACAGTCATACAGAACTACAGCAAAAATTCTCAAAAATTCAGAACCCTTCTTTCATCTCTGAACTCTTTACATATAGAGTTCTCCCTGAGGGTTTACAATCGAATAAACTTTCATGATCGACCCACACTTGTGAAAATCAAAATATCATAACCTAATCATAAAGCGTGCATCGAGAAATCACTCACGTAATGAGAAAATCAAAATAGAATCATGTGAAATCGAGATTTCAACTGAAAAACATCATAATCAAACAGTAAAAGAAACAACATAGTTGGCCATAGAGGCCAAATCCTCGAATCTTCACATGGGGCAGCGAGGATTAGCGGTGAACAGGTGGGAAGTCTCTCTTCCATCACATGATTCCACCTGCCGTCGAAAGCCTCTGCTCCCTTATTCTCATGATTTCCATTAACCGCCATGAAACAACCAGTCGTGTTGTGCATGCCTAGCTATTTAGCGGGGAGTTCTTGGAAAAACTGAATAAACCATAGCTGCATTTGTCCTACCAAAAACCCATGTTGTGTTTGACTTGCAAAACTGGAGATCGGGTTTCGGAGGGGGGCTGAACTAGATCATGAGTCATTGGATGTGTGATAGGGAGCAGAGATGAGGGGAAGATGGCGGTAACAACCCCTTTTCCTTTATAATGGCGGAGCTAAAAGTGGGGCCTGCAGAATTAACACACAGCAGGATGGTTAACACTGAAAAGAGCGGGACAAAGGCCATGGGAGGGATTTGATGACGTGGCAAGGAGGTGGGGCTGCTCGCAAATTGCAACTGGGGATTCAAGAGTTTTTTATTATGAGAAACGGGGGTAACGGTTGCGATTTTCGATTTGATATATCGCAAATTTCAAAGTCAAATATTATCACAAGTCAAACTTTATATTGCAAATCGCAATCAGGAATCACGGATCAGGATGGGTAACAAGAATGAAACAATGCGAAGTGCGATGTGTAATGAGTGGAAGGTGGCGTGGCATGACGGAGGTGGGGCCACTCGCAAATCGTAATCGGGGATTCGGGAGTTTGTTATTATGAGAAACGGGGGTAAAGGTTACGATTTTCAATTTGCGATATCGTAAACCGCAAAGTCAAATACTATCGCAGGTCAAACTTCATATCGCAACCAATCAGGAGTTGGGGATCAAGATGGGTAACAAGGAAGAAACAATGTGAAGTGCAATGTGCGATTAGTGGAATTTGATGTGGCATGATGGAGGTGGCGCTGCCTGCAAATCAAAATCGGGGATTCGGGAGTTTGTTATTATGAGAAACGAGGGTAAAGGTTGCGATTTTTTATTTCCGATATCGCAAATTGCAAAGTCAAATATTATTGCATGTCAAACTTCATATTGCAAATCAAAATCGGGAGTTAGGGATCAGGATGGGTAACAAGAATGAAACAATGTGAAGTGCAATGTGCAATGAGAGGAGAGGTGATGTGGCGAAGAGGGTAGTTCCAATTTACATCGCAATCAGGGGTTTTGTGAATGAGTGCAATGGTAACATGTATGGATTTTTGCGATATGCGATCGGCGATTGAAGAAGGGGCCCACACCAACGTTAAAAGAAAAGGTGATATTACATATACCATATGTGAAATATGATATATGTAATGTTTTGCGGGATACGGTAAATGGGTTTTGGATCATAACATTTGGACAACAGCTCTTTCCTCTTTTGATTGTTGGGTGTCTGCCCGACCTGTGCTTGAATTTCTTTGCCTTCACTTTAACCATTCACGCCCCATCCCTGTGATTTGCTTATAGGGGCCACTTCTCCACCTTGTGTGCAGTCACAGGCCAACATTAGCTTCATCTGGGGACAACGTGGTGTTCTAAGTGCGTTGAGAACCTGTAGACTTGAATTCATGTGCTTTATTGGGTGCATGGAGTTGCAAATGCATAGTGTAAATCTAAGTTGAAACTGCAACTGAGTTGTGCAGTTAAAACTATCAAAACGGAAATCATTACTGCACCCTGAAAATATTAAATGCTGAAATCTGAACCATGCTAAAACTTAAATTTGAAACACACTTGAACTAAAAACTGCAAAGTAATCTGAAACTAAAAATGGAAAGTTTGTCATAGCACTAAGATTATTTGCACACCTGCCTACCCTAATCTACTGGAATTACTGCTATTCTAAATGATACAATAATGCCAGTGTAACCAGGCAAGCAACTGCTCTAATAACTTTGTTCTTTCACTATTTTTCACCAAATTCAGGAACAAACCTGTTAATGGTACTTTATAGAAATTCCCATCCTGATCTTCATTGCAAGTAGCTTGTTAAACCTGAAAAACAATAGAAATGATGGAAAGGTATGGTGGCTTTGTGATGAATAATTTCTTAATATATATAGTCATTGGATCAAGATACACTTGACCTATTTCTGAATATTATGACCCAGTCGATCCAATATCATAACTTGGTACTGCACATGTATTATCCATGTCTTCAAAAAACTCGGAACATATTTTCATTTATCTGATGAATTTTGTGTCGATACTTCTGTCTACTCAACTTAGTGTTTCTAAATTGATGTCATAAATTGTCAACCAGGGCTAGTAAATTGTTGAAGTGAAGTGCACTATATGTGCCTAGGTATCTTCTTCCTACTTCGTTGTGTTTAGTGTTTTTCTAGTGTTTTTGGTTTTTTGTTTTTATGCTAAGAGGAAAATAACTAAATTGTTGGCAAAGAGAAGTTACTGATCACACTAAAACAGAGCAAAATCTACTCTAAACTATGAATGGCACCTAAGAACAGAAAATGCTAATCCACAGATTGTAAAATTGATAAGAAAAGTAACTCATAACATTAAACTCAGTCCAATTCATTTCATTAGAGGTATGTTGGAACAACTTGAGAAAAGGATAAGTTTGATGTAATGAGGTTCTCTTTAGTAAACAACAACTTAAAATATCATAGAGAAAATCTCATCCATTGTTAGAAATTTGTTGGAACATTTTGAGAAAAGATTATCTGCAACATAGTAAGGAACCCTATGCTAAAATAACTTATGACACTAGAATTAACTCATTCTGCAACTCAAAATGTTACTATTAAGCCTCATTCAAGGGTTAGAAATTTCTTGGAATAACTTTGGAAAAAGGTTGTTTGTAAAATTATGAGAAATTGCAGAACATTCAAGAGCTCAAAATGATATAACTAATTCTTGTTCATATGATAATGATGTGTTAGAAGAAGTTAAGAACAAGAGCAGCTTATAAAATAATGAGGGTTTTTAAAGTCTAATTAACAGGACTAGAATGCAATTAACTAATAAAACTGAAATGCAATGAACAGAACTGAACTAAAGTGCAATTAACTCAAGAGTACTACAGCTATATCTCATTCATGCATTAGTGATATATTGGAACAGCTCATGAGAACAAGATTGATTGTAATATTCAATATAAGTAAATGACATAAGCATGATGAAAGAGGATAAACTCAGAAAACTGCCTAAGTTAAGAACAAAACAGAGCTAAAGGTCACTTATCTAGAAAATATGCACAAAGCCTTTCGGACAGTAGGGGCCCTCTACCATCAGATTGGCACATGAATCCTTAACTCCTCAAAGTTGTTTCAAATCATGCATCAAAGTTGTACTTCTTTCATTAAAGGAAAAACGCTCAGAAACGGAGTATCACAGTCTTTGAGAACTAACAACAAAACATCAACTAACTAACTGTTTCTCGGTTCACCGAGTTATTCTTATAAGCAAATACATAACTGTCATTGAGTATAAATAGGCATAGGTGTCTTTTACAATCAAAATCGAACCAGAACTCCTGTTGAGGACTCGTATTTTGCTGAAGACACCTGCAAAGTCCTTATCCTTGTAGAAGTCTACTTCTTAGTTTTGGTTTTCTCCACGTGCATAACCACTTGCAGATTTTTTCTCAACCTTCGTAGAGGACAAGGAATGATGTAGGAGAGTTCTAGAATTTAACCATATGCGTTTTTCCCTCAAGTGACACCTGTAACCTATGTGAACATAAAGATGGTTGCGGAATATGCGACTAGCTACAGAATGGTTGCATTCTGTAGCTAAGTCTGATCAAAAATCACTATGACAACAAAACCACAAAAGAATAATAAGTCAGTCATTGCATGCATTCTTAAAGTGATTTTAATCATTCATATTTATCTTTTAAGACTATAACTAATAAAGGACAATTGGAATGAAGTGAAATTTGGTGAAAGGAAAGGACATCTTTAGGGCTCAACAACTTCTTCTGAACCAGACAATAGGGCAGACTGTTTGATCATATCCATATCATAGTAGCTTCTGAAATTATTACATGTACATGAAAACTGACTTTGAAAACTCCAACCATCCAACGTATCGGCTATTGGGTCATGAAGTGCTTTAGATGACTGTAGTGTTGGTTCCACTAACATATCATGATTTCTCCTGTGATTATCAACCAAAATGTGACCAAGATTCCCTTTCACAATCTGAGATGAATTAAAGCATAAAGGTAGAGAATCAAATTGGATCAATTCTTCCTCTGTTTTAAATTTTGCCTCTCTGTTCAGCAGGTTCACTTCCACATCAACTGCAATATTTTTCATTTATTCAAGGGTTGCAGTGTCCCCTTCTCTTACTTGGAAAGCCATCTCTGGATTAAAGGCATCTGGGTTGTGCAAGAAAGCTACCCCTAGGGGTGGACTTATATCAACAGGCATTGAATGATACACCTTATTGAAACTGGCTGAAAAATATTGTATTGTCTCCCCTCATTGTCTTTTTAAATGTCCATACTTTTCTCTAATAAGAAAGGCATTTCCCATGATTACCCATCGACCTAGGAAAACTTTCATGAATTGATGAAAATTGCTCATGCTAGCATCTAGAAGATTCTCAAACCAATTTTTAACTTTACCTTGCCATGGTAGGACAAACATCCAGATACATATATCATCTTCTTCCTTTACTGATGACTACAATACAGTGACCAAAGGATCATGGTAAACATGCAACATAAGATCTTCTAGAATATTTGTAACAGGAAAACAAACCTCATTCCAAATTATTACTTTTCTTGTGTGTTGAAACTGATTCTCTTCAAACAGCAAGGGAACAATTTTTTTTCCTCATTATCCATGGTAGTCAAGTGATTTGAGTCTTCTTTATCATTCTCTTTGTCACACAGAAGCTTGCAAGGGAGCTGCAAACTCTCGTTAATTTCAGGTGAAGGAACATGATTTGTAACAATCTGTTGTACTACTTTATTAACATCCAAGAAATAAATTAATGATTGAGAACTCTTATGATTTTCTTCAAGGGCTGCAAATTGAGATAAGGTGCACCCTGAAAGAGAATTTGAGAGATGTTCTTCATCATCCAAATCTGATTGGTATTTAATCTCTGAAGGAAACACTGTTTGTTGAAGATGTTCTTGTGGATCTAGACAATTAATCTATGTTGCCTCTGCTTCCGGATGACCATACTGTTGTTGATTTTTAGTATTTTCCTCTGGGAAACACTCCAACTCTTCCCCTTCTTCATGGAGGGTAATCTCACCTCCCTCTTCTTCAGAATAGGCTAGGAACTGGTTTTCTACATGTGGTCCAAAAACCACCATGGGTCGCTCTTCCTGGAGATTAAAGCTTTCAAGAAAAGGGCTTACACCATGGGGCTACATAAATCGGGACACATGAGCTTTGTATGAAGGTTGTTTCAGGAGCTCAATCAAGGGAACCGAGATCTTGACTTTCTCTAATTCTTTCTATCAAATATTAAATAGCCTTCATACAAAGCCTTTCTGAACATGTCGCCACTGCCTCCAAACATTAGAGTAAATTTCAGCCTAAATTTGTCCATGAAATTTCATGTAATTTCCATGTCATAATATGTAAACCAATCAAAATACTTTAATTTTAAAAAGAGTTACATGTAAATATTTTGGATGGAAAAGAATAAAAATATTTTTTTAATTGTATTTTTGGTGTACCTCCGTATAGGCTTACTCAAATTTCATGTGGATACACTTTTTGGATGTGGAATTAAATTCCACATCGAACAAGTACTAATTATGTATACTTTTGAGAAGACCCACATTGATCAAAATTGAACACGCTTTTTTAATGTATCTTTAATTTTTATCAATGTGGGTCATCTCAAAAGTATGCATAATGGGTACTCGTTGGATGTGGAATTAAATTCCACATCCAACAAGTGTCTCCACTTGAAACTTGAGTAAAACTATACGAAGATAAGAAAAAATACAATTAAAAGAAAATAGTTTTCTTCTTTTCCCTCCAAAATTCATAACTCTTATTTTATTATTTTAATTATTATTATATTATTTTTCCCTGGGAGGCCACTTTTAGGCCGAAATTTCCTCTAATGACCACCACGGCCTACTAATCCATTTTTCAAACCAAGTGTTTCAACATGTGCTACGACTTCAAACAACAGTCTTATGAAGTTGAAGTCGACCAAGCAGTGCAGCATTTGACAAAATCAGTCCAAAAAGCACCGAACGATCATCCAGAAGTACATGTTGAAGTACCAAAAGTTTTATAAGAAAGTTATAAATCTACTCTATCTCTTTACTTTTTGTCTCATGTTATAATCAATTTTGTACCAAATTATGTAATATTTTCAAAAGATCTAAAAGAGATAGCACGTGAACGTAAAGTTGTATAATTCATAGTGATCTATGTTGTAACAATTTTGTATAAAACAGTTTTTTATCACTCCAAATATTCCCTTCTTCGGGACGAAGAAGGCTTTGAGGATGGGGGAGATGTTGGAGGGGCTAGTCAACTTATTCAACTAGCCCAATCGAGTTGGAAAAGGCATAGTGTCAGTTGGTGGATATTTGAGTTAAACCAACGACTAATTTGGGTTAAGTTAAGTCGGGTCGGATAATTAAATTGTTGTAATTGTTCCAAAGATATATATATATATATACTACTTGTGTCTCTTCTCTTATCTATTTGTTCATATGATCTTTTATGAAATTTCTTGATGTCCTTACTATCTTTAACTGTGTACTTCTCCCTAGATTAAAAAAAGTAACAAGGGATGAGAAGAGATTAAGAGGTAAGGCTTGAAGAACTAATTTGAGAATGATAAGATGACCAACAATGTTGAGAGCACAAAAATTCTAGGAGGAGATATTTTATCGATTTTGGAAAGGATATCCTCCAAAGAGGAGTTTCGGGCAATAATAGACATCAAGGGAATGCCAAGGTATTTGAATGAAAAGGGGCATCATGTAAAAATTAATATATAATTGCATCGAGAGGCGCTCTATAGCTCAATACATGAGCGAGATGTTGTCACGTAATATTACATTAAAAAATTTAAAATATATATATGCTTGCTAAAATATAAAAATAGTATTGAATATGTTGGTTCAATTAAACTTTTTAACAAAAAAAACACATACAAAATAAAATTATTGATCACAAAATGAAATAAAGCATAGAAAAAGTTCAATAAAACAAAGAGTATAAAGTTACTTTAGGGAAGCTTGGACTGATGTCAAAATCTTCATTCAAGGTATGTTTGTTCTTCAAAATTCTTAAACTATACAATATGTAACCTATAGTAATGAAATAAAATTATTTGTCTATAAATTTTGCATGGCTTGACATTGGAACAACAAAATCACCCAGCTATAAAACTTACCAACACCGCATTCCTCATTCTATTTAGCTTTGAGGGCATTACAAAAAAATTATTTGATTAGATTCAAAAATCATATAAATTATTTTCCAAAGCGTGAAACTAAATAAACACAGTGAACTCTTACTTCAAAAATTTTAACTGAAGCTAGAATACTTACAAAACTAAAATGCTAAATTTACATCATAGTTAAAATGTGTTTGTGTGAGGTAAATCTTATCAAAGTAAAAAATAATTATTATTTCACATATATAAATCAAGTATATTTATATAGTTAAAAATGTTTTTGTGTGAGTTTATTTTCTTAAAGTAAAAAACAATAAACATTTCTAATATATAAATCAAGTAAATTGTTTGAGAGTTAAAATGCCTTTGTGTGAGGTAAAATTTATCCAATTAAAAATTAATAAATATTAAATTGATATATATAAATTATATAAATTGGTATTATAGTTAAAATGTTTTTATGTGACATAAATTTTATACGAAAAAAATTAACCATCTTAGATCCATCTTAACTCTGGATATACCAATCCCCGAGACAGATCAAATCTATTTTTACGCTAAAAGAGGTTTGCACCTCAAGAGAGAGATTTAATCCCTCTCAGCGCTTGGTAGATCCGGAATTAAGATGGATCTAGTTTATTAGTTACAATTAATTAACTATATAATATAAATATTATATTTGTAACTTCTTGTAATTGATGAGTTATATATATATATATATATATATATATATATATATATATATATATAGATAGTAACCAAAATGAGGATTTCGTATTATATTCAATTATGCTCCTGGATCGCAGGAAATACATATTCGAGTTGACAAAATTTCATAAAAATCCCTCTAATCTAGGAGTACTACAACCTCATCCAGAGGATCACTAGTTTGAACATCAAAAGTGGGGGTTTTGTAGGTGTCCACCTTACAAAATTTAACTAGCAAAAGACAAAATTTACAGACCATTCCACTACTAATTAATTATATATCCCTTTACCATTATGAATCTACTACAGTCCTGAACAGGTTCATTTAATTCCAAGCAATTGATGGATTTTGGATTGCTTGAACTAGAAATTTCTTTTAGAATAAGAGTTAAACTATTGAGCTATACTTGAAGCTCCTCAATCTACCTGTGCAAAGCATCCACTTCCTCTTCATTTTTAGTTGTTTTTGTTTTCACTCCTTGCATATCCTCCATCACCCAAGAAGTTGATGTAATTTTTTCATTGTGTTGTAATTTAAGAGTTAAGACGTCCAATTCTAGAGAATATATCTTCTTCGCAAGCTAGACTATTGCCTTCTTATGGGTGCACCCCATGATTACACTAACACTAGGTCCAACAATGATGAATTTCACCAAGTAGAAAGTACATCAATTCAAATGTTTGAATAATGTTATAAGAGCAACATAAAGCCCATAGAGCTTGTCTTGAAATTTTATCAGACAAGAGCACCTAGGGCATCTCACTTAAACCAGCAAGCAAATTGGTGGAAACACCCCACATTTGCCACAATCCCTCAACCACCAAATTACTAGGCTGATTGTCCGCCCCTTTGAATGAAATTTTTCAGGAACGTAATTTTTCTACTTGAATATTTGCAAATCAACTAAGGAACATTCCAAATCCAAGAACCCCTAAGGCCTCTCACCAAAACCAACGTGCAGTCAAGTGGAACCTCATTGAATTATTCATGATATCACCACCAACCAATTAATATGTTGGAACTTGGTTCCCCAACTACTAATTTTCTACAAATAAAATATACCCACCAAAATATCCCCAAATCAACCAAGGAACAACACCAATTAAATACATAGCACTATTCCATAATTCTAAACAAGCATAAGAAAGTCTTTTCACCCTATTTTTTAGGATTTTCTCATTCCAAATTAATATCTCCACGTTACAGGCAACCAAAAATTACTAATACTCAAGAAAATTTTCCCCAATACTATCACCTTTGTTGCAAATTTATTACCTATGTTTCTTGATAGATAGTTAAGGGTGGCAATGGGATAATCTTGAACCAACCCTTCAAATGAATCCCACATCTAAGGGACCATCGAGCAACATTACTCTTCGTAATTATCCCTTACTGGATAATGATGTCATCCAACCTATGCCAGATCTGAAATGAATAGAACTTTGTACTTCGGTGCCAAAGAAGGATTATCATCCTATACTGATCAATTCATATAGTGAGTGGGATATAAATGCTTGGATTGTCTGCATGCTTACTAATCATTTGGGTTGCTACATTACCCATAGGTTGCACTATTTTTTTATGTAACAAACTTCTTTCTTCCATTCCTCATTTATCAAGAGAGATTGATTTCAAGTTTAATTAGGGGATTATAGAAGGCCTGAAAAAGCCATTAAATCTCAACACCCCCATCCTCAGTTTACAACCTTCATTAGTACAATAATCATCTTCTCTATTCACGTCACAAAGAACATGAAAATTTTTTATTTAAGGTATTTCTTCTACCACTTTTCTTATTCTTTTCATAAGGATCTATAAATATTTCTCCTTTAGAGTGGACCTCTTGACCAAATGTTGAAGTTATATGAGAAGAGAATCTCCCAACACCGTGAGTGAATGGACTTGATTTTCTTTAGTCAATTGAAAGCCTTCGAAGATACCATATGCTTCTGCTTGGTTGTTCAATAAATGTCCTAAACCTCGTTAATACTTCAGAGCTTTAGTTTCCTTGGGGCCATAAAGCACCCCCTCCCCCTCTTTGCCACCCCTATAATTAAATAATTTATGAACTAATTAAATCATATAATATTAATTGCAATTAGTGAATTATATTATATAGTAAAGTATTGTATTTTATAAAAAAATTGTTAAATTATGGGGGTAGAGCACGTACACCTCCATAGACTTTAGTAGTCAAATATTGTGCAGAGGCAGTTTGCTTGTCCCACAAACAAGAAGTTCTCATACACCAGTTTGGTGTCTAGCTTGCTCGCAACTTTAAAATTTGATTATTATTATTATTCATTATTATATATATAAGAAAATTAATAATAATAAAAAGTAATAAGGTCTCATACAAACAAGAAGTTCTCATACACCAATTTGGTGTCTGGCTTGGTCACAACTTTAAAATTGGATTACACACACACTTTTTTTGAATTAATGTGAAATTTATTTTCAAAGGCATTAAAATTAGTGATAATATTAAATATTTCTATATTTATTATTTCAAGGATACTTATCATATCTTTAGATGATATTACTAAAATCTAAATCAAGGTGAGGTTTATATGTAATTCACTATTAATAAATAAAAATATAATACATAATCGTCTTTAACTTTTATAATCCCAACTCAATTATTATTGTTGATCTAATTTCTTGAAATTATATTAGTTTTTGAATTCCAACTCATCATGAAAACCATCTCATCGAAACACGTAACTATTGTCCCACTAAAAAGTACAAAGAGAACCACACTCATCAATACTAATATCCCCACTTTTGAGGCAGTTACCTCAATTAAGTCTCATTCCATTCGTTCCCTACAAGCAAGTAGTGAGATTTTATCTTTTTGTAAGCTAGCCGATAATTTATATCATACAAAATAAGTATTATTTTACATTAGCTAAGTTTGTTGTTTTGCCACTAGGGAAACCAAACCAACAAAAAAAAAGTGTTGTCCATCTTATTTGTAATAAATTGTTTATCAAAATTTCACAAAAAAGGAAAGCATCCATATAACTAATACTAAACTTATTGAAAGCATCATAAACACAACTCCTATGAGGAGAAAACCAAAAATTAGAAAAAATTTTGCATGCTAAAGATAATTCTAAGGGGGATGTTATCTAGGGTACTAGTAGTTTCTCCTAAAGTGTGCACCTAGAAAACTCTAGGTCACTAGCCTTCTTATATGAGGATGTAATTTGGTGTTAATGATTTTGAAATGAATTTATGACTCATATAATTGTAAAAGTATTTCCTAATAGGCCTCATTTCTTTCCATCAACACCTTACCAAATCAGGTCTTTATATGCTAGTATAAGTCCATTGTTTTGAGGTATTTAGTGTCCCTAGTCATGGTGCTACCAGTATCAAGCACCCAATTTCCCATCTCTTCATCTATGTACGCATCATGGATGAACCTATGTTCCAACCTCGCCTCCTCCTTTGTTGTCTCAATTTCTTGTTGAACGTTCAGTGAAGTATACACCCTAAACCTCTGTGTCAACTCTTCAACCCCTAGTTGAGCTCTGGAGAAGGTTGGAGTACCTTTCCCTTGCTTTCCTCTACATCTTTGGCCTCCTTAGGGCATATTTCCTTGCCCTAAAATCAAAATACATGATGAAGCAAACCCTAAGATGGAATCTCATGGAATGACAAACCCTGAGGTGCTACTAACACTCAGTAAGTCAGTCCCTAGCTTCTCTACCATTAAAGAGAAAAAATTATGGTTTAGAAGGTCAGTCCCTAGCTTCTCTACCATTAAAGAGAAAAAATTATGGTTTAGAAGGTGGACACTAATTGTATTAGAGGCCCACTAAAATGGAGACACTTTTCACCATAACACCAACAATACTAACTTTATAATAATTCTTACCCATTATAATTATTAAGCTAGACATTGCCTGAAGGAGCCAATTGAGATTGTCGAACCCCTTGTCCTCACTTTCATTTAAGTAATCATCCTAGTTAATACAAATCTGCATTGTCCTCGAAATCATTGTAGAACTAGTTTCCTTCCCACCCAATATAATGAATGGCAAGTATCTTGCACCAATTGCCCCATTTTCCATGATGGCGTACATGTATTAATTTTGCTACGGATTGGCTAGATGTTTCCCCATTCGGGGAAACTTAGTGAGCTTCTTGCACTTGCATTCATTAGGTAGAATTTTCGGTGAATGGATATTATAACGTTTTTAAACCAACTAAATAAATATCTAATATCAACTAATATGATTTGAGATGATAATGCCAACCTAGTGGATTGACAAAGGAATTTGAAAATCGTAAATTCAAATGTCGCCTTCTAACTAAATATTAATTAATCGTGGTTAAATCTAGTCAAAACCCTTCATTACTTATTAAATTACAAATTAGAAAATATTTTAGACAAAGTTTTGGAAAGATTGTGTAAATCTTAAAATATTCGTTTTCTATTATTTAGTGTGAAAACAAATGAAGTTATTTAACCATTATTATAAATGAAGTTATTTAACCATTATTATTTTTTTGTTGGGTGTCAAAAGGATTGAATTTTTAAAAATTTTAGTTAAATTATGTGTGTGAAATGGCTAAATTTGTTTAGATAATTAATTTAATTATTCATTCATCATTTTTTATTATTTAGTGTAAAACTAACCAAATTTATTTAGCCATCATTTTTTTTTCATTGGTGTTAAAAGAATTGAACTTTTTAAGTTAAATTATATATTCTGTGAAATGGTTAAAAATATTAGTGGTGGAAGGAGGGGGAGGGATTTTATACAATCCCGTTGGAATAGCTGAAGTCATATATGCTTGGGGTTTGGGAAGGAAAGCTAACTACCAGACTGAAATTTATGGCCTCTATCAAGGCCTCAATATTGCCAAAGATAAATGTATTAAAGACATCGTTATCTTGGGGGACTCATTAATAACAATCATGTATCTTTCTAAACCAAACAGTCCAAAGGACAATTCCCTCTCCAGATCTTAGCCCGAATAAAATTTTTGGCAAACTCCTTTCTCTCTAAGGAATTTTACCACATTCTCAGAGGGAACAACTTGGAAGTTGATATGGAAGCAATTAAAGCTTGTACTTTAGGAGAAGTGATCCTAGTCATAAATGCTACTCTTAACCTAAAACTTATTCCCTAGGGACCAATGATATTTATTCCTCGCACTAAGTTTGTCCCCGTGATTTTTCTTGATCCCATGTTTCAAACAATGTTTATTCTACAATATCCCCTTACTCCCTTCTGGAGTGTGTTTTCCCCTTCCCTCTCATTTAAACCCCCCTCCTTGCTCCCCCAAACATTACATCTCCCCTTCCCTTATTCCCATATTTCCCTTACCTCCTTCTCACGTTCTTCATTCCCCCTGACTGCTTTAATTTATGATTTGTGGCTCGTCAATAGTCCTTTATGTCCTATCGTCATTAGGGTGACAGTTAATATGTCCACTATAAACATTGTCCTTAAGGTGGCTATTCATGGTTCCTGCCACCAAGTAGTGGTGGTTCTCTCTTATTGGCATGCTCGCATTGTTGATAATCCAAGGCCAAATCCTTGAAATCTCCAACAATCCATACTTCTAATTATTTTAGGGTGAGCCTTCTAGTGAAATTAATGATGAAATGAAATAAATTGTGTGATAAGTCAGGCGAATCGATGATAAAATGGCTCTCAATCTGGTTCAGACACCGTCCCACATTTCAACAAATGTGTGCTTATGTTTGTGGTCTAGGAATTGGGAAAACGTTTGGTTTGTACATTTAGTTGTGGCATCTAGACAGAATTCCTCTGGTCTCCTTTGTGAAGAGCCTTTGTTCAATATCCTAGCTCTTTATCTGGTGACATTGGATTCTAGGGCTCATCATTTTATTCATGGGTCATTTGGAGAAAAGGACATTTTGGCTCGTAGGGCTCTTCTCCTGACCCCTGATCCACAGCTCTCTGGAATAATAGGTTTCTTCATATTTTTAAGCTCAAAGGTACTTATGATTCCTCCCTATTGAATTTAGAAACTTCATAGTCTATGTATGGAAAGGTCATTTATTATAATTTCGATTTTGGTATAATCGTTTGATAATTCTCTTTGCTTCCTATGCTCGTGGCTTTCCTGTGGGAGTCTTTGGTTCAGAGGCACTCCATAATCCTACTTAGGATTATAGGTTGGGTTGAGAATTTGGTAGTTTGTCGGACAATTAATTTACATTGTCAAAGTTGGGTCAGTTGGGGTCGTCCTTGTTTACTCCAACACAACAGTTATCTTTTATTAATGGATTCTAGCTCGAATTTTGATGCTCCTATGAAGGATCATCAGTATCTTAATTGCAAGTCTAAAATTGAATCATTGCAACAAGAATTATATGATTTGTAGATCAACTTTTTGAATTTGTATCATTCACAGATGGAACAAGACGAGCGCACTTTCGTTATCAAGCAGCAACTAGCCAAGTTGGGGGACAAAGTTGATGCTCTAAGAGGAATTTTCACAAACCTTAAGCTCACTAGACCGTGTCTGATCTTCTGGACCATCCTATGAATGGCTCTTTCAAGCTAGATGTTGGTCTCAACATTCCATCTCTAGAGTCATAATGATCTTTATGTTTTTTATGTTAGGTTACAGTTTTGTGGGGTTTCTTTTTTGCCTGTATCAACTAGTTTTGTAAATATTGGTTGTCATTGTTAGAGGATGTAGCAAGATATATTTATATAGGAAATGTGATGATATATGTCAATAGGTTCATAGATAAATTCAAATTCTGAGAAAGTATGATGGTTATGTGGGTTATGTGAATCTAAAAGTTCCACTCCCCGTGTACTTGTTGCGACCGGGCGCAAAATTACTAATAATTACTCATTTTTGTTTTAAAAAAAATGGCTAAAGATATTTTTGTAGACAGAAATTTAATTTATTTGTCTTTTATTTATAATGATTAAAAATTAAAATAGACTAGTTTTCAGTTTTTCTTTCCAGCTTGCTCCTTACAAAATGGCATCAAGCCTCTAGGGATGCAGAAAGCAATGCTTTGGTCGTGTGGCGAGATGGGACTACAAGAAATTCAAAATGGATGGGAGCTCTCTCGATACTGATTCCTCTGCTATTTGTGAGCATTACAGATAGGAACATGCAAAATTGAAGGCAGAAATATACAACTTACAAGTGATGCTTTATCGGCAAAGCACCTTAAACTACAACACTTTGGACATTGTTGAAGCTCAAAGGTAGTGAATTTCTCGCTTAGAGGATAAAGTGGAGGCTCTTTGAGGCATAATTATGAATATCCAACTACAAAATGTCAAGTCGGATAACCCTTCAAAGAATTTGCAAAGGGATATAGATTTCAATCGCCCAGTTAATCCTTCAGACTAAGATTATTATGTCATGATTGGTTTCAAATGCTTACTTCTCTTGTCTCAATTTTGTTGTGTCTATACTACTAGAATAATAAGAGTACTGTCATATTTTGTAAATTTTTTTCTTATCTAGGCATGGGTAAATAGCTCTCATATGAAAGTCAAGATGTCCATGGACTCATTTGCAAATTAAATCTCTCGGTTAATTACCACGAACAAGTGCAGATTTAATGCAAAAGCTCCCATTCTTAGTGTAAAAAAGAAGAAGATAAATTTCTAATATATATATATATATATATATATATATATATATATATATATATATATATATATATATATATATATATATATATTTATTTATTTATTTATATTTATATTTATATTTATATTTTTGTGTGTATATTTATATGTATATATTGTTTAAATGGTATTTATGTTTTTGTATTATGGAGGAATCAGTAACTAGAACATAGTCATTACTTTCAACAGGGATCACATAGCATTT
The DNA here is from genome assembly GCA_034641835.2 of Pinus albicaulis. Classification (NCBI taxonomy): domain Eukaryota; kingdom Viridiplantae; phylum Streptophyta; class Pinopsida; order Pinales; family Pinaceae; genus Pinus; species Pinus albicaulis. The sequence goes on from CM076582.1 coordinate 1,187,506,897, forward strand.
CTACCAAGAAAAATCCATTTGACTAGACCGCAAATCATGCTCAATTAGGCTAGCAAAGATTAAAATTGAGGTGGGGGGCATTATCATTGTGAGTCTTGTTGACAGTGTTGGACCCGCTAACATTCAGGGGATCTCCCCGATATGAAGTCCCAACTATACCTCAAATTGTTTGTAGAAATTATACAAACAATTGTATATCAATATATTCAATCTAATCAAACAATGTACTAAAGCAAGATATTGAATCCTTCTACAAATAAATTGCGGAAATTAACCTCGAACGCCAATCACAACAAGTAAAGAAAGAAGAAAATCAAACCACAACACAGATATTTTCCCAGGGAAATCTTGCTTCTCAAAACCCCTCTATCTTATATTGTATATTCATCATGGAATCATGAAACAATTACAATGCACTCTTCTCACAAGAGTCTCCTGCACTCTCAAAACTGTCTCACATTGACCCGGACAAAATCGACCAACACTTAGCCAATTTCCTGCCTCTAATCAGCATGCCTGCCTTGTGCCATTCATGTGGAATTAAATCCCTATTCTTTAGGAATTTAAGCCTTCCAAATCTACGCAATTCTCATGGGAAATATAATGGATGTCTTGTTGCATGCAGGCAGCCCACTAATAATACAACTAATAGTTAACATCCCTTTAACCTTTGTCTCAACTGGGTCTCCACTGGAACTGACATGCATGCAGTTATTAATAGTAAATCATTAGTTGCATGCAAAATCACTGCATGTGAATTAAATTTGATTTAATTCACTTGATCTCTCACTAGTGCAACAAATAGTTACAACTAGTTCAATTGACTTTAACTCAATAAATTGAGTTAATTGATTTCTCATGCATTAAACTAATGCATTAATTGCAACTCAAACTCCAAACTGTTGGGTATGTGTTATATTCTTTCCACAACTAGCCCCACATGATGTACGTTGTGTTGGGTGTAGCAAGGGGGTCACAGGGGGGGCAACAGCCCCCCTTGTCGGGGTCCGGGGCAGCGCCTCGGCGAAAAAAAATTTGGTGTGCGGTCCCACTCATAGGCGGACCACCGATGTTTTGTGCATGAGTTTGCACATGGTTTTTTGGGGTACGATGGTTTTCGACCCCTGGTATTTTGTAGATCCGTTCAAGGGAACTACGGTTATGTTCTAATACAGGGTTAATGGATTGGGGTTTATGTATGCTTCGGCATGTATATATATGTGTTGTAACACTAAAAGGAATATAATGAAAAACTCAAGCTGGTTGTCCCGATTTGGGATCCAGGGGAAAATCTCTGTGTTTATCTGTATTATGTTTTATGCTCTCGCTATTGTTTATTTTCTGTTATAAGATTCGTGTGTAGATAATTTCTGTTCAAGGTTAAAACCTAAATTTGGAATCAGAGTTGTTTCGGCTTCAAGGGGACGCCTTTGCTGCTGAGGGTTTTTTGCTCGGGCCTGAGGTAGACCCTGTTCAGTAGGAGATCTGTGAGATCGATTCTTGTAGTGAAAGAAGATGGCAAGTGGCGGAAAGATAGAGATCGAGAAATTTAATGGTCAGAGTTTTGAGTTGTGGAAGGTCAAGATGGAGGATCTGCTGGTGGATAAAGATCAGTGGATCGCGATAGATCCAAGGTACTAAACGAACGGCAATGTCAGATGAAGACTGGAAGAAACTGGATCGGAAGGCTAAGAGCACAATACAGTTGTGTGTCTCAGATTCAATATTGTTGAATGTATCTGGGGAAGCTACGACGAAGAATTTGTGGGAAAAACTTGGGACTTTGTACCAATCTAAGTCTCTGGTGAATAAGTTGTTCCTACATAAAAAGTTGTATAACCTGAGGATGAAGGATGGAGACTCAGTGACAGAGCATCTGAACGCCTTCAATACTGTGGTAAGTCAACTTTCATCTGTTGATATTAAAATCTCAGATGAAGATAAGTGCATTAGTTTGTTGTGTTCTCTACCAGACTCGTGGGACAGTCTGGTTATTGCAATAGGTAGCAATACAACTACCTTAAATTTTGATGACATTGTCTCAGCCTTGCTGTCGGAGGAAATGAGACGAACAAATATGGAGGGTCAAAATGGAGATGCCTTATCTGTACGAGGAAGGTCCTAAAACAGAAACAAGAATAATTTTTCGAGTGGGAGATCTAAATCTAGAGGGAGATCTAAATCTCCTGGAAATTTTGTAAAGGTGTGCTGGAAATGCGGAAAGGAAGGACACTACAAAAAGGAATGCAGATCTAAAGCTCCTGAGAAAGGAAAGGGATCTGATGATGCTCCTTCTGCAAAGGCAAAAACCACCTCGGATGAAGGTGGGGATGTGTATTTGGCTTCTTCTTCAAATACACATGTAGATCATGAGTCATGGTTGATTGACTCAGGTGCAAATTTTCACTTCATCCCCATAGGGAGTGGTTCTGCAAGTATGAGAAATATGATAGTGGTGATTTCTTCCTAGGGGATGATAGGAAGGCCAGAATCGTCGGACGTGGAAAGGTCAAGCTAAAGCTGCAAAGTGGAAGGATTAGAACACTTCCTGGTGTTCTGCATATTCCTGCATTGGCTAGAAATCTAATTTATGTAAGCAACATGGATGATGCAGGTGTAAAAACAGTGTTCGAGTGTGGTCCCACTCATAGGCGGACCCACCCATGTTTTGTGCATGATTTTGCACATGGTTTTTTGGGGTAAGATGGTTTTCGACCCCTGGTATTTTGTAGATCCGGTCAAGGGAACTACGGTTATGTTCTAATACAGGGTTAATGGATTGGGGTTTATGTATGCTTCGACATGTATATATATATGTTGTAACACTAAAAGGAATATAATGAAAAACTCAAGCTGGTTGTCCCGATTTGGGATCCAGGGGAAAATCTCTGTGTTTATCTGTTTTATGTTTTATGCTCTCGCTATTGTTTATTTTCTGTTATAAGATTTGTGTGTAGATAATTTATGTTCAGGGTTAAAACCTACATTTGGAATCAGAGTTGTTTCGGCTTCAAGGGGACGCCTTTGCTGCTGAGGGTTTTTTTCTCGGGCCTGAGGTAGACCCTATTTAGTGGGAGATCTGCGAGATCGATTCTTGAGGTGAAAGAAGATGGCGAGCGGCAGAAAGATAGAGATCGAGAAATTTAATGGTCAGAGTTTTGAGTTGTGGAAGCTCAAGATGGAGGATCTGCTGGTGGATAAAGATTAGTGGATCGTGGTAGATCCAGGTACTAAACCAACGGCAATGTCAGATGAAGACTGGAAGAAACTGGATCGGAAGGCTAAGAGCACAATACGGTTGTGTGTCTCAGATTCAATATTGTTGAATGTATCTGGGGAAGCTACGGCGAAGAATTTGTGGAAAAAACTTGGGACTTTGTACCAATCTAAGTCTCTAGTGAATAAGTTGTTCCTGCAGAAAAAGTTGTATAACATGAGGATGAAGGATGGAGACTCAGTGACGAGCACATCCAACGCCTAATACTCGTAAGTCACCGTCATCTATTGATATTAAAATCTCAGATGAAGATAAGTGCACGGCTTTGTTGTGTTCTCTACCGTACTCCGTGGGACAGTCCCGTTATTGCAATAGGTAGCAATAAAACTACCTTGAATTTTGATGACATTGTCTCACTCCTCATTGTCGGAGGAAATGAGATAGAGAAATATGGAGGGTCAAAATGGAGATGCCTTATCTCGTACGAGGAAGGTCCCAAAACAAACAAGAATAAGGTTTCGAGTGGGAGATCTAAATCTGTAGGGAGATCTAACCCCGGAAAGTTTGTAAAGGTAAAATGGAAATGCGGAAGGAAGGACACTACAAAAAGGAATGCAGATCTGAAGTTCCTGGAGAAAGGAAAGGGATCCGATGATGCTCCTTCAGAAAAAAACCACTACTTGATGAAGGTGGGATGTGTATATTCGCTTCTTCTTCAAATACACATGTAGATCATGAGTCATGGTTGATTGACTCAGGTGCATCTTTTCACTTCACTCCCCATAGGGAGTGGTTCTGCGAGTATGAGAAATATGATGGTGATGATGTCTTCCTAGGGGATGATAGGAAGGCCAGAATCGTCGGACGTGGAAAGGTAAATCTGAAGCTGCAAGGTGGAAGGATTAGAACACTTCCTGGTGTTCTGCATATTCCTGCATTGGCCAGAAATCTGATTTCTGTAAGCAAGATGGATGATGCAGGTGTAAAAACAGTGTTCGAGTGCGGTCCCACTCATAGGCGAACCCACCCATGTTTTGTGCATGAGTTTGCACATGGTTTTTTGGGGTACGATGGTTTTCCACCCCTGGTATTTTGTAGATCTGGTCAAGGGAACTACGGTTATGTTCTAATCCAGGGTTCATGGATTGGGGTTTATGTATGCTTCGGCATGCATATATATGTGTTGTAACACTAAAAGGAATATAATGAAAAAATCAAGCTGGTTGTCCCGATTTGGGATCCAGGGGAAAATCTATTTGTTTATCTGTTTTATGTTTTATGCTCTCACTATTGTTTATTTTCTGTTGTAATATTCGTGTGTAGATAATTTATGTTCAGGGTTAAAACCTACATTTGGAATCAGAGTTGTTTCGGCTTCAAGGGGACGCCTTTGCTACTGAGGGTTTTTTTCTCGGGCCTGAGGTAGACCCTGTTCAGTGGGAGATCTGCGAGATCGATTCTTGCGGTGAAAGAAGATGGCGAGCGGCGAAAAGATAGATTGTAGCTCCCTTCCAGGCAAGGCTGGTAAACGAGAGAAGGTTGTAGCCTTCTGCAGGTGGGTGCTTGCGTGCTGGTATGAGTCTGTGCTAGTATATGGTTGTAAGAAGTTTTATTTATAAAAAATATTGAAGACAGAGACGACGGCAGTGGTGGTTTTCTCCCGAATTGGGTTTCCACCTTAAATACTGGTGTTCATGTGTGTTTCTTATGTGTGATGGTTTATTCTGTTATTACTGCACATGCTTACTACTTACTAAACATCTGATGAATGAATGATGCAATGATCTAAGTAAAGAATTAAATGCATAATAAGATCTATGTACATACGCAAGTTTTATTAAGGATATCCGCGTGTATACGCGAGTTGGGTTCATTAAAGTAGCGTATGGTTTTTTAAGAGAAAGAAAAAAAGTAAAAAGTACTTAATGCTTCTAAATACCGATTGTGATATCCTCCCTCAAGATTTTCCCAACGTATGGAGACTCGCATGTAGCATCCGAACGCCTTCATCATCGAGGTAAGTCACTATCATCTATTGATATTAAAAATCTCGTATGAAGATAAGTGCACCGCTCGTTAGGTACTTACCGTACTAGTGGACAAGCCGTTATTGCAATAGGTAGCAATACAACTACCTTGAATTTTGATGACATTGTCTCAAATTTCTTTGCCCGCTGAGGAAATGAGACAGAGAAATATGGAGGGTCAAAATGGGATGCCTTATATGTACGAGGAAGGTCCCAAAACAGAAACAAGAATAAGGTTTTGAGTGGGAGATCTAATCTGTAGGGAGATCTAAATCTCCTGGAAAGTTTGTAAAGGTGTGCTGGAAATGCGGAAAGGAAGGACACTACAAAAAGGAATGCAGATCTAAAGCTCCTAAGAAAGGAAAGGGATCTGATGATGCTCCTTCTGCAGAGGCAAAAACCAACTCGAATGAAGGTGGGGATGTGTATTTGGCTTCTTCTTCAAATACACATGTAGATCATGAGTCATGGTTGATTGACTCAGGTGCATCTTTTCACTTCACTCCCCATAGGGAGTGGTTCTGTGAGTATGAGAAATATGATGGTGGTGATGTCTTCCTAGGGGATGATAGGAAGGCTAGAATCGTCGGACATGGAAAGGTCAAGAAGAAGCTGCAAGGTGGAAGGATTAGAACACTTCCTGGTGTTCTACATATTTATGCATTGGCCAGAAATCTGATTTCTGTAAGCAAGATGGATGATGCAGGCGTAAAAAAGTGTTCGAGCGCGGTCCCACTCATAGACGAACCCACCCATGTTTTGTGCATGAGTTTGCACATGGTTTTTTGGGGTACGATGGTTTTCGACCCCTGGTATTTTGTAGATCCGTTCAAGGGAACTACGGTTATGTTCTAATCCAGGGTTAATGGATTGGGGTTTATGTATGCTTCGGCATGTATACATGTGTCTTGTGACACTAAAAGGAATATAATGAAAAAACAATCTGGTCATCCTGATTTGGGATCCAGGGAAAACCTCTGTGTTTATATGTTTTATGTTTTATTCTTTCGCTATTATTTATTTTATTTTTTTAAGATTCATTTGCAGATAATTTCTGTACAGGGTTAAAACCTACATTTGGTATCAGAGCAGTTTCAAATTCAAGGGGACGCCTTTGCTGCTGAGGGGTTTTTTTCTCGAGCCTAAGGTAGACCCTATTCAGTGGGAGATCTGCGAGATCGATTCTTGCGGTGAAAGAAGATGGCAAGCGGCGAGAAGATAGAGATCGAGAAATTTAATGGTCAAAGTTTTGAGTTGTGGAAGCTCAAGATGGAGGATCTGCTGGTGGATAAAGATCAGTGGATCGCGGTAGATCCAGGTACTAAACCAACGGAAATGTCAGATGAAGACTGGAAGAAACTAGATCGGAAGGCTAAGAGCACAATACGGTTGTGTGTCTCAGATTCAGTATTGTTGAATGTATCTAGGGAAGCTACGGCGAAGAATTTGTGGGAAAAACTTGGGACTTTGTACCAATCTAAGTCTCTGGTGAATAAGTTGTTCCTGCGGAAAAAGCTATATAACCTGAGGATGAAGGATGGAGACTCGGTGACAGAGCATCTGAACGCCTTCAATACTGTGGTAAGCCAGCTATCATCTGTTGATATTAAAATCTCAGATGAAGATAAGTGCATCAATTTGTTGTGTTCTCTACCAGACTCGTGGGACAATATGGTTATTGCAATAGGTAGCAATAAAACTACCTTGAATTTTGATGACATTGTCTCATCCTTGCTGTCGGAGGAAATGAGACAGAGAAATTTGGAGGGTCAAAATGGAGATGCCTTATCTGTATGAGGAAGGTCCCAAAACAGAAACAAGAATAAGGTTTCGAGTGGGAGATCTAAATCTCCTGGAAAGTTTGTAAAGGTGTGCTGGAAATGTGGAAAGGAAGGACACTACAAAAAGTAATGCAGATCTAAAGCTCCGGAGAAAGGAAAGGGATCTAATGATGCTCCTTCTGCAGAGGCAAAAACCACCTCGGATGAAGGTGGGGATGTGTATTTGGCTTCTTCTTCAAATACACATGTAGATCATGAGTCATGGTTTATTGACTCAGGTGCATCTTTTCACTTCACTCCCCATAGGGAGTGGTTCTGCGAGTATGAGAAATACGATGGTGGTGATGTCTTCCTAGGGGATGATAGGAAGGCCAGAATCGTTGGACGTGGAAATTTCAAGCTGAAGCTACAAGGTGGAAGGATTTAGAACACTTCCTGGTGTTCTGCATATTCCTGCATTGGCCAGAAATTTGATTTATGTAATCAAGATGGATGATGCAGGTGTAAAAACAGTGTTCGAGTGCGGTCCCACTCATAGGCGGACCCACCCATGTTTTTTGCATGAGTTTGCACATGGTTTTTTGGGGTACGATGGTTTTCAACCCCTGGTATTTTGTAGATCCGATCAAGGGAACTATAGTTATGTTCTAATCCAGGGTTAATGGATTGGGGTTTATGTATGCTTCGGCATGCATATATATATGTGTTGTAACACTAAAAGGAATATAATGAAAAAATCAAGCTGGTTGTCCCGATTTGGGATCCAGGGGAAAATCTCTGTGTTTATCTGTTTTATGTTTTATGCTCTCGCTATTGTTTATTTTCTGTTGTAAGATTCGTGTGTAGATAATTTTTGTTCAGGGTTAAAACCTACATTTGGAATCAAAGTTGTTTCGGCTTCAAGGGGATGCCTTTGCTGCTGAGGGTTTTTTGCTCGGGCCTGAGGTAGACCCTGTTCAGTGGGAGATCTGCAAGATCGATTCTTGCAGTGAAAGAAGATGGCGAGCGGCGGAAATATAGAGATCGAGAAATTTAATGGTCAGAGTTTTGAGTTGTGGAAGCTCAAGATGGAGGATGTGCTAGTGGATAAAGATCAGTGGATCGCGGTAGATCCAGGTAAACCAACGGCAATGTCAGATGAAGACTGGAAGAAACTGGATCGGAAGGCTAAGAGCACAATACGGTTGTGTGTCTCAGATTCAGTATTGTTGAATGTATCTGGGGAAGCTACGGCGAAGAATTTGTGGGAAAAACTTGGAACTTTGTACTAATCTAAGTCTTTGCATTGTTTTTCCCAGGAAAAAGCTGTATAACCTGAGGATGAAGGATGGAGACTCGGTGACAGAGCATCTGAATGCCTTCAATACTGTGGTAAGTTAGCTGTCATCTGTTGATATTAAAATCTCATATGAAGATAAGTGCATTAGTTTGTTGTGTTCTCTACCAGACTCGTGGGACAGTCTGGTTATTGCAATAGGTAGCAATACAACTACCTTGAATTTTGATAACATTGTCTCAACCTTGCTGTCGGAGGAAATGAGACGGAGAAATATGGAGGGTCAAAATGGAGATGCCTTATCTGTACAAGGAAGGTCCCAAAATAGAAACAAGAATAAGGTTTCGAGTGGGAGATCTAAATCGAGAGGGAGATCTAAATCTCCTAGAAAGTTTGTAAAGGTGTGCTGGAAATGCGGAAAGGAAGGACACTACAAAAAGGAATGCAGATCTAAAGCTCCTGAGAAAGGAAAGGTATCTGATGATGCTCCTTCTGCAGAGGCAAAAACCACCTCGGATGAAGGTGGGGATGTGTATTTGGCTTCTTCTTCAAATACACATGTAGATCATGAGTCATGGTTGATTGACTTAGGTGCATCTTTTCACTTCACCCCCCATAGGGAGTGGTTCTGCGAGTATGATAAATATGATGGTGGTGATGTCTTCCTAGGGGATGATAGGAAGGCCAGAATCGTCGGACGTGGAAAGGTCAAGCTAAAGCTGCAAGGTGGAAGGATTAGAACACTTCCTAGTGTTCTTCATATTCCTACATTGGCCAGAAATCTGATTTCTGTAAGCAACATGGATGATGCAGGTGTAAAAACAGTGTTCGAGTGCGGTCCCACTCATAGGCAGACCCACCCATGTTTTGTGCATGAGTTTGCACATGGTTTTTTGGGGTACGATGGTTTTCGACCCCTGGTATTTTGTAGATCCGGTCAAGGGAACTACGGTTATGTTCTAATCCAGGGTTAATGGATTGGGGTTTATGTATTCTTCGACATTTTTATATATGTGTTGTAACACTAAAAGGAATATAACGAAAAAATTAAGCTGGTTGTCCCGATTTGGGATCCAGGGGAAAATCTCTGTGTTTATCTGTTTTATGTTTTATGCTCTCGCTATTGTTTATTTTCTGTTATAAGATTCATGTGTAGATAATTTCTATTCAGGGTTAAAACCTGCATTTGGAATCAGAGTTGTTTCCACTTCAAGGGGACGCCTTTGCTGCTGAGGGTTTTTTGCTCGGGCCTAAGGTAGACCCTGTTTAGTGGGAGATCTGCGAGATCGATTCTTGCGGTGAAAGAAGATGGCGAGCGGCGGAAAGATAGAGATCGAGAAATTTAATGGTCAAAGTTTTGAGTTTTGGAAGTTCAAGATGGAGTATCTGCTGGTGGATAAAGATCAGTGGATCATGGTAGATCCAGGTACTAAACCAACGGCAATGTCAGATGAAGACTGGAAGAAACTGGATCGGAAGGCTAAGAGCACAATACGGTTGCGTGTCTGAGATTCAGTATTGTTGAATGTATCTGGGGAAGCTACGGGGAAGAATTTGTGGGAAAAACTTGGGACTTTGTACCAATTTAAGTCTTTGGTGAATAAGTTGTTCCTGCAGAAAAAACTGTATAACCTGAGGATGAAGGATGGAGACTCGGTGACAAAGCATCTGAACGCCTTCAATACTGTGGTAAGTCAGTTGTCAGCTGTTGATATTAAAATATCAGATGAAGATAAGTGCATCAGTTTGTTGTGTTCTATACTAGACTCGTGGGACAGTCTGGTTATTGCAATAGGTAGCAATAAAACTACCTTCAATTTTGATGACATTGTCTCAGCCTTGCTGTCGGAGGAAATGAGACGGAGAAATATGGAGATTCAGAATGGAGATGCCTTATATGTACGAGGAAGGTCCCAAAATAGAAACAAGAATAAGGTTTCGAGTGGGAGATCTAAATCTGGAGGGAGATCTAAATCTCCTAGAAAGTTTGTAAAGGTGTGCTGGAAATGCGGAAAAGGAAGGACACTAAAAAAAAAAATGCTGATCTAAAGCTCCTGAGAAAGGAAAGGGATCTGATGATGCTCCTTCTGCAAAGGCAAAAACCACCTCGGATGAAGGTGGGGATCTATATTTGGGTTCTTCTTCAAATACACATGTAGATCATGAGTCACGGTTGATTGACTCAGGTGCATATTTTCACTTCACTCCGCATAGGGAGTGGTTCTACGAGTATGAGAAATATGATGGTGGTGATGTCTTCCTGGGGATGATAAAGGCCGCGTAATCGGTTTGGACGTGGAAAGGCCGTTTGGGTTTGGCAGTAGGATTAGAACACTTCGTGCTCTAGATATTCCCGTACTGGCTAGAAATCTGATTTTTTAAAAGCAAGATGGATGATGCAGGTGTGTAAACAGTTACTGAAAGGTCCCACTCATAAAGTGACCCACCCATGTTTTGTGAAATAGTTTGTGCCATGGTTTTCGGGTACGATGGTTTTCGACCCCCGGTATTTTGTAGATCCGGTCAAGGGAACTACGGTTATGTTCTAATCCAGGGTTAATGGATTGGGGTTTATGTATGCTTCGGCATGTATATATATGTGTTGTAACACTAAAAGGAATATAATGAAAAATCAAGCTGGTCGTCCCGATTTGGGATCCAGGGGAAAATCTCTGTGTTTATCCGTTTTATGTTTTATGCTCTCGCTATTGTTTATTTTCTGTTATAAGATTCGTGTGTAGATAATTTCTGTTCAGGGTTAAAACCTACATTTGGTATCAGAGCTGCTTCGGCTTCAAGGGGACGCCTTTGTTGTTGAGGGTTTTTTGCTCGGGCCTGTGGTAGACCTTGTTCAGTGGGAGATCTGCGGGATCGATTCTTGCGGTGAAAGAAGATGGCGAGCGGCGAAAAGATAGAGATCGAGAAATTTAATGGTCAGAGTTTTGAGTTGTGGAAGCTCAAGATGGAGGATCTGCTAGTGGATAAAGATCAGTGGATCGCGGTAGATCCAGGTACTAAACCAACGGCAATGTCAGATGAAGACTGGAAGAAACTGGATCGGAAGGCTAAAAGCACAATACGGTTATGTGTATTAGATTCAGTATTGTTGAATGTATCCGGGGAAGCTACGGCGAAGAATTTGTGGGAAAAACTTGGGACTTTGTACCAATCTAAGTCTCTGGTGAATAAGTTGTTCCTGCGGAAAAAGCTGTATAACCTAAGGATGAAGGATGGAGACTCGGTGACAGAGCATCTGAATGCCTTCAATACTGAGGTAAGTCAGTTGTCATCTGTTGATATTAAAATATCAGATGAAGATAAGTGCATCAGTTTGTTGTGTTCTCTACCACACTCGTGGGACAGTCTGGTTATTGCAATAGGTAGCATTAAAACTACTTTGAATTTTGATGACATTGTCTCAGCCTTGCTGTCGGAGGAAATGAGACGGAGAAATATGGAGGGTCAAAATGGAGATGCCTTATATGTACAAGGAAGGTCCGAAAATAGAAACAAGAATAAGGTTTCCAGTGGGAGATCTAAATCTCCTGGAAAGTTTGTAAAGGTGTGCTGGAAATGCGGAAAGGAAGGACACTGCAAAAAAAATGCAGATCTAAAGCTCCTGAGAAAGGAAAGGGATCTGATGATGCTCCTTCTGCAGAGGCAAAAACCACCACGGATGAAGGTGGGGATGTGTATTTGGCTTCTTCTTCAAATACACATGTAGATCATGGGTCATGGTTTATTGACTCAGGTGCATCTTTTCACTTCACTCCCCATAGGGAGTGGTTCTCAAGGAAAGGAGAAATTAAGGATGAGGGTGATGTCTTCCCAGGGACACAGTAAGGTCAACGCTTTACGGGTGCTGTCGAGCCGAAGCTGCAAGGTGGAAGGAATAGAACATCTCTTGGTGTTTTTCATATTCCTGCATTGGCCAGAAATCTGATTTCTGTAAGCAAGATGGATGATGCAGGTGTAAAAACATTACCCGAGTGTGGTCCCACCATAAAGTGACTCCACCCATGTTTTTTGCATGAGTTTGCACATGGTTTTGGGGTACGATGGTTTTCGACCCCTGGTATTTTGTAGATCCGGTCAAGGGAACTACGGTTATGTTCTAATCCAGGGTTAATGGATTGGGGTTTATGTATGCTTCGGCATGTATATATATGTGTTGTAACACTAAAAGGAATATAATGAAAAAATCAAGCTGGTTGTCCCAATTTGGGATCCAGGGGAAAATCTCTGTGTTTATCTGTTTTATGTTTTATGCTCTCGCTATTGTTTATTTTCTGTTATACGATTCGTGTGTAGATAATTTATGTTCAGGGTTAAAATCTACATTTGGAATCAGAGTTGTTTCGGCTTCAAGGGGACGCCTTTGTTGCTGAGGGTTTTTTGCTCGAGCCTGAGGTAGACCCTGTTTAGTGGGAGATCTGCGAGATCGATTCTTGTGGTGAAAGAAGATGGCGAGCGGCGGAAATATAGAGATAGAGAAATTTAATGGTCAGAGTTTTGAGTTGTGGAAGCTCAATATGGACGATCTGCTGGTGGATAAAGATCAGTGGATCGCGGTAGATCCAGGTACTAAACCAACGGAAATGTGAGATGAAGACTGGAAGAAACTGGATCGGAAGGCTAAGAGAAAAATTCGGTTGTGTGTCTCAGATTCAGTATTGTTGAATGTATCTGGGGAAGCTACGGCAAAGAATTTGTGGGAAAAACTTGGGACTTTGAACCATTCTAAGTCTCTGGTGAATAAGTTGTTCCTGCGGAAAAAGTTGTATAACCTGAGGATGAAGGATGGAGACTCGATGACAGAGCATGTGAACGCCTTCAATACTGTGGTAAGTCAGTTGTCATCTATTGATATTAAAATCTCAGATGAAGATAAGTGCATCAGTTTGTTGTGTTCTCTACCAAACTCATGGGACAGTCTGGCTATTGCAATAGGTAGCAATAAAACTACCTTGAATTTTGATGACATTGTCTCAGCCTTGCTGTTGGAGGAAATGAGACGGAGAAATATGGAGGGTCAAAATGGAGATGCCTTATCTGTACTAGGAAGGTCCCAAAATAGAAACAAGAATAAGGTTTCGAGTGGAAGATCTAAATCTAGAGGGAGATCTAAATCTCCTGGAAAGTTTGTAAATGTGTGCTAGAAATGCGGAAAGGAAGGACACTACAAAAAGGAATGAAGATCTAAAGATCCTGAGAAAGGAAAGGGATCTGATGATGCTCCTTCTGCAGAGGCAAAAACCACCTCGGATGAAGGTGGGGATGTGTATTTGGCTTCTTCTTCAAATAAACATGTAGATCATGAGTCATGGTTGATTGACTCAGGTGCATCCTTTCACTTCACTCCCCATAGGGAGTGGTTCTGCGAGTATGAGAAATATGATGGTGGTGATGTCTTCCTAGTGGATGATAGGAAGGCCAGAATCGTCGGACGTGGAAAGGTCAAGCTGAAGCTGCAAGGTGGAAGGATTTAGAACACTTCCCGGTGTCTCTGCTATTATTCCTTCTCGTGATTAAATAAATCGATTTAAGAAAGATGGACGCATTTGTGTAAAATAATGGTTCTGGTGCAAGGTCCCAATTTATAAAGTGTATCTATCCATGTTTTGTGCAATGAGTTTAAGCATGTTTTTTGGGGCAGTTTCATGGTTTTCACTCCCCCTGGTATTTTGTAAAACCGGTCAAGGGAACTATTAAGCATATGTTCTAATCCATTGGTTACCGGATTAAGTCACAAGGTCAAGATGTACATATATGAAGCAGAATAATTTAAAAAAAAAAAGGAATATAATGAAAAAATCAAGTTGGTTGTCCCGATTTGGGATAAGGGGGAAAATCTCTGTGTTTATCTGTTTTATGTTTTATGCTCTCGCTATTGTTTATTTTCTGTTATAAGATTCATGTGTAGATAATTTATGTTCAGGGTTAAAACCTACATTTGGAATCAGAGTTGTTTCGGCTTCAAGGGGACGCCTTTGCTGCTGAGGGTTTTTTGCTCGGGCTTGAGGTAGACCATGTTCTGTGGGAGATCTGCGAGATCGATTCTTGCGGTGAAAGAAGATAGCGAGCGGCGGAAAGATAGACATCGAGAAATTTAATAGTCAGAGTTTTGAGTTTTGTGTCAAGATGATATCTCGTAATGCTGAAGAACGGTGACTGCAGATCCAAGGCATCAACGAAACGGCAATGTTCAAGGAAGACCTGGAAGAACCGGATCGAAGGCTGGAGCACAATACCATGTGTGTATTCCCGTATTTAGTATTGTTTAATGTATTCCAGTTACTTGCTAAGAATTTGTGTGAAAAACTTGGGACTTTGTACCAATCTAAGTCTCTGGTGAATAAGTTGTTCCTACGAAAAACGTTGTATAACATGAGGATGAAGGATGGAGACTCGGTGACAGAGCATCTAAACGCCTTCAATACTCTGGTAAGTCAGCTGTCATCTATTGAAATTAAAATCTCAAATGAAGATAAGTGCATCAGTTTGTTGTGTTCTCTAACAGACCCGTGGGACACTCTGGTTATTGCAATAGGTAGCAATAAAACTACCTTGAATTTTGATGACATTGTCTCAGCCTTGCTGTCGGAGGAAATGAGATAGAGAAATATGGAGGGTAAAAATGGAGATGCCTTATATGTACGAGGAAGGTCCCAAAACATAAACAAGAATAAGGTTTCGAGTGGGAGATCTAAATCTCCTGGAAATTTTGTAAAGGTGTGCTGGAAATGCAGAAAGGAAGGACACTACAAAAAGGAATGCAGATCTAAATCTCCTGAGAAAGGAAAGGGATCTGATGATGCTCCTTTTGCAGAGGCAAAAACCACCTCGGATGAAGGTGGGGATGTGTATTTGGCTTCTTCTTCAAATACACATGTAGATCATGAGTCATGGTTGATTGACTCAGGCGCATCTTTTCACTTCACTCCCCATAAGGAGTGGTTCTGCGAGTATGAGAAATATGATGGTGGTGATGTCTTCCTAAGGGATGATAGGAAGGCCAGAATCGTCGAACGTGGAAAGGTCAAGCTGAAGCTGCAAGGTGGAAGGATTAGAACACTTCCTGGTGTTCTGCATATTCCTGCATTGGCCAAAAATCTGATTTCTGTAAGCAAGATGGATGATGCAGGTGTAAAAACAGTGTTCGAGTGCGGTCCCACTCATAGACGAACCCACCCATGTTTTGTGCATGAATTTTCACATGGTTTTTTGGGGTACGATGGTTTTCGACCCCTGGTATTTTGTAGATCTGGTCAAGGGAACCATGGTTATGTTCTAATCTAGGGTTAATGGATTGGGGTTTATGTATGCTTCGGCATTTTTATATATGTGTTGAAACACTAAAAGGAATATAATGAAAAAATCAAGCTGGTTGTCCCGATTTAGGATCCAGGGGAAAATCTCTGTGTTTATCTGTTTTATGTTTTATGCTCTTGCTATTGTTTATTTTCTGTTATAAGATTCGTGTGTAGATAATTTTTGTTCAGGGTTAAAACCTACATTTGGAATCAAAGTTGTTTCGGCTTCAAGGGGACGCCTTTGCGGCTGAGGGTTTTTGCTCGTGCCTGAGGTAGACCCTGTTCAGTGGGAGATCTGCGAGATCAATTCTTGCGGTGAAAGAAGATGGTGAGCGGCAGAAAGATAGAGATCGAGAAACTTAATGGTCAGAGTTTTGAGTTGTGGAAGCTCAAGATTGAGGATCTGCTGGTGGATAAAGATTAGTGGATCGCGGTAGATCTAGGTACTAAACCAACGGCAATGTCAGATGAAGACTGGAAGAAACTGGATCGGAAGGCTAAGAGCACAATACGGTTGTGTGTCTCATATTCAGTATTTTTGAATGTATCTGGGGAAGCTATGGCGAAGAATTTGTGGGAAAAACTTGGGAATTTGTACCAATCTAAGTCTCTGGTGAATAATTTGTTCCTACGGAAAGAGTTGTATAACCTGAGGATGAAGGATGGAGACTCGGTGACAGAGCATTTGAACGCCTTCAATACTGTGGTAAGTCAGTTGTCATCTATTGATATTAAAATCTCAGATGAAGATAAGTGCATCAGTTTGTTTTGTTCTCTACCAGACTCATGGGACAGTCTGGTTATTGCAATAGGTAGCAATACAACTACCTTTTATTTTGATGAAATTTTCTCAGCCTTGCTGTCGGAGGAAATGAGATAGAGAAATATGGAGGGTCAAAATGGAGATGCCTTATCTGTACGAGGAAGGTCCCAAAACAGAAACAAGAATAAGGTTTCGAGTGGGAGATGTCTTATCTAGAGATACTTTGTTCAGTTGGAGTTCTGCGAGATCAATTCTTGCGGTTAAAGAAGATGGCGAGCGGCAGAAAGATAGAGATCGAGAAATTTATTGGTCAGATTTTTGAGTTGTGGAAGCTCAAGATGGAGGATCTACTAGTGGATAAAGATTAGTGGATCACGGTAGATCCAGGTACTAAACCAATGGCAATGTCAGATGAAGACTGGAAGAAACTGGATCGGAAGGCTAAGAGCACAATACGGTTGTGTGTCTCAGATTCAGTATTTTTGAATGTATCTGGGGAAGCTACGGCGAAGAATTTGTGGGAAAAACTTGGGATTTGTACCAATCTAAGTCTCTGGTGAATAAGTTGTTCCTGCAGAAAAAGCTATATAACCTAAGGATGAAAGATGGAGACTCGGTGACAGAGCATCTGAACGCCTTCAATACTGTGGTAAGTCAGTTGTCATCTATTGATATTAAAATATCAGATGTAGATAAGTGCATAAGTTTTTTTTGTTCTCTACCAGACTCGTGGGACAGTCTGGTTATTTCAATAGGAAGCAATACAACTACCTTGAATTTTGATGACATTGTCCCAGCCTTGCTGTCGGAGGAAATGAGACGGAGAAATATAGAGGGTCAAAATGTAGATGCCTTATCTGTACGAGGAAGGTCCCAAAACAAAAACAAGAATAAGGTTTCGAGTGGGAGATCTAAATCTCTTGGAAAGTTTGTAAAGGTGTGCTTGAAATGCGGAAAGGAAGGACACTACAAAAAGGAATGCATATCTAAAGCTCCTGAGAAAGCAAAGGGATCTGGTGATGCTCCTTCTGCAGAGGAAAAAACCACCTCGGATGAAGGTGGGGATGTGTATTTGGCTTCTTCTTCAAATACACATGTAGATCATGAGTCATGGTTGATTGACTCAGGTGCATCTTTTCTACCTCATAGGGAGTGGTTCTGCGAGTATGAGAAACATGATGGTGGTGATGTCTTCCTAGGGGATGATAGGAAGGCAAGAATTGTCGGACGTGGAAAGTTCAAGTTGAAGCTGCAAGGTGGAAGGATTAGAACACTTCCTGTTGTTCTGCATATTCCTGCATTGGCCAGAAATCTGATTTCTGTAAGCAAGATGGATGATGCAGATGTAAAAACAGTGTTCGAGTATGGTCCCACTCATAAGCGGACCCACCCATGTTTTGTGCATGAGTTTGCACATGGTTTTTTGGGGTACGATGGTTTTCGACCCCTGCTATTTTGTAGATCCGGTCAAGGGAACTACGGTTATGTTCTAATCCAGGGTTAATGGATTGGGGTTTATGTATGCTTCGGCATGTATATATATGTGTTGTAACACTAAAAGGAATATAATGAAAAAATCAAGTTGGTTGTCCCGATTTGGGATGCAGGGGAAACTCTCTGTGTTTATCTGATTTATGTTTTATGCTCTCGCTATTGTTTATTTTCTGTTATAAGATTCGTGTGTAGATAATTTTTGTTCAGGGTTAAAACCTACATTTGGAATCAGAGTTGTTTCGGCTTCAAGGGGACGCCTTTGCTGCTGAGGGTTTTTTGCTCGGGCCTGAGGTAGACCCTGTTCAGTGGGAGATCTGTGAGATCGATTCTTGCGGTGAAATAAGATGGCGAGTGGAAAAAATATAGAGATCGAGAAATTTAATGGTCAGAGTTTTGAGTTGTGGAAGCTCAAGATGGAGGATCTGCTGGTGGATAAAGATCAGTGGATTGCGGTAGATCCAGGTACTAAACCAACGGAAATGTCAGATGAAGACTGGAAGAAACTGGATTAGAAGGCTAAGAGCACAATACGGTTTTGTGTCTCAGATTCAGTATTGTTGAATGTATCTGGGGAAGCTACGGCGAAGAATTTGTGGGAAAAACTTTGGACTTTGTACCAATCTAAGTCTCTGGTGAATAAGTTGTTCCTGCGGAAAAAGCTGTATAACCTGAGGATGAAGGATGGAGACTCGGTGACAGAGCATCTAAATGCCTTCAATACTGTGGTAAGTCAGCTGTCATCTGTTGATATTAAAATCTCAGATGAAGATAAGTGCATCAGTTTGTTGTGTTCTCTACCAGACTCGTGGGACAGTCTGGTTATTGCAATAGGTAGCAATACAACTACCTTGAATTTTGATGACATTGTCTCAGCCTTGCTGTCGAAGGAAATGAGATGGAGAAATATGGAGGGTCAGAATGGAGATGCCTTATCTGTACGAGGAAGGTCCCAGAACAGAAACAAGAATAAGGTTTCGAGTGGGAGATCTAAATCTAGAGGGAGATCTGAATCTCCTGGAAAGTTTGTAAAGGTGTGCTGGAAATGCGGAAAGGAAGGGCACTACAAAAAGGAATGCGGATCTAAAGCTCCTGAGAAAGGAAAGGGATCTGATGAAGCTCCTTCTGCAAAGGCAAAAACCACCTCGGATGAAGGTGGGGATGTGTATTTGGCTTCTTCTTCAAATACACATGTAGATCATGAGTCATGGTTGATTAACTCAGGTGCATCTTTTCACTTCACTCCCCATAGGGAGTGGTTCTGCGAGTATCAGAAATATGATGGTGGTGATGTCTTCCTAGGCCATGATAGGAAGGCCAGAATCGTCGGACGTGGAAAGGTCAAGCTGAAGCTGCAAGGTGGAAGGATTAGAACACTTCCTGGTGTTCTGCATATTCCTGCATTGGCCAGAAATCTAATTTTTGTAAGAAAGATGGATGATGCAGGTGTAAAAAAAGTGTTCGAGTGCGGTCCCACTCATAGGCAGACCCACCCATGTTTTGTGCATGAGTTTGCACATGGTTTTTTTGGGTACGATGGTTTTCGACCCCTGGTATTTTGTAGATCCGGTCAAGGGAACTACGGTTATGTTCTAATCCAGGGTTAATGGATTGGGGTTTATGTATGCTTTGACATGTATATATATATGTTGTAACACTAAAAGGAATATAATGAAAAATCAAGCTGGTCGTCCCGATTTGGGATCCAGGGGAAAATCTCTGTGTTTATCTGTTTTATGTTTTATGCTCTTGCTATTGTTTATTTTCTGTTATAAGAATCGTGTGTAGATAATTTATGTTCGGGGTTAAAACCTACATTTTGGATATTGAGTTGTTTTGGCTCCAAGGGGACGCCTTTATAACGACGGTTTTTTGCTCGGCAGGGGTAGACCCTATTCGATGGGAGATCTGCGGAATCGATTCTTGTGGTGAAAGAAGATGGTGAGCGGCGGAAAGATAGAGATCGAGAAATTTAATGGTCAGAGTTTTGAGTTGTGGAAGCTCAAGATGGAGGATCTGCTGGTGGATAAAGATCAGTGGATCGCGGTAGATCCAGGTACTAAACCAACGGCAATGTCAGATGAAGACTGGAAGAAACTGGATTGGAAGGCTAAGAGCACAATGCGGTTGTGTGTGTCAGATTCAGTATTGTTGAATGTATCTGGGGAAGCTACGACAAAGAATTTGTGGGAAAAACTTGGGACTTTGTACCAATCTAAGTCTCTGGTGAATAATTTGTTCCTACGGAAAAATCTGTATAACCTGAGGATGAAGGATGGAGACTCGGTGACAGAGCATCTGAACGCCTTCAATACTGTGGTAAGTCAGCTGTCATCTGTTGATATTAAAATCTCAGATGAAGATAAGTGCATCAGTTTGTTTTGTTCTCTACCAGACTCGTGGGACAGTCTGGTTATTGCAATAGGTAGCAATACAACTACCTTGAATTTTGATGACATTGTCTCAGCCTTGCTGTCGGAGGAAATGAGACGGAGAAATATGGAGGGTCATAATGGAGATGCCTTATTTGTACGAGGAAGGTCCCAGAAAAGAAACAAGAATAAGGTTTCGAGTGGGAGATCTAAATCTAGAGGGAGATCTAAATCTCCTGGAAAGTTTGTAAAGGTGTGCTGGAAATGCGGAAAGGAAGGACACTGCAAAAAGGAATGTAGTTCTAAAGCTCTGAAAGGAGAAGGTCATTATGATGCTCATACCCATGGAAGGCAAAAACCACCTCGGATGAAGGTGGGGATGTGTATTTGGCTTCTTCTTCAAATACACATGTATATCATGAGTCATGGTTGATTGACTCAGGTGCATCTTTTCCCTTCACTCCCCATAGGGAGTGGTTCTGCGAGTATGAGAAATATGATGGTGGTGATGTCTTCCTAGGGGATGATAGGAAGGCAAAAATCGTCGGACGTGGAAAGGTCAAGCTAAAGCTACGAGGTGGAAGGATTAGAACACTTCCTGGTGTTCTGCATATTCCTGCATTGGCCAGAAATCTGATTTCTGTAAGCAAGATGGATGATGCAGGTGTAAAAGCAGTGTTCGAGAAAGATGCCTGCAAGATGGTTTGGGGAGCACTAGTATTAATGCGGGGAGTTTGGATTGGAACTCTGTACAAGCTACAAAGTAGCACTGTTATTGATGGTTGTAACAGTTCTTTGGTTCCTGAAAGAGGAGCAGAAAGCCTAGCTATCTTTGGAGAAAAGACCATGCTATGGCATCAAAGGCTAGGTCATATTGGAGAGAAGGGCCTTCGGATACTGCATAGAAATGGTATGGTATAAGGTATGTCTAATTGCTCTCTAGATTTTGATTTCTTTGAACATTATGTATATGGGAAGCAGAAACGGGTGAGTTTTCCTTCTGGTACTAAGAGGGCGAACAAGATATTAGAGCTTGTGCACAGTGATGTGTTTGGACCTGTGTCAGTTCCATCACTGGGAAAGTCTGTGTACTATGTTTTATTCATAGATGACTTCTCAAGGAATACATGGATATATTTCCTGAGGAAGAAATCTGAAGTCTTTGACAAATTTAAAGAATTTAAGGCTCTGGTGGAAAACCAGACAGAGAATAAGATAAATGCGTTGAGGACAGATAATGGTGGGGAGTTATGCAAGAAGGAATTTGAAGAGTTATGTAAGAAGTGTGGTATAGCATGGCAGAAGACTACTCCATACACACCTCAGCAAAACAGAGTTGCAGAAAGAATGAACAGAACGCTGATGAAAAAGGCAAGAAGCATGCTTAATGGTACCGGGTTAGGACAAGAATTCTGGGCAGAGGCAGTGGAGACTGCATGTTACTTAGTCAATAGATCACCTTCATCAGCATTGGAGGATAAGACTCCACATGAGGTATGGAATGGTAAGAAACCCTCTCTTTCACATCTAAGGGTATTTGGATGTGATGCATATTTACATGTTCCAAAGGAGAAAAGTACCAAGTTGGATAATAAATCTGAAAGGTGCATCTTTATTGGGTATAAGGATGGTTTAAAAGGTTACAAGCTTTGGAACCCGGAAACAAGGAAGGTTGTGTACAACCGAGATGTGGTTCTTAGAGAGGTGAAAGATGTTGTTAAACATGAAATCACACCAAAGGAACCTGAGAAGATAGAGTTTTAGCTAAAGGAGAATGAATCAAAGTCTACAACAGAAGAAGACTTAGAAGAGGAAGAGCCACAAACTCTAACTTTGAGAAGATCAGTTCAGGAAAGAAGGCAACCAGAAAGGTATAGTCCATTTGATTTCTGTTCAGGTTTTGCCTTAACTATAACTGATGATGATCCCAGAATTGTCAGGGAGGCAGTAGATTCCAAGGATGGAAAACTCTGGAAGGAGGCCATGGTTGATAAAATGGCATCCTTGCACAAAAATGAGGCGTGGGATCTGGTGGAGTTGCCAGCTAGAAGGAAGCCCATCGGGAGCAAATGGGTGTTTAAGAAGAAGATGAATGTAGAAGGCAAGGTGGAGAAATACAAAGCTCGGTTGGTAGAAAAAGTTTATTCCCAGGTGCCAGGAATTGATTTTGGTGATATTTTTTCTCCTGTTGCCAAAGTTACTTCTATTAGATTACTTTTATCTGTTGCTGTTGAATTTTATTTTGAGATAGAACAGATGGATGTGAAGATAGCATTTCTTCATGGGGATCTAGAAGAGGAGATCTACTTGAAGCAACCTGAAGTCTTTATGGTGAAGGGTAAGAAAGAACTGGTATGTAGGTTGAAGAAGTCTTTGTATGGGTTAAAACAGTCACCAAGGATGTGGTATCAGAAATTTGATACCTATATACGGGGACTTGGCTTCACGGAAAACGCGAGGAGATCAACGTGTTTATTTTAAATTAATTGGTGACCGTGTTATTTATTTGGTCTTGTATGTGGATGATATGTTGTTTATTGGAAATGACAAATAAATTATCCAAGATTTGAAGACCTAACTATTCTCCAAATTCAACATGAAGGATATTGGTGTTGCAAACTATATTTTGGGCATGGAAATTAAGAGAGATCGGGCAAAGAGGAAGCTCTGGTTAAACCAGAGGAAGTATGTCGAGACTATATTACAGAGGTTCAATATGCATGATAGTAAACTCGTGAATGTTCTGATTCCTGTAGGTGTAAAGTTGTCTGCTGAACAGTGTCCCAAGACACAAGGAGAGGAGGAGGATATGTCTCATGTTCCATATTCGGAAGTCGTTGATGCTTTGATGTATGTAATGGTTTGTCTGGACCGAGGACAATTACCTGGGTAAGGTAGCCAAATAGGTTATGTCAAACCCCGGAAAAAGCATTGGATTGTGATGGCTTGGTTTTGAGATATTTACGTGGCACTAGTGATTATGGCTTGTGCTACCAGGGAAGACCAGGATTGGAAAGAATGTTGGACATTCGTGGTTTTGTTGATGCAGACTGGGCTGGAGATCTAGACCAAAGAAGATCTACAAGTGGGTACGTGTTTAGCCTATTTTTGGGGAGGTGTGATTCTGGACAATAAAAGGAAAACCAGTGTGTGTGCCGCAACTACTTGAATAGAATACATGGCTTACTCATAAGCATTTAAGAAGAAGTTGAACTGTAGAAATTGTGTTCAGTATGGGGTTAGTGCAGTAAACTGCAAGGATGGTGTGATAGCCAAAGAAGTGAAATTTCATTGGCTGATGCCATATCATTCAAAGACAAAGCACATTGATGTTCAATATCACTTTGTTAGAGATATGGTTGAGGCTAAAAGGGTGTTGCTGGTAAAGGTGGACACTCTGAAGAATGTTGCAGATGCATTGATGAAGTCTATGAGCACTCAAAATTTCTCTTGGTGTAGAGAAACAATGGGTGTTGAAGAATTGGCCAAATGACTAATCTCTCATGTGGCCCCCTGTGGAAATAAAACAACAAGTGGGAGAATGTTTGGTATGTGTTATATTCTTTCCATGACTAGCCCCATGTGTTGTACGTTAACCTGGACGCAACAGGGGGGTCATAGGGGGGGCGGCAGCCCCCCCTGTCGAGGTTCGGGGCAGCGCCCTAGCGAAAAAAAATTTGGTGTGCGGTCCCACTCATAAGCAGACCCACCCATGTTTTGTGCATGAGTTTGCACATGGTTTTTTGGGGTACGATGGTTTTCGACCACTGGTATTTTGTAGATCTGGTCAAGGGAACTACGGTTATGTTCTAATCCAGGGTGAATGGATTGGGGTTTATGTATGCTTCGGCATGTATATATATGTGTTGTAACACTAAAAGGAATATAATGAAAAAATCAAGCTGGTCGTCCCGATTTGGGATCCAGGGGAAAATCTCTGTGTTTATCTGTTTTATGTTTTATGCTCTCGCTATTGTTTATTTTCTGTTATAAGATTCGTGTGTAGATAATTTCTGTTCAGGGTTAAAACCTACGGACCATAACTAATAGAATCACTCTACATCCCTCACTAACCACCCTCAATTTGAAATTCATGAGCTAACTGAGTTTATCACACTCAGTTAACTATTACAAGTGATTATGGGATAAGATTACATTTGATTGTCCAAATTAATTAAGGGAAAATTAAATTAAACATGCATTTCTTGTTGACTTTTCAACACTCCCTCTCAATAAGAAAGGGATTATCTTCCACCCCGATCCTGCCTCTATGGTATTCGAATTTTCTCCTCGCAAGCACCTTCGTCAAAATATCTGCATCTTGATCTTCAGTGGGAATGTACTGAAGTAACATAATGTGCCTTTGAACACAATCTCTAAGATGGTGGTACCAGATGTCTATGTGCTTGGACCTATCATGGAATACGGGATTAACCGAGAGTTTAATGCAAATCTGGTTTTCACAATGTATCACCATGGGATCCATCAAAGAACCAAACAAACCAACCAGGATCTTTCTCATCCAGATGGCCTCACATGCAGCCTGACTTGTTTCCATGTACTATGCCTCGGCTGAACTGAGTGTCACATATCACTGCTTCCTATTGTAATAAGAAAAAAAAATTGATCCTATGCTGAAGATCCCTCCTGATGTGCTCTTTATGTTTGATGGACTACCTTCCCAATCTGCATCTGTAAAGCCTTGAAGCTTCACTCCCTCTATTCATCTGTGCCAGCATCCATACTCTATATTTCCCCTGAGATATCTCAAGACATGCTTCTCTGCCTTCCAAAAGAGCTTAGTCAGCTTAACCATAGTTTGACTCAGTTGGTTAACTACGTAGCAAATGTCTGGTCCGGTGTTCACCAAGTACATCAGTGAACCTGTTGGGGCCCTTTTTTTGATATCAAATAGTTTTGAGTTGCCGATAGTACGTGGCGGGATGCAACCACAGTAGGCAGGGAGCTGTTAAGGTTGCGAAGGAAGGAAGAACAAGTGGCCCGGCTGTTGCGGGAGTAAGCACAGATGGTAGAAGAATGTGGCAGGAGACAAGCAGTAGAACTCCCGATGAACAAAGAGAAGTAGAAGACAGACGAGCGAGAAGAAAGGAAGAATTGTCTGTTGCGCTGGCAGCAAAACAAATAGGCAGCCGGCCGAGTAGAGAAGGGGGTTGGCATAGGAGGAATGAGAGAAAAAGAGTCGTAGGAGAGCTCTGTTCATGTTGTTTCATTCTCTATCTCTCTGTATCTCTGTGATCCAGTCCACTGGATAGGACTTCTTTGTAATTTTTTTGGCTAATTCTCATGTAAAGGAGCATTGTAAGGGTCTGTTGCTGATAAGTGAATTATAATATGATCAGAGATAGAAGTTCCCAATATATTTTGTAATCCAGTTTGATTGATATGGTAGTATTTTAAAAAATTTATGGACTGTCTTTCTGAATGCACTTCTGAATAATATCATTCAGTTAGTGTTGTGTTTGCTTAAGCTCTGAGATAGTTCTGGTTTGTATATATATTTAATCCGCTATATTGATATCAATTTGCTCCTAACATTAGTAAGGTCGCGGCACGCCTCGGGTGAGACTCTCTGTTCCTCGGAGCAGGGTGAAAATGTCGGCGTGGTGCTAGACTACAGCGAAAACCTTTGTTAGCCTCTAAGCCAAACCTGGGTCTTGCTTAAGAGACCCTTTTCCTCGCCAACAAATGGTTTCGTTGCCAGGACCTGAAATTTCATTTGGGAGCTAGATCAAGGTATCTCGAATATTTGAAAGAGAAATACGAAGTTGGTGGGATAACCACTTAGATCGGTTCATCACTCAGCAAGCCGAGCTGAGACAAGAGTGGGAGAAAACGGTCAAATATCTGGTTCTATTTTCTGAATCAGCCAGCGACGTCTATGAGATATTTTGGGGAAAGTTCCCAGAATAAATCTACAACTGGTTGTGAAAGCTTCAGACCAAATTAACCAAAAGAAAGTTGTGGAAGGTTTGCCGCAAGTGCGTGCACGGAGATCTGGTGGCCCCTCATCGGTTAAATACTAAGTTGACCCGAGCTGTAGATTATTGGGTGGAATCTACCTTGGACGGATACATAGTGGACTTTGCAGCGGAGTGCTACCAGTCCTTTTTGAGAGAAGAGGATATATTCAAATCCGAGTTACGGGGGAAACTGCTAAAGGAGATTCCACTGTGGATTAAAGCCTTAATGGTAGATGAAGGACTAATGGAGTTCCAAAAATCTGAGATGGAAGCGTAAATCTCCGGTGCTGGGGGAAGGGACTGGAGGAGAGATGCTACAAGAGAAGTGAAAAAAGGGGAGTAGGAGTATGGATGTCAAGACCTCTAATAGGCTAAGGGAGCGACGAGCACATCGGAGGGCGCAGATTGATGAGAGGTGGCGAGAAAGGGTAATAAAGGAGTTGAAGACATAGGAAAGTATTCGAAAGGACAAAGAGGAGGCGCCTCAGATAATGAAGGAAGTGGAAACTCGGGTGGGTCCCCAAGATATAGAAGGGACCGCTAAATAATTTCAGCAGGTGTGTAGGAACCTAGCCTAGAAGGAGAAAGGAAAGAAGTTTGGTGGAGAAGATGCAGACGCGCGCCCAGAGGAGATGTCCGATGTGGAGTTGCACGCTGCAATGGAGCAACTATTCCAAGAAAGGTCAGCGTTCATATCTCAAGGTACTCCTATTCCCCAAAGTTCAAGTAGCTCTAGTACCAACCTTCCCCTAGTGATTTACCAACCACTAAGTGAAATTTTTGTTAAGTTGCATGAATTAAGTAAGTTGCATAGTATTTAGT
The DNA here is from genome assembly GCA_034641835.2 of Pinus albicaulis. Taxonomy (NCBI): domain Eukaryota; kingdom Viridiplantae; phylum Streptophyta; class Pinopsida; order Pinales; family Pinaceae; genus Pinus; species Pinus albicaulis. The sequence goes on from CM076582.1 coordinate 1,187,533,940, forward strand.
CTCCAACAGTAATACACACTGGTAGTAGAATTGCTAGTGGTACCATCTCACAACCAGGAACCAACGGTTTCATTTTAGTAACGCCTACTCAAGTGAACATGGAGGGATCACTTACCCGGTACCCAGAGTTCTTTGGGAGGGGTAACGACGATGTCGAACAGCACTAGTACCTTTGTGAGGCCATATGGAGGGCATGGCAGACACCAGATGTGGGGAAGTTGATAGAATTTAAAACCACCGTTAGGGAGAGAGTTGTACGCTGGTTTATGAAGTGGTATGAAGCTCATCAGAATCCAGCAATGGCAGATGTGAAGAGGGACTTCATTAAGGAGTTCAAACTACCCCAAACATACTAGCAGGATCTGTCATAAATATGGGAAATCAAGTAGCGGGAAGGAGAGACTGCTTGGGATTTGATGCAAAGATTCAAGGACGTGATTGGAAAGCTCAATTATCCAATTGATCCAAACCATCAGAGGGATTGGTTCATCAAATCTCTACTACCCTTGACCAGAACTCCATTAACTCAATAGCGGATCGAGATATTGCAAGATGCACTGGAGCAAGTAATGAAGATAGAAGCTATGGTAGGTTACCCGTAAGAGCTTAAGGGAGGAGCAGCAGTACAGGACCCCTCTACAATGGGTTTGCAGCATCAAATAGCGAGCTTGACAGAGAAACTCAAGGAAATTAAACCAATGCGGCCAGCAAAACCAAATGCATGGTGCACAAACTGTCTAATGGAAGGACATGTGGCAACCGAATGCCCTCGGTTGCAAGGTTAGAATGGAGGGGCATCGGCCGCAGGGGCACAGGGGGCTCCACCAATGGGAGGAGTGGCATAGATAAACACCCAGGGAATATATCCACCGCACCAACAATACATGGGGTTCCCTGCGCAACAAAATCCAACCACTACTGAATATTGTGAAATATGCAAGAACATGGGTCATCCACCTCACCTATGCCCTATTTTTCAAAATTATTCCACCATTATAAATAACACATACTGTGAGTTTTGTGTGTCAACAACACACAGCACAGAGCAATGTAGAGCTTTGGACGCATTGGCGGAACGATTAGACCAGCCTTCATACCAGGTGAATGAGACCCCCCGAGGAAGAGGAGGAGGCATGAGAGGAGGCCGAGCAGGGGTTAGAGGTCCAGTAAGATGTTACAAATGCGACCAAGAAGGACACGTCACAAGGGAATGTCCACTTTCTAGAAGACCCTGGTGTTCCCAGTGCCAGGTTAACACGCACACAACCGAAGATTTCCCTGAGCTCATTAAAAGATGGGAGGAAAGAACTAGAAAAAGAGGAAAAAATCTAGTAAATGCAGAGCCCAGGATAATGGAGACTCACACAATGTAGAACGTGGCAATAGTGACATGAGCAGGCAAGAGAACGGGGGAAGATGCACGTACAGTGAACCCGATAAAATTGATCAGGCCAGCATCCCCAAAACCGTTGTTCAAACCGGAAAGACAGAAGCAATTTTTCCAAGAGGCAGTAGAGACATTTGCCCAACTGGGAGGAAACAAAGGTATTGAGTTACAGCAAACACAAGAAAACAATGAAATCCAAACCAATTCAAGTGCTATCATTCAAGAATGGTTCCATCTATTCCTGAAGATTGTTAACAACGCACAAATGTTAGAGCAGCTAAAGCCGAACCTGGAAGGAATGATGCAGAAGAACACGGGATCCAGAGAATCATCTGATGCAACCCAAAATTATGTATAGAGGGTGAAAATAAATCAAATAATAATAGGAAAAGAGTTCCGAGTAAACACCCAACTTTCCAGTTACCAAATTAAAGACACCATGCTTGATTTGGGAATCGATGTCAATATTTTACCAAGAAAAACTTTGGAAGCATTAGGAAAGCCAAGGTTAACCTAATCACCAATCCAACTTAGGATGGCAAATCAGTACTACATTGTGCCCATAGGCAGACTGGAGGAAGTCGAGATTGAAATTGCGGGAGTAAAAACATATACGGACTTTGAGGTCATCGACATCATGGGGGATAAAGATCCTTATCCTGCATTGTTGGGAATTTACTGGGCCTTTGAAAATTATAAAATAATAGATCTAAAGGAACTAATGATCTTTGAGGATGGGGAGGTCAGATTCACTCAGCCACTCGACCCATATCAAGGTCCAAGATACACAGAAACTGTAGACAACAGAGAAGATGTTCAACTGATGGACCATCTTTATCGAATGACCGCAGGGAAAAGGGAAGATTACATCAACCCAACAGCAGGCGGCTCTGTAAGCTGGATAAGTATCCAAAGCTTATAATTAGGCTCAAAGTTAGCTTGGGATGATTGGCAGCAAGGAGGGTACAAGACCAATACAAGGAGATGCGCCAACATCCGAAGAATCAATTGGATCAAGACTGAGGTAAGGGATTACCCAACTTTATCCAATATGAATGATGTAGATATTTTCATAACAAAAATAGAAGATAGGGTACTAGAAGGACACAAGGTATCACTCATGGACACGGCGTTACAGTCCACATCGGCAAGATAGTGGAGTAACCACCGCAACTCACTCTCGCAATGGGACAGAGTTGTGCAAGCATTAAAAGCGAGATTTAAGGACGAGGAAGGACCTCGTGTAAAAGACAAATACCAAGGGGACACAAACCCCATAAACCATCTAAAGGGATGTGAGGATCAATGGAGAGCTGCAAGATATCTAGAAGAGATATGGGTACATAGATTTATCCACTCTCTAGACTTGATTCCACAGGCCTGGTACCTGACAAAAGAAAAGAAAAGGGGGACCAACACATGGTGGGAAGTTGCGGATAACTTCACACAATTCTTCTTGTTTGAAGGAAAAACAGAACCGGTCACACAAGCTTTGCAAGCTATAAAGAACGTACTATTCTTCCCAGAAATTATAAAGGAGGATGAGCATCCACTTCCGAGCCTCGGCGTCAGACAAAAGGTAGTGTGCCAAAAGATAAACAGCGAAATGGATGATGATAATCTAGAAGATCTTAGGCATTTGTATTTTGAATAAATGGAAGGGGAGAGGGAAATTAAAGAAGAACCTACGACAGAAGGGATTCACTTGCTACCTTTAAAAACCAATAAATTAAATATTGGAACAGAAGATAAGCTAAAACTAGCGACAATTGGAGATTATTGGGATGAACAGACAACTAGGGAGATATACAATCTGCTGCAGGAATATGAGGACTTGTTCCCTTCATTGGTAGCAGATCTAAAGAGAATAAAAGGGGATATGGGGGAGATGCAGATAATATTGAAGCCCGATGCAAGGCCTGTGAAACATAGACCATATCATCTGAATCCAAGAGTGAAGGAAAAAGTTAAAGGAGATATCGACAAGATGTTAAAGGCAGGATTAATATTCCCAGTAGAGGAAGCAGAATGGGTAAGTCCCATAGTTATGCAGAGAAAAAAGGAGAAGTCTGAGATCCGAGTCTATGTCAATTACAGGAGCCTAAATAATGTCTATGTCCATGACCCATTTCCCACTCTATTTAGTGATGAGGTCCTAGACAATGTTGCAGGAAATGAGGCGTATTCGTTCACTGATGGATTCTCGGGATATCATCAGGTACGGATAGCAAAGGAAGATAAGAAAAAGACAACATTCACCAACGAATGGGGCTCTTTCACATATAATGTGATGCCAATCGGCTTGAAAAATGCACCTGCATTTTTTTCTCGTATCGTGATAGCTGCTTTCCGGGAGTACATCCACAAGTTCTTAGAAGTCTACATGGATGACTGGACAGTCTACAGCCTATTAAAAGACCATGCAACGTTATTGAGAATAATGTTTGATAGGTGTAGGCAACTTCATATCTCGTTGAACCTAAAGAAGTGTATCTTTGCAGTACCGTTTGGAACACTCTTAGGACACGTGGTATGTACCCAGGGAGTCTACGTGGACCCAGCCAAGGTAGTAGTGATAGTCAACATGGAGGCACCAGAAACGGTAAAATGACTTAGATCACTGTTGGGCCACACAGGTTACTACCAGTGATTTATCCGCAACTATGCAAAGATAACAGCCCCTTTAGAGAATTTTTTGCGATAGTCTGAGCAATTTCACTGAACAGAGAATTGCAGAACAGCCCTGGATACCCTCAAGGAAAAAATCGCAAGTGCACCAATATTAGTTCACCCAAATTGGGACAAACAATTTCATGTGCACATCGATGCTTCCATCATTTCACTTGGAGCAGTCTTGGCACAACCTGGGGACACTTCAGTTGACCACCTGATATATTTTGCAAGTAGGAAATTGTCCACAGCAGAACGGAACTACACCACAACAAAGCGGAAGGCATTGGAAATGGTGTATTCCCTTCAGAAGTTCCGCCACTACCTATTGGGAGGTACGTTTAAATTTTTCATAGACCACTCAGCTTTGAAATATTTGGTAAACAAACCAGTCTTAGAAGGAATAATCTGCAGATGGCTCCTACTCTTCCAGGAGTTTACATTCGAGGTGATCGTAAAGCCTGGAAGATTGAACGTAGGACCCGATCACCGATCTCAACTAGAGAATGGAGAAAATGGAGGATCTCTAGATGACCAGTTACCAGACGTTGATCTTTTCAGAGTAGAAGCCATCCCAGAATATTTAGACCAAATAACAACCTATCTCACGATAGGGCAGTGTCCACAAGAATATACATCAATCCAAAAAAGACACTTGGTAGTTCATGCTGCAGAATACCAACTCATAGCAGGACATCTATATAATATGGGATTGGACCATATTCTTCGAAGATGTGTCATGGACCACGAAAGGGAAGATGTACTATGGGAATTCCATAGTGGGGTTGCGGGAGGACACGTGGGAGAAAAACCCACAGCAAGGAAGGTACTACAAGCAGGATTGTGGTGGCCGACGGTACATATGGATAGCAAAGCATTTGTTAAGAAATGTGATATATGTCAGCGGACGGAATGGCCATCCCACAGAGATGAACTTCCATTTCATCTGATAAAAGTACTGCAACCATTTGAAAAATGGGCAGTCAATTTTTTAGGACCAATTACACCAGTTGCAAGACACTCACAGGCAAGGTACATAATAATGGTGACAAACTACTTTAAAAGGTGGGCAGAAGCAATGCCAGTAAAAAATTGCATGGAAAAGGCTGCTGCCAGGTTTATCTTTAAAAACATAATCATCTTATTCGATTGTCCAAAGCTCCTGACCAGCGATCAAGGTACACACTTCATCAATGACACCATTAAATCCATGCTCGAAAGCTTCATGATACAGCATCATAAAAGCAGTCCTTATCACCCGCAAGCCAACGGTACAATAGAAGCATTCAACGAAATAATGGAGAAGGGCCTAACAAAAATATGCAATGCGCAACGGGATGACTGGGATGAGAGGATACCAGCAAATTTATGGGCATACTAAACAACAGTAAAGCGACTAAATAACCAAACACCATTCCAGCTAGTATATGGGAGAGAAGCAGTAGTCCCAGTAGAATTCATCATACCCAACCTCCTCGTCGCAACATCACTCCAACTATAAGAGGAGGACTCGCTAAAGTAACTACTGCAAGAATTACAAGGCCTTGAAGAAGAATGATTTTTGGCGGAATTTCACCAAACGGTACAAAAGGATAGACAAAAAGCTTGGCATGATCGACACATAAAACGCAAGAATTTTTCAGGTCGGGGGAAAATTTCTACTCTACGACAGTAAGTACCAGAAGTTCCTAGGGAAACTGTAGATGCATTAGCTAGGGCCATTATACGTGATAGAAATCAGAGATTCAGGCGCAGTTCGGTTAGCACAACTGGACGGCCAAGTTCTACAAGGATAGGTGAACGGTGCACGCCTGAAGCCCTATCAAGAGTAAGTCACTCATTTCCAATTCGAGTAACTCTCGCAACCGAGAGGAGTCAGTAGGGTAGAATATTATCAATAACTCTCTCGCACCCGAGACGAGCATAGATAGGATTCCACTTTACCAAAACCAAAAATAATAATAAATAACTACAGTTACGTTGCGGTCCCCGCAACGTAATAAATTGTGGTTGGGGAAGGGTAGTGTCCAACGTGTCATCCATGTTAGATACAAAAGCATGTCGAACATCAGCCCATCATCATTACATGTAGTACCAATGTCAGTCCGTAGGATTACCAAGATTTGGAAAACATTTCCATAATTAGCATCACCCATATCGTAATAAATTTTCCATAATAAGGCATAACCACCAACTGTCGCATCTGCCCAAATCCCGAAGCCACAGTCAACATTATCAGAACTCACCTCAACCAGTAACTAATCACACGATCATAGCCACGGATGAGGCCAAGTGGAAATTGATTAGTTATGGGGTCTCATCAACCTCACTCGTGCCAGTTAATTACATAACCCGCATGCAAAGAAGTGCGAGAATGCCGGAAAAATATAAGATAGAACCAGAAACATCCAAGGGAGCAATAGAAGCAAAGCCAGAAGAGGAGCAGAGAAGGCACGTAGAGGAAGGAATTCAGATGAAAAGAGAAGGATTTGGTCTATAGGTGTATCAAAGACGAGCCAAAATGACAAGAGTAATAGCAGCAGTCGTAGAACAAGAGCTCGATAACGGAGTGCAAAATATGGAACCGTTAGTGGGGAAATATGACAGTGCCTCACTGATTGACACTGACCTCACGGACTCTTTCGAGTTTCTAGCAACAAAGAGACAAGTATATATGGAGAATTATTCTGCCGAAGCAGGGGTGCAAGTAGCAAGAGTCCGACCAGAGTTCTGGGGCATTCAACAGTCTACTATACTAAACTTAAGAGATCTCACTATGTTTGGTGTTACAGGTGTTGCAATGCAGTGCACCAAGTTCTTGTTGAGCTGAATTCATAATGGTTCACTATGGCTAGGGAAAGAAATTATGATTCATGCAGAGGACATCCATAGGCTAACTGGAATGTCAATGGAAGGGAGGGATGTTTCATCAGCATTCCAGACTGTATCCAAAACGGCAAAGAAGACTGGAGATAACGACTACTACACCAAGTACGACACTAAAATGGGGGGGAAAGGAGCCAAAATCGACTTGATCAACAAACCAGAGGTCAGGTTCGCATGTTACCTAATTGCAAGTAAAACGATGAGGCACTATACAAAAGGAGAATCCATGTTGGATACGATTTCGGTTGCGGAGCATTGTGTCCAGGGGGCACAACTGAACTGGTGCTTATTTTTTATGAATGATTTGTTCGAGGCTTGCGAGGACAACTACAAGAGGGCAACTGGATTCATATATGGATATATATTTATGGCACTTGCAATGTGGAAATGGACGTTTCCAGGCATTCGATTTCCTATGGAGATAGCAACAGGACACCCATTAGAAATGAAGTTCGTGCCTTGGAAGGTATCCGGGGATCCTAGCACGAAGGAGGTAAACGCAGAAGCTTTCAGGGTATGGTACAGCCAAATGGTTGATGTTGTGATGAGTCAACAAAGAATCCTAAGGAGTCTGTTGGATGGTTATAGCGTGCAAATATGGTTTGGAGTTACCCACAAGCAAACCTTTATCAGGCCAACGTGCGTACCAGAATCTACTTTCAAGATGAGGCCATTAAAATTCCAAATTGATGAAACAGCCTTCCACACAGAAGTCTGCTTGTGGCCAGGAGTAGCGATGGAGGTTAGAAGCGGAGTCTACACTTATATCTTTGACGGGATGTTGCCAAAACCACTGTCGGGGGAGACTTTAGAGCAAATGGTGACTAGGATGGCGCAGTTGCAGCTATCCCCGATCTTTGAGTAGTTAAACATAAAGGTACATAATTTTAATAAAGTAGTTCAAGTGTTAACAAGTGATTCCACTGCATTTCCTACATTTTCATAATTTCAGGCATCTCACTCCAGACCATCTTCCACCACGGCCCCCCTAATAGCACCAATACCCAACATTTTGTTTAGCCCACCGACCCCAGCAACTACAGCGCTGGTCCGGAAGACTAAAGCTGGGAAAACCCTAGTAGCAGCACCAAAAGAAAAAAGGGCCAAGATCGCAGTATCTAGTATAGTGATTGATCTCACCGGGGATGATCACTCGCGACCTCTGAGTATAGGAATGCCAATCAGGGAAGAGCCTGTTGTGGAGCCCCAGATGACTAGGGGGCTACCACCCTTCAACCCCCTCGATTTCTTAAATATTCACATATCCCCACCTCACATCCACCAAGCATCGGGCCCTGCCTCATCCACCATTCAGACACCACCCATTACCACGCCCTCCACTTCATCAGCCATTGTATCAGACCCAATTTTCAGAGGAAGACCAAATGAGGACCCAGAGGCGGAAGTTAACTCGAGTACACCAGAAGTACCCCTCGTTAACCAAACCATGGTTCAGCAGGCTACGTTCACAGAGCTTTTAAATCAAATAGAACAGTCTATGGAAGAAGAAGGTGCTCATCTCCCTAATTATAATCCACTTCAGCAAGCTAATCTAACAGCCCAAGAAACCACGCCCAATCTAAACATGGCTGACTCTAGTAAGAAGTTGTCGCAACAAACACCACCTCAGTCACCGCAGGCACAATCAACAAAATCTATCACCAGTGGACAGCCACTTCAAGCACGACGGCCAGATCAGGGAAACTTGTATGTTGAGAGTGTAGAGACATGGGGAACAGCCCAACTCTACCAATTAATTTAGAGAGCAGCACAGCAAGTGGAAGGGCTTCACACGGAGCTTCAGCAAAAATGCGAATAGAAGCAATTACAAATCAGCGCGCTTACTGAAAAGCGTGAATAGTTGAGGACAGAAAAGGGGAACTTACAAGAACAACTGGAGACAATGACAAGAATATTCCGGGACGTTTGGCCCATAGTAACGGCCAACAACAACCAAATACCAGAAGGAATACAGGAAAATGATATAGTCAGACGCGTGGTCCACATCAAGGTGGCATGTTCAAATCTCCATCAGGAAAACGAGGAACTCAAAGCATCATTGGCAGCCCGACCCACGTTTCCAGACCCAGCAGTTGTATACACATAGCAAATATCAGAGAGACAGAGCCAGGTAACAAAAATGCAGGAAGTTCTGAGTACTGCAGCTAAAGAAGCGTATGACCTACTGAAGGGTCTACAATAATGTTCGACCTTGCTCACACTGAAGTCTCAATCGGTTTCATTACAGCTATAATAGGTATCAAGGGAGATCTAGGAGACCACAGACCCTATTGGACTCGACCAACTATATTCCCAAGCAGACGCTCTAGAGGTCCAGATATAGCAGATTGAAGAAAACTCAACTGTTGCAAAGCAAGCTCTCCGAGAACTAAGACAGCCGATAAAAACCAGCGCCCAAAAAATGCAACGACTGGTCTCGAAGGCCGATACGGAAATCTAAAATGTTTTCGATAGCATATCAGTTGTTTCAGGGGAGGAAACAGTTGCGCAGGTCACAGCGCAAACTGACATGCTCATGCAAGGATGGCATCAAGCCCTAACGACCTTTCAGGAACTCAAAGCAACAAATCTAACACAAGTCCCGGAATTGGGGCCCTTGTTTGGACAATCGGGAGAAAGGGGACAAGCAGGGCAGGACACAAGGCCGAGCAGACAAATGGAAATAGAGACAGTGAAGAGCGATTGACTGTGGGCGAGTCAATACGTTGTGGTCGGGGCCTGTTGGGGCCCTTGTTTTGAAATCAAATAGTTTTGAGTTGTGGATAGTACGTGGTGGGACGCAACCACGGTAGGCAGGGAGTTGTCAAGGTTGCGAAGGAAGGAAGAACAGGTGGCATGGCTGTTGCAGGAGTAAGCACAGATGGTAGAAGAATGTGGCAGGAGACAATCAGGAGAACTCCCGATGAACAGAGATAATTAGAAGACAGCTGAGCGAGAAGAAAGGAAGAGCTATCATTTGCGCTGGCAGTCAAACAAATAGGAAGTTGGCTAAGCAGAGAAGGGGGTTGGTATAGGAGGAATGAGAGAACAGGAGTCGTAGGAGAGCTTTGTTCATGTTGTTCCGTTCTCTATCTCTCTGTATCTCTGTGATCCAGTCCACTGGATAGGACTTCTTTGTAATCTGTTCGGTTAAAGCTCATGTTAAGGAGCATTGTAAGGATCTGTTGCTGATAAGCGAATTATAATATGATCAGAGACAGAAGTTCCCAATATATGTTGTAATCCAGTTTTATTGATATGGTAGTATTTTAAAAAATTTATGGACTGTCTTTATGAATGCACTTCTGAAGAATATTATCCAGTTAGTGTTGGGTTTTCTTAAGCTCTGAGATAGTTCTGGTTCGTAGATATATTTAATCTTCTATATTAATATCAATCTGCTCCCAACCTTAGTAAGGTCGCGGCACGCCTCGGGTGAGACTCTCTGTTCCTCGGAGTAGGGTGAAAATGTTGGCGTGGTGATAGACTACAGCAGAAATCCTTGTTGGCATCTAAGCCAAAATTGGGTCTTGCTTAAGAGACCTTTTTCCTCGCCAACGGAACCCACTAGCTACCTGTAAATATTAGCGTCCACTACTTCTCCTGAAGTGGCATCCTCTTTCCTCCAATTTCCTGGAAGAGGAGTCTCCATGGGTTTACAGCTCTCCATGTGAAACTTACTCAGAATCGCTTTGGCATACTTTCATTGAGAAACAAATAGCTCACCATCCCGCTACCATATTTCCAAACCAAGGAAATAGTGAAGGAGTCCCATGTCCTTCTTTTATAACACCCTTGCAAGATCCTCCTTACAAGAAGTTATTATTTGCTCATCACCTGTCAAAATTAGATCATCAACATAAAGTACGATAATCGAGAGCTTACCGTCAACCACAATCAAGTATAGGTTTTCATCCGCTTCACTTTTGGTGAAGCCCAACCCGGTGAAATAGTTTCCAATCCGAGTGTACCAAACACAAGGTGCTTGCTTCAACCCATACAGTTCTCTCTTGAGTTAGCACACATGCGACTCACTGTGAAAGATCTCAAAACCTTCTGGCTGCTCTATGTACACTTCTTCCTCAATAACTCCATTGAGAAACGCAGTTTTCACATCCTTCTGATGTATCTTCCACCCCATCTGCACTGAGAGTAAAAGGATAGATCTAATCGATGAGTATCTCACAACCGATGTGAAAGTCTCCTCATAGTAAATCCCCTCAACTTGTGAGAATCCCTAGTCTACAAATATAGCTTTGTACTTCTCCACACTCCCATCTGCTGCCTGCTTCACCTTATAGATCCATCTATATCGAACCACTGATTTTCCGATTTGTATTGGGAAAACTTCCCATGCATTGTTCTTGATGATGGATTCATACTCCTCAACCATAACGTCAACCCAAATTGGTTGTTGCACTGCTTCCTCAAAGGAGGATGGTTCTGTCACAATACACTTGCTCATAAGAGCCATGTATCCAGTAAACCTTTCTGGAGACTGTCTCTATCTGCACAGTGAAGTAGGTGCTCCTGCATGCTTTGTCGCATCAAGTCTCAATCTATCAGCTTCTGTGGTGCGCCTTCTACCAAGTCTGGTGGATGGATCTGCATGAGTGTTTTATGCCACTCCATGATCCTCTGCATGTGGTTTCTCCACATATTGAGGTTCATTCTTTGGAACCAAGAGTTCCTCATCTACATGAAAATCCAGCTCCCTCTCAAGGGATAATTGCATGGCCTTCTCCTCATCAAATTTTATATCCCGTCTCATAACAGTCATCCTGTTATTTGGAAAATACACTCGATAGTTGTGGGGAGTATCAATGTACCCCAAAACTATCCCAATCTCAGTTGTTGGTTCGAGCTTCTTCCTGGAGTCTTTGGTCACATGCACATATATAGATGAGCCAAAAATTTCAAAATATGAAACATCAGGTTTCTTACTAGAAAAATCCTCCTCTAGTGTACTCCTGCCAAGTATCCGATGAGGACTATGATTTTGCACAAATACCATTTTGTTACATGCCTCTGCCCATAGATGGAATGGTAGGCCCTGATCATGCAACATCGCTCGTGTTGAATTGTTCTGTTCTTTCTTTCTGTGACCGCGTTCTATTGTGGGTTATGACACGCAATCAACTCTCTCTGAATTCCTTCTTTGCAAAAAAAGTTCTTGAATTCATTGGATATGTACTCACCACCATTGTCGCTCCTAAGAGCCTTCACATGCTTCCCTGTATCTTTCTCTACCAGTGATTTGAACTCAAGAAATTTTGAGAACATCTGATCTTTCTTCTGCATGAAGTAGATCCAACACTTTATAGAAAAATCATCAAAAAAGTTCACATAGTACTTGTGCTTTCATGTCGAAGCAGTAGAGAATGGTCCACACACGTTTGAGTGAACTCTCTGAAGGATTTCTGAAGCTCGATTCTCCTTCTCGTCAAAAGTGGCCTTTGCATACTTCCCCATGGTACATCCCTTGCATGTATCTAACTACGCAAGAGCACCCTTGGGAAAACCTGTAGAAATCTGTTGCATGACCTTTAAGGCTCCGTGGTGAAGATGGCCCAATCTCCTATGCCATAACTCACCCTCATCCCATCTCACCACTTTGTACGCCTTACCCATCAATGTTGTGCATCCATCTACATTAATTTTATAGAGATTCTTCACATAAATCCCAATCTTCTTGGCTTGTCTTGTGGCTTTGTGTCGAAGGAAAGCTTTCCCTTCACTAAAAACCACATCATAGACTCTATCCTCCAACATTGCGACTGAAACTAAATTTTTCTTCTAGCCTGGTACATGCATTACATCTTTTAATAAGAAGGGTTTACCTCACTATCTCTAGAAGGTAACTGTACCAATCTTGGTAGCACTGTACCGCTCGTCATCACCCATTTCGATATGCATCTGGAGGTCCTTCTCCTCCAAGCTACTGAAAATTTCTTTGTCTCCAGTCATGTGGAAAGATGCACCACTATCCAACTACCACACTGATCCCATTGCACTTGACACCATTCATGCAATGAGAAATAATTCAAGCTCAAATTGTGAGGCCAAAGCCTCACCAACTACAGATCTAGAAGCCTTCTTTTTCTTCTTCTTTTGTGGACAATTAGTGGCATAATGTCCATGCTCGTGACGATGAAAACACTTCACTCTAGACATGTCGCACTTCTTGCCTTCTTTGTCAGACTCAAATTTGGAATAGGATTTCTTTCCTTTCCCCTTCTTCGCCTTAGCAGCCAAAGTGAAATTTTCTTCATCGTATGTCTTGGATGAAGATCCATCCCTGGTATTCCGCCTAAATTATTCTTGCACCAAATCCGACCAAAATCGTTCCCAATCTGGCAACTTCTCTCTCCCATTGACAGAGTCCTGATAACTATGCCAACTCTTGGGAAGTCCTAGAAGAGCTAGGCTCACCAAGTCATCATCCACAATAGTAATTCTAACACTCCCAAGCTCATCTCGACATTGTACAAACTTGTTTAAATATTTCGGAATGGTGTCGTCTTTCTCCATTTTTATTTTCCTGAGCTTGTCCTTAAGTGTCAATTTTCTATGATCACTGCTACTCTGAAATAGATATGCCAAATCTTTCCACATTGCATATGGTGTCTCTTTTCCATGGATGCTTGAGACAAAGTGGTCTCATACTCCCTCAAGTAAGATCCTCCTCCCTTTGCAACCTTCTTTTGCCAAGCATCAAGATTTTCGCCATCTGCTGCAACGAGTTTGGAAATTTCATTATCAATGAATTATTTCAACACATTTTCCTCCAGTACTGCCTCCATCCTTTCTTTCCACGCAACATAATTGGAACTTCCCTCAAGTGCATACTCCAATCTCAAGCCATTGAAATCCATTTCGATCCTAATCCACCTGTTGCACTAAGGATACTTTTGCAAATTCGAATTATATTCAGTCACAAACTCAATTTCTTATCCACTATAGTGATTTCTTGTGCTATGATACCATGTAGAAATTATACAAACATATGTATATCAATAGATTTAATCCGATAAAACAATGTACTAAAGCAAGATATTGAATCCTTCTACAAACAAATTGCGGAAAATAAACTCGATCGCCAATCACAACAAGTAAATAAATAAGAAAAACAAACCACAACACAGATATTTTCCAAGGGAAATATTACTGCTCAAAACCCCTCTATATTCTATTGTATATTCACCATGGAATCATGAAACAATTACAATGCACTCTTCTCACAAGAGTCTCCTACACTCTCACAATTGTCTCACACTGACCCGAACTAAATCGGCCAACACTTAGCCAATTTCCTGCATCTAATCAGCATGCCTGCCTTGCGCAATTCATGCAAAATGAAATCCCTATTCTTTAGGAATTTCAACCTTCCAAAATTTTTCAATGCTCATGGGAAATCCAATGGATGTCTTGCTGCATCCGAGCAGCCTACTAATGATACAAATAATAGTTAACATCCCTTTAACCTTTGTCTCAACTGGGTCTCCACTGGAACTGACATGCATGCAGTTATTAATAGTAAATCATCAGTTGCATGGCATATCACTGCATGTGAATTAAATATGATTTAATTCACTTGATCTCTCACTAGTACAACAAACAGTTACAACTGGTTCAACTAACTTTAACTCAATAAATTGAGTTAACTAATTTCTCATGCATTGAACTAATGCACTAACTGCAACTCGAACTCCATAACTAATATAATCACTCTGGATGCCTCACCAACCACCCTTAACTCGAAATTCATGAGCTAACTGATTTTATCACACTCAGTTAACTATTACAAGTGATTATGAGATAATATTACATTTTATTGTCCAATTTAATTAAGGTGAATTTAAATTAAACACACATTTCTTGTTGATTTTTCAACATCGTTTGAAGTAGGAGTCACAGCAATGGGGTGTTTAATGATGTGCCTTGGATTGCAAAACGCATAGAGTGGTGTATGGTGTCTTTGGTTAAAGAAAGTGTGTGACCCTGCGGAAAGTAAATATGATGCATGAGCGGTTCTAAAAGAAAAATGGAAAGGAGGTGATCCCCTTGGAAGCTTGTAAGTACGCAACCTGAAAGGAACACATGAGCTAAAAATACATCACACAACTAACAAGCGAAATAGTCCAGAAGCTAAAGGTGATGGATTAAAAAATAAGCATGCATTCAATAAGATTCGTACAAATACAAATGAAATAGTTCATAATAATATGGGTAATTTAAACAACATACGCAAACATAACCAGAATAGTCCTACTACATTTACAATATATGCATGAAGATGTGTCGGCTCTGATTTTATTATAAGTGAAATTTCCTTTCATACATACAACATGACAAACCACTTGCCCCAATAATGAAACCTAAATTCAATGGCACTTGGTCCTCCCAACACTACAAGGAAAAGACCCTCTACTGGAGGTTATAAAGGAGGTTTTTAGTATTATAAAAATTGGCCAAAATTGTCAAAAAAACATTTTCTACAACATCAGTTTATGGTTATGGAGGTTTTGGCGTAGCTTTTAACGAAAATTCAACACAACTAAAAAAACCGAGCAGCCAGAGGTTATTACAGATGTTTTTTCATCGGTGCGCTACTAAGGTTTCAATGCACTGGTGCGTGTCATCTAGAAGGTGGAATGGGGCGGTCAAAGGTGCATGCATCGGGCTGTCAAGGTATAAAACCACATTGGTCACAGTGTTGGTGATACCACACATGGGTCCATTCTAATTGGTCTTGGAATTTGTGCGGTGCCCATAGGCCATCTCAACTCACAGGTACATAGACTTATAGAAATGCACCAATGCACCATATCAGACAAACGCACCAATATTTATAATTGGTATTGGTATTTGTGCGGTTCCCATAGGTTGTACAAATACACCAGTGCGTAGTCTCACATAAACACACCGGTGCGCAGTATCGCACAAACGTATCGATAGTTTTAATTGGTTTTGGTATTTGTTCGATGCCCATAGGTCGTAGAAATGCACCGATGCGCTACAACATACAAACGCACCAGTGTACAGTAACTGACACACACCAGTGTTCATTTTGTATTTTTTAGAAACATAGACCTGTGACAGTGAAATTATTGTGATTTTTTTAAATTCATTATTCATCAAAAGTCGACACATCTTATCACAGTATTCATATTAATTAAATTTTTATTAATGCATTTGAATGTGATGTTTGCATTAATTTGTTATATCATATCATAATTATTGTGATTTTTTAAAACTCATTATTCATCAAAAGTCGACACATATATATCTTATAACAGTATTCATATGAATTAATTTTTTATTAGTGCATTTGAATGTGATGTTTGGATTAATTTGTTATATCACATCATCAAATTTCACATCTCTTCATTATAATATTTAATCATCCATAAATTTAACCAGTGGTGTTACATTTCACAGCGACAATGGAGAACGCAATAGAATAAATTAAAACATATTATTATTATTATTATTATGAATAAGACAGTTTTTGTCATACAAAATGGGACAGTTTTTGGTATCCCTTTGTCTTTCAATTGGGATACTATGTCCATTACATTAACAAAATGTATGATTTCATAGACAAATATTTCAAAAAATACAACGCCTTGCTTTGATATCCAAACATAGTGATCATCATTCTTCGCTTGAACTGTTGTCGCTGCTAGAGCTACTTCCATGACTTAGGTTATTTTCGGGAATGTTTTGTTCACGGTGTTGATTGTTTTCTTCTTCTTCACCTTCCATCTACAAACATAAAAATAAATTGTAATGAATGTATATACATTGGTGAGAATAATGAAAATTGTAATATTAAATAATATACATCAATGTAAATCGAAAAGAAATGACGTACCATAGCAACAATTGACTCATAAACTATACACATTCTTTCAAAACCATGTACCATGCCATCTTTCAAGATTTCATCTGTTGGCACAGTTCCATACTTTGTTTCCTGCAAGTTTTATGCCCATAACTAATCATATATTTAATATAAAATATTTTTTTGTTCTATTAATTACAGATGGAGCTAAGTAAAAAAAGATCGATAGATGCTTACAAATTCCACAATTAATTTATGATTTGCCAACATATACTCAACCCATATTTAACCCAATTTCAATCAATTCATCTAATGGTTCTTCTTTGTATGTTAGCACCTGTTTGAAGACATTCAATGATGGTTTTTGTAAAACAACTTAAAAATACAAAAATGAAATTTAGCTAAGTTGTTATAAGAAAGTAACAATTACTCACAAACTTAGATATCAACCATTTTCTTCCTTGTCATCCTATTTTATTTGTTGAATGGGTTTCATTTTCTTTTCTTTTCTGCAAGAAAATACTTGAAAATTAATATTTATTGCTAAATTGTTTATTTATTGTACCTAATGATCGAAAAATCAATGATTACATATTACATTTCAAGGACGTTGTTGTTGAGATGGCTCCTCCTGCGATGCAATTTTGTCTATTTCTTTGACCATCTCCGTGTACACCTTTTTGGACATTCCTACTAGCATATTTCTGATATCAGTTCGTTCATCTTTTGAGATTTTCATAATCTTGCTGAAAATGTAACATGACAATAAAATATTTAATGTTTATATTGATATATGAAAACTAAATATAACAAAAGTGATATTTATAAATAATTTTAGACAAACATTTAAAGAAATATTACTTTTTCATTCCTTATTTTTTGTTGTTGTACATTTTTGCTATTAAAAGTCTGACATGTCTCATTGATCAATTCTCTGGAAACTCTTCCTATAGTTTAGATAAAATTTGGTTCTTGGAATCATTGAATTGATTTTTGTATTGTAAGTGGAAATAACATCTATACATTCGTTCCACTAGATCTCTCAAAATTTTGTAAAAAAATTTCCCCCTTTCATTAACCTCCAGCACCACTCTAGATGAGCTAAGGAGCAATTTATTTTCATTTGCATGTTCTATTTTTTTTCTTTTCTTAGAACAACATTCATTTTCTGAGTTGTTGTTCCATGTATAACATTAAACATATTTGAATTAATAGATTTTTTGACACGTGTTATCTAATAATTTTATTTATATTATTAATAAAAATTAAAAAAAAGAAACTCATATTAGATCGATAGTATTTTTTCATTCACCTTATTCATCCTTTTGCAATTTTTCCATCAAGCTTTTATGCTCTTCTGGTCCTAGATCAGAAATAATCTTATCGAGATTTGTCATTTGGTGACTCTACATGATACACAGTAAACACTACATATTAAAGTTACATATAGTTCAAAAATAATATTTTTTTTAAAGAATTTACAAAGAACTTGTCTTTTTTTCTTTTCTTGATGTGCTATCAGTATTTTTATTACTTGATCTCTTGTCAGACATTTATTTATCAATCTGAAACATGTACCATATCATTCATTAATATATTTATAAATAAATTGTCAAATTTTTAGGTAAAAAAAAAAATCTCAAGAAACTGGTGCGCCATTCATGGTGTACGCATCGATGTCGATGCGTGGGGTCTTATAAACACACCGCACAAACAATATAATAGACCGTACGGTGTTCTATGTCAACAAGGAACACCGCTGCGTTACATGTTAACCACCACACCGATTAACGTAGAGAAAATAATAAAAAACGTGCAGTGTTAGTTTTTGTAGGATAAACGCCCCGTGCAAACAAGGGACCACCATACGGTGCTCTTTGTCAACTAGGAGACCTAGTGCGGTGCGTTCTATGTTACATGGTGCACCGATTAACACAATAAAACATTTTTTTTCAAAACAGGACGTTCGCGGTGAGCCATAATGAAATAGCGCATTGGTGCCCTATTTTACATATGGCGCACTGATTTTTTTTTTTTTTAAATGTTTTTAATCTTTTTATTACACAGTACTTTCATTGTGCGTTGGGATAATATAGTGCACCGGTGCGCTAGGTTACACAGGATGCACCGATAAATAAATAAATAAAATCACGCAAGGGCCGTCATGGATTGGGATCCGACTATGCAAGTATTCCCATGGGTTGGATGTTTTAGGCCTATATATAGCAATACAAACCCTATAAATCTAAAATGAAAAGCCATAATTCTGAAATCACAGAAAAAGGGAGAAAAAAGGGCAAAAACAAAAGAATATAGGGTTTAGGGTAAAAATGGATTTTATTTTTTTTGTTTCTGAAACTGAAAAAGAAAATGAAATCTTTTTCTTACTTCGTAAAAAAACTGCAGAAAAAACAAAACAAAACAAAACAAAAAAAAAAAAAATTAATCACGAGATTGTTTGAAATTCTATACTACAGGGTTTGAATCACCAGAGGTTTGGAATTCTCATTATCTGAATACTTATGTTCGAACGTATTTGGCTGCTCCACAGTGCTCTAGTGCTCTATTGCTCCAAGTATGTCTCCTGCAAATCTTTGGCTGAAAAGATTTGCAAAAATAGTGAAATAATGAAAAGTGTTTAGTATTTAAAGAATTGTTTTATGAAATTAGATTTTCGAAAATATTTTGCCGCCCATTTTGAAATTTACCTCTTTTTTCACTTCAAGAAAATAGAGTTGCACTTTTTTTATTTGCGATTATTTTTCGTCGGTGCGTCACTTAATATAATTGCACTGGTGCGTTCCTTTATATCACGGCACCGATGCGCAGTAACTAAAACACACCGGTGTGATGATCTTTACATTAGCACCAATAACAAGAAGTCTATTTTTAAGGCACCGAAATTAATTTTAGGTGTGTGCACCAAAATTTATTGTTGATTTTTCTCAAACGCAGGGAGAAAATATCATAATTATATCGAATGGGAAATTTTTCAAAATCCAGCTCGTTCCATAATATTTATCAAAGTCCATCGCGGAGTTCTCCCTATCCATCTCAAGACATAATATTTACTTCATAATTTATTTATATTTTCATTATCTAATTGAATTTATGTTTTTTATCCAAGTCAATCATGCACAGCTTAATTAAATTTATAATGTATACAAATTTGCAGATTTAGAATCGAGTTCAGATGCACAAAATATTCAAACATCTCCAAAAGGTCGGAAGCTCTAAGCAAGGCGCATTTGGTAGATGAAAATGGACAGCCGCTTCACCCTGCCAATTGTAACAATATTGCATCTTCTAGCCACAATCCTGGGACAATGATGGTAATAATTATAATTATTTGGTATATTGATTAATGTAATTATTTCAACGTCAAACAAATTAATCATGCAATATTGTCAACGTGGTTACTAATTGATATCATATATTTTGTACTAATGATGTTCAAATTTTTTTTTTTTTAATTATTAGGATTCAAGTGGTGATGAGTGACCTACCTACCATATTCCATTGCACCCCAAGATAATTTCAAATCGAGAGAAAACTGAATTAAGAGAAAAAATCAGAGAGGAACAATACCAAGAATGGTTGAATCTACCACTGATACAATTCCCGCTAATTCTAGATTCACCAATTAGGAATGACTACAGCAATAGTAGTTCTTCACAAGCTGGCAATGGAGGCAATCAAATATAGTTTGGTATGGATGATTTCTTAAGGGATACGACTGCCATGGAGACAATGTGGTTAGATGCATTCCAAAACGATGATCAACTATGGGATGATGCTCATATAGCTGACACCTTTTTTGAAAGCCTTAAATTTTCTTCCACCATCCCTCTCTTTGGACCTGGTGGTCAGTCAAAGTCTACCCAGTTCTAGACAATGATGTTACTGTACAATGTGAAAGAAAAGTTTGGCTTGTCGAATGCATGTTTCTCAGAAATTTTGAGGTAAGTTACCATAAAGTTCTCCCATATATAAATCTGAGAAATATAATCATTACACAATGAACATTACAAATGGTAAATTTTATGAACGTTAATAATTATATCGGCATTAATGTACATTTATTAATATATTTTTCCATGATCACCAACTACAGGTTATTCAAAGATAAGGTTCTTCTGAGTGATAATGTCTTGCCTGGTCGCTGCGAAGAGGCAAAGAAATTGTTGAAAATGTTGGGTGTTGAGTACATATCATATCATGCATGTCCAAATAAGTTGATTTCCCATGGATTTTTAAAAAAGATGATCTTTATTTGGCAAAGGAAGTTATAATGGGTGTAAGGGTGCCATCTTCATACAGGTATTCACTACAACGTTGCTTCACCATGGGTGACCATTTCTCGGGGTTGAAATTGCATGACCATTTGAATCTTCTAAGAGTACGTATAATGTCAAAAGAATGATTTTATTATTTTTTATATTAATAAAATTTATCCCATGAAGGGATCATAAAACATAACTAATTGTGTATATTATTGCACGTGTTTATAACTTTGCAGTGTCATTATCCTTTGTTGGAAGATGTGCCGTGGGTGTGTGGCTGCAGTTATAAGACCTAGGAGCTGCCATGTCTAATTATATTGCATTTATACGTTCTGGATCATGTCGAAAAGTTCATGTATTTCACGCATTCACAGTGGGTATCGAGGAATAGTTGAGATTGTTTGTATGTTTGAGAAGGAACTGCCAATCATTATCCTTTGCAGTGTCATTATCCTTTGTTCGTGCGTGGGTGTGTGAAACATGAATTCCCTCAATACCTAGGACGTGCCATATCTAAATTATCTGCATTTATACGTTGGATCATGTCAAAGGAGATTCATGTGGCTAGCATTCCACGGTGGTGTCAAGAGATAGTTGAGATTGTTTGTATGTTTGAGAAGGATCATATCAAAGGAGATTCATGTGGCTAGCATTCCACGGTGGTGTCAAGAGATAGTTGAGATTGTTTGTATGTTTGATTGCGGGTTCATATTCTAATCCACCTAGTAGATGAGGTTGAATTAGTTGGGGTGGTTTCTCGTCGTTGGATGTTCTTCTTAGAGAGGTACATGAAGAAATTGAAAGTTTTTGTTCGACAAAGGACAAAACCTGAGGGGTCTATGGCAGAGGGGTACATCGTATGAGTCTTTCTATTATGCCAGTGAGTACATCAAGCAGATAGACAATAGACCAGGTGTCGTGATTTGGGACGATTAAAGGGATGAAGACAAAAGAGAAGGGGAGTTGCTCCAAACGAGTGGAAAAAAGCACATGATAAAGAGTAAGTCACTTATAATTTTTCAAATTTACACAAAGTAAATATTCATGTTGAACTTCGATATAATGTTAATTTTTATCTCTATGTACTATATAATGTCGGTTTGATTTCATCAGTGAATGCAGAAATTGAAGCAATCAATAAATTCGTTCTTTACAATTCTGAAGTGATACAACCGTGGGTCGCATTGTAAGAACAAAAGAGGATGAAATGGGATAGTGACAAGAAATAATTCATATGGTTGAATGGTAGAAGTGTGCCTTATCCCGATCATTTAAAAGAAAATATGCCCCAATAGTTGGGTTGTTGACCAAGTCAGAGAGAAATACAGTGCAACCGGTCGTTACCCACGTGCTGAAGAGGATGCACTAAACGTAGGGATTGGGTACAGCAACTCGGTAATAATCTATTTAATTTATATGTACATTTGAAACTTATAATACATCTATATTTCATATTTTAACTGTTGGGTTATTATAAGACACATGACACTGTGATTTTTTTAACATTTTTATAATAGGTTCATTTGTTCCCATATATGTGGGCATATGGACACCATTTTCGTACGGAAAATGCCGATGCTGGAAACATCACACAAGGTTGTGGATTGGAAGTCGATTTCGATCAATCTAGTTGATCTAGCCACCGTGATAAAAACCTAGTACGAGGGACGTTAGGTTACGTCGGAAAGATACAAGAGATCATTGAAGTGAATTCCTCTTCTTTCCAATGTGTTATTTTTAGGTGAAAGTGGTGGTACACCTTTGATCGGAACAATGTAAAGGAAGATCGCGATAGTAGGCTAATATGTATCAACTCTAGAAAGATATGGGATGAAGCTTAGGAGCCCTAAGTTTTCCCCAAACACTAAAACCAGGTGTTATTTTACCCAGATGTGTTGGATAGGGATTGGTGGTTCGTATTGAGATATGACCCTAGATCAAAACATATTTTTGAGAACAATAGCGTTATCATGCCATGCGAGTTGGAAGATAATGAGGTTGATCATGAGAACCAAGAGTGATATGGTACATGTTTTATTTTATCATCAATATTTATACTTTTTAAGATGAGTTTTTCGAAACATTATAATATGTATTTTGAATTAATTGGTAATTTGCAGTGTGTTAATGTTAAAATCAATATTTCACTTGATAATTTACAATTATGTTGATCTCAAAAACAATAGCGTACTGTATAAAGTTCCTTTTTTTGTATGTAAGATCACAATAAAATACAATTAGAATTACAATTTTAATTACAATTACAGTTACAATTTTACAATTTCATATACAATTACAATTACAATTTTATAAATTACAATCATTTCACAGTAATACAATTAAAATTTTACAAATATTTTACATAGAATTAGAATTACAATTTTACAATTTCACGTACAATTACAATTACAATTTTAGAATTTTACATATATACAATTACAATTTTACAAATTTAAAATTTAGAATTACAATCACAATTTTATAATTGTACATATAATTAGAATTACAATTACGTCAATTTTACAATTTTACATATATACAATTACAATTACAATCATTTCACAATAAATTAAATATTACAATTACAATTAAAATTTTACAAATATTTTACATATAACGATTACAATTAATACAAATACAATTACAATTTTATAATTTTACATACAATTAGAATTACAAATATTACAATTTTACAATATCGTGATAATTTAATATTAAATTAATTAATAAACATCGTGATCGTGATAACCATCGTACAAACATCATATTTGACTAAAAAACACATTCAAATTCGCTAACATCATCGTGATCATGATCATCTAACAAAACACAATTAGCATTATATAACATCATCACAACATAAACATCAAATATACATCTCATGTGAAATAATTGCTATCACATACACATCTATCTGCAAGCTGCACATTAAATGAACATATCTAACATGACCTAACAATATACACATCATGATGATCACCAACATGTAAATTAAGTACAACTGCAATATGAACATAAAATACATGGACCATATATATATATATATATATATATATATATATATATATATATATATATATATATATATATATATAACTGAATAATGTCAAAAATATACAACTGCAATATAAATGTCATCTATCAGCTAGTAGTACATCATCAATAGCAGTACTATTCGAGGCTTGCTCAGTTAATGGTGCAGCCTCGACAAGTTGATCAGTCGATACATGCTTATCAGGATCAATTTTCGGTTGCTCATCGTGATGACTGGACAGGGTTGATGTTCCAGCCTGCTCATGATCATCATGATGACTGGACATGGTCGATGGTCCAGCCTGCTCTCCATGATGACTGTTGCTCAATGCTACTGGAGGTTTCTCATCTGGCGTGGCAAGAGGTGAAATATGATCACTCCCTTATTCTCGATCATCAGATGATGCATACGCACTGCTCACGGACTGTCGATCACGTGCTTCTTCTCGACCACACCTATAACGTACAAGGGTCCTCCTCAGCCGCGTAACTAATTTCGTAGCTCCTATGACATACCGCATCAGGTTTTACATGTCACACAGCATGCCTCTCCACATATGTACCATCCTACCATCAACCTGTATGTATCTCACAGTAGTGGGCCTGGCTCTTGCCTCAATAATAAATGCACATAGTTGGTCTCCCAACTCCATCCTAAATCTGCTATCAATCCTACCGCGTCTAGAAAAAGGAGGTACCGGTGCACCAGCATGAGCAGGTCTCTCTGCACCGGCCTCCTGATGATCCTCGGCATCTGGCATATCTTGATTGTCATTAGGATCCACACTTGAATCATGTGGTGGTGTTGGCATGTCCTCGCCATCAAAAGACTAAATTTCTGCAAAATATATACAAGTACAGAACAATAATTAGACAATTTCATTACACAATTCAATAAAAACAAGTTAAAGAACATGTTAGAATAAATTTAAATAAAACAGCAATATTACCTCTATCATCGGGTGGCTCATCATTTGTGAAGAGGATGTTGGCACACCCTCGCCAATCCAAACCAGCATAAGGACAGGGGACCATAATGAAGGGATGCTCGTCAACACTGACTAGCAACTCCAATGCATCATGCGATATCCTCGCGGAAAACTCAGTCTCGGCCCTCTTGGGAATCATCTATCCCCACATGTGCATCTGTGCCTCCAACATCTTCCTACGAGGCTGTCGAACAAAACTAGGCCTCGTCTCTAGAAACATCTCAAAAAATAAACAAAAAAGTTCTGAAGCAAAAGGGAAATTGACCCTCCCTTGTGCATGAGCACGACATCTATCTAAGGTTGTACAGAACTACCGCAAAAAAATGGCAGACCACCTGACAAGTCGTGGCCCTTGTACTAAGGAATCAACATAATATAGAAGCAAGCAACTAATGTGTTTCTCGTCACTGGTGTTGTGTGAAATGGTCGAAATCAAAAGTGAGAGGCACCTCACCTCCTAACTACCAAATACAGCAATATGTAACTGACCTCCGAAGTCCTGAAAATCTGAAGGAGACAGTATATTTGTGCTAATGTATCTCTGGGAATACACCGACTCCCTGTTGCATAGCCAACTGGAACCTTTGGGAATGAGGGAAAATCCACCCCTCTCCTTGATAGCCCTATAATGAAATATATATCCTCCTCAATGGGCGCGTACCACTGGTTAGGACCAACCTATAAAGTCTGTCGGTGGGCATTCCACCTACAGATAAGATGTCTCAAAAACACATTATGGCCCTTTAGGGAAGTAGCCTCCTCATAGAACTTGAGGAGGCCTACCTGCCTTAGGAGCCCCTAGGTAGCTGTCATAATAGGGAGAGGGTATGCATCTCTCTCCCTCTCTCGTGCCTCCCACAGACGAACCATGTTATACTGGTCCACTTGTTGTTGTTGTTGTTCCCCCTCTTCTCTCCTTTCACGTCTCTGAATTATTGACATATTAAATACAATTTTTTTATTAACTGAGACATGTATTTAGGAATATACATATATATAAAAAAATTGGAAAATAAAAAAAAAAACAAAAAACAAAAAACAAAAAAAACAGGCATGTCATTGTGCCACAAAAAACAGGCATGCACCGATACCGGTGTTTCTTTTTTTGTTGCGCATCGGTGGCGATGTACCAAAAAATATTTAGCACATCAACGGTAATGCACCTGAAAATTTTTAGCGCACCGTTGACTATGGAAGGTGTCGGGAGTGCGGTGCGTTGACTAAACTCTATGCCCCGGGGCGTATAGTTTGGTCAATGCATTGACCTCCATACATCATTACATAGTCAACGGTGTGGTCTTTTACCAGGCCGCACCGTTGACCCTATCAAAATGAGGAATGTGGTGCGCTGACAAAAATACCCGCCCCGGGGCCGATATTTAAGTCAATGCACCGCATTGTCGCTATTAACACGGTGCACCTATCAGTACCGCCTCGGAACCGGTGTGGATACCGTTAGCACTGGTTGTGGTGAGGCCTCTAAATTTATAGGCAGCACCATGAACCGGTGTGAGCCGAATGGCTCGAGCGCACCATGCGACAAATTTTTTTTTCTTTTAAATGGTTAATTTTAAGGTAATTTGAAATTATAATACACTAAAAGGCTTAATTATGGAAAAACAAGAAAAATTCCTGTACATTTGGCCGTCGAGGAGGCATATTGGCTGTAGAATTTGCAAAAAAAAAAAAATCTCACCGTTTTGAAAAATTCAAGCTGGAGATTGGTAGGAAATGCACAGCAACAGTGCGTGCAATGGGTCCAATGGGAGCACCGATGTCAGGGTGGCTCAGACAAGGATAAATTGCATCGGTGCTTGAGAGCTCTGGAGCACTGAGAAAAGTGAAAAATGTGGTGTTTTGGTCGTAAATTTTTTTTATTTAACCCTGTTCTGGTGCGCGAGCTTTTATAGGCGCACCGGTGCGGTTTCTTAAGACCTCACCTGGCGATTTTTGTTTTGGCGCAGGGTTTTATGACGCAAAGGTGCGGAAGCTTTGTAAATCACTGGTGCGCTACAGTAATAATATGCACCGGGTGGGTGTGTACGGAGCGCACGGTGTCCGATGTGCCAATGTTTTGTGTGTAATGGTGCTTTCTCTTATTAAACGCACCAGTGTTGTTTAGGATTATAAGCGCACTGGACGAAAAACATCCGCAATAACCTCCACCCGCCAACCTCCTCTAGTAACCTCTGCTAGAAATGGATGTCTGGGTATTTTTATAATAGGTTCCTCAAAAACATCCGCTAGAGGGTCTTTTCCTTGTAGTGTAAAGAAGTATACTCCCTCTACGCTACAGAGAAGCCAAGGCTGACACAAAACTCCCAAACCTTTTCTAATCCTAAGCCTAGCCAAAAGCTTGGCTCCCAAAAAACTGTTACAAGAGTTATGAAGATGTATTTTGGTGACTATTGAACTCCCCTCATTAATCCTCACATTACATGTGACTCTTCACATTCCATCATGGACACATGGAATTTCACTTATACAGTAATTATAAATAATATTACAATTTCCACTCGTACCCACATGAGAGAAAATAGGGTAGAGACAACTTGACAGCTTAAACATACAAAACACTATGATGCTCTAGTTTGGGTGAACTCAAGCCACGCAACTTAAAATTGATCTCTCTCAGTTACATACTCATTCCAAGCTTGGTATTGTGTGATGATCTCCCCAATCCGTGAGATGGTGTCAGGTTGGAAGCGGCCTCTTGCCTCCATATAATTCGGGTACAATGTCTTCGAGTCATTCTAAACCTTTTTCTCAATCAGGAACAACATAGTTCAAATCTAAACAGGGCCACCAATGTAGTTCTTCATGTTCGGTTTGTTCAGCTCCAAGTCCTCCTTGGTGGCGATCTACTTCATTTGCTCCAAGTACTCATCAATCTCTTGTCGCACTTGGCGCTTCCACTTAGATTAGGTGAGTGAACCGACTGATGGGATTTTGTGGGTTCTCACCATGAATTCCAGACTCTTTTACAACAACGCATATGTGGCTTGAATGTTTTTGATGAACGTGGCAAGTTTCTTATTGTTCTGGATCAATATTTGAACCTCTTCCTTCTCTAGCTCTGCCTACGGCTTCATCATCTTTACCAATGTGAGTGGCGTTGCCTTGTACCAAATTGTCCAATCATGCACATAACTGATGGAATATTTCACATTCTTAACGATAGTGACAAACTCTCTGCACTGAAGTTGCAATTTACTCAATTGTACAACTTCCTTATGCACGGTCATGAGCTCCTCATATAAAACCTGCATAGTATCTCCAAGTGAGGATACTTCAAAAAGTATCACTCCTTTCATTTCTTCCAAGTGGAACTTTGCGGAAGTTGTACTCTACGTTGTTGTGTGGGGATATTCAATCTATTGAAGAGTAGCATGTGGGTTTTGTACAAATTTTTTGTTCTCGGTCATAAAGTACTGAGAATTTGATTTCGCAGCACCTATGAAGGCCAAGTTGGAATTGGAAATAGTGTTTGGATTCTTGTTGATGTCCGCCATAATCACCCTTTCTCTCATGAATGCAAGTGATGCATGATCATCCAGGAAGTTCTTTCTCCACACTTGTACAATCATCTTCTACAGTTCGTCGAATGACAGATTGTACACATCCATATTCGGATCATCATCAAGGGGAACTACCTCTCCTTCTTCCCTCGGGGCTTTCTCTACAGCTGAAGGTGGTGGAGTCTGAAAGGTGGCTTGAGGTGTGTTGGAATCAGTTCCACATCTTCATCTTGCGTCTCTACTCCCACTTCCATGTCTGTAACTTCAATCAATTGCTCAAGGTCCTTAGCAAACTCCCCTTTCTTACACATGTTCGCTTGCTCCTTCTGTTGTTGGTTAATCCTATACTAACTATTCAACCTCTATGGGTGTCCTCTCTTCTATCATGGTACCTTGCCTTTCTTCCTCTTGTTTCTCTTATCTCTCCTCTTTTTCACTTCTAAGCTCTCATTCTTCCTTCAACTCTTGTCCCGCTTTCTGCACACTAAGATCTGCTTCCTCCAAGCTTTTCTTCTCTCTCTTCCTTCTCTCTTCTCTATGTTTCCTCTGCTTCCTCTTTGCTTCTATTTCCAAAGTGTTTTGTTGAATGATAGGATTTTCTTGCATATTCCAGTTTTTTTCCTCCTTTTCATTTTCAACAACCTTCCTCTTTCCCTTACCCTATATCTGGTCGTTTTTGTTTCTTCTGGAATTTTTGTCGCTCTAACTCTACCTGAAAGTCCTTTGTGAGCTCATCTTTGAATTACTACCATGTCAGTTTTGATCCCTTCCCTATAAACAACTGAGTTTCTGCATAAGCTGGAAATTTAGATGGAACTTGTTCAACTAATTCCCTAGTACTGATCTTCTGTTCCATTGTGATAGTGACTGTTGGAGAGAAGCTCAAAAATTGTTGTACTTATGGGACAGAAAATATACTCATGGCAAGCAAACAATAGTTTTAAGAAAAATCACCTTCAAGGTAAGTTCAAGTAGAAAGTCGAGCATCTGACAGGAAGGATTGCACAATTTTCACTAGGAAGAGGGTCTGACTGGCCGAGGGAACTGCGCACTGTGCATTCCCAGCATTCATGGTTGAATCTTGAGGACTGAGATTGCACAATGCGTAGTTCAGCATGGGCAGTGAGCTGAGAGAGACTGCGCATTGCGCAGTCTCAATGGAAAGGGATGTAGGCTGAGTCCTGGTACTGCATAGTGCATAGTGGGGCCAGCCTGTATTGTGCATTTTGAATTTCAAGAGGCCAAGCTTTGAACTTGGGCCTCAAGATTGCGCAATTCTCAGTTGGGAAAAGTGAACTCTAGCCAAGGGAAAGGCAGATTTTCCCAAGGGAAGTGTGAGAAACAAGTAGATTTGAGAGATATTGATGGCTTGAGTGCATATTTGACTAATTCTAGATGAAACAAGATTATTCAATTGCAGAAACCAAGTAAACGTGAAGAAAACCAAATCGGTGAGGAGATTCGTCGCAACGACGACCATTAGTGCAAAATGAAGAAACTGATGCGACACTTGTGAAGGGAAAATGATAACTTGAAACAAAAATTCTACAAGCTAAATCAAGTTAAAATTTTGGTATGTATGCAAAGAAACAAGAGTCACACAATCCAAATGGAAAAAAGCAACAAAAAATCGACTAAAAGCGATAAGTGTAAAACTCACCCGGAAAAATGACGATGATCGCACAGAAGGTTCCTTGATCTCCTTGGGAATTCCAGAGCTCCAAGATCAAGTGTGAGAATGAGCTCTAGATACTTCAATTAAATATATTTGAGGAATTAAGGTTTACAACGCACATGCCACAAATCAAGGGAAAAGTGACACATGATGACAATTTCCTAAATAGCAGGTGCGCTTCCTACGGGTTACTAAAAATAGAACCCTAGATTCTAGGGATGTTTTTTTTCTTTTTAGATCTTCTGCCTTTTCCTGTAAAACTTTTCATGCACATCACCGTGAAGGATTGCGCAACTCTAGGGAAATGGCAGCTTTCAGCTCAGTGCACTGCACAGTTTGTGAGCTCAGTTAGGAATTGCGCAGTTTCTGGGCTTGGTGTCGGGATGCTTTTCATGATTGTGTATTTCCAAAACTCCAAGTTGGGTTGAAAGTCATGGATGCACAATTATGAACATGAAGGCCAGGACTGGCTCCATGAATTACGCAGTTTCTAGAGGCAAGCCCCAGAAATATGTGCAAGACTTGGACATGAGGTCAACTTGTGACTTAGAGAAATTTTCTAAGTGAAGAGAAAGTGAACACAAGATGAAAGATAAACATCATTCAAAGCATAGATACTTGATAGAAGTGCAAGGTAAGCTCCTGTGAAGGGAATTTAGGCTCCAAAATCTAAGCAAGAGAAAAATTTTGGAGGGTGGTTGTAACCGCTAAAACATTGGAAACACACTGGTAGAACTCCAACTCTCTGAATGAATCTTGTCTTCATGAAAAATTGGGTCTCACCTTTCCATAAGTATTGTTCAATTCATTTATTATCACATCTCCCTCACTTAGTCTGAGTTAAATACATAGCCCCTTTCCATCCTCTTCATCGGTGGAACACTAACCAAGCCAAGTCACACTGAGTTGTTTGTATTGGGGATGAGGAGTATTTAGATGCACAAGTGAAAATAAAAACGATTCTTTATTTTCATATTTGGTGTTTCTCTGCTGCCAACAGGTGTGGACAGTACCCCGGTGGAGTTTCTTGCTTCACCTCTCTGTGCAGGAAGCCTTTCTCTTCTTTTTCCCTTTATTTCATTTTTTCATTTGTTCAAAGAACTGTGCATAAGCACTTATTTATTTCATGGGGTGGAAGAGGGATCCTGAATTATTGAGAGCAAAAGAGTTTTTTCCTTCATATAAATATGTTTATGTACACCTCTTACATGCTTGTTAAGGTTTTCCTCCCCTCCTTACTCTACTAGACTAGAGTGACAAGGATTAACCAAATATATAAAAAAATCGATTACAATAGACAGAACCAATTAAAATCCAAACATTGTGATTTCACCATGAATCTCTCTGATAAGGAACATATTTTCCATATGAGTATCATCAACCAAAACAAAAAAATTAAGATTCGCACAAAGAGAGGGAATAGCAATAAAACCAAGTGTTGATATAAGAAAAACTTTCCTCTTGGAAGCCAAACACAGTCTCATGTAGAAACTAACCTAAAACTGAAAACAATAAAGGAAACTAGTGGAACAAAACAAACGAACATAAAGAAAATCAAAGCAATAGCAAGGAAAACAAAACACTACTCCTACTCCTAACCTAAGTCGAACAGAAGCCATATTCATGTATAGTGATACTTCCAATGCAGCCATTGGTATGTTGGTTGGCCTACGTGGAAAATAATGAATGAAAATTGCAAGGAAGACATTCTGCAGTTGTGTCACGGTGTCTTGACAAACTGCGAGCTAAAGACTTACACATGCAAACTTTCAAACTATGAGGTCAAGCAAACATAAATAAATAAATAAATTTTTGTTTCACCATGGTGCTTGCCAAATAAAACTCCTCCAAATATTGAGCAATAAGATCGTGAAAAATGGATGGACGATGCGAAAATTGTAAAATAGAAGGATTTTCAATATGTGGGGTAAAGTGATGAGGAGCCTCGACAGATTCAACATTCTTCTGATCAGATATGGAACTAACCTCAAGACTACGAGAACCTAACATAACCATCAGCTCAAGCTGAAGTGTCTCAACATCTTGAGGAATTTCGAACTCATCGGAAGGTATATCATTAGAGATAGGTGGCTTCGAAAAATCAACAGTGGGAAAATCAGCATCATGACCAGCTGAATCAGTGAACAGGTCGCAACAGCCATGATCAGAAAATTAAAGATCACCAATGGGGGCATCCTCATGATCTGATGAACCATATAAGGGGGAGATGAAAAATGATAAATTTCACTCTCTGTGTCTTAGAAAGGTAAGATGTGAGATTGGGAAGATCATGAATATAATATTCATCCTCTTTGCATCTAGATGAAAAATTGACATCCCACGAATTTTGCGAATAATCAGAAGTATTAACATGATTAGAAACTAAATTCTCACACGATTCAACCAGAATTATAGAATCGCGAACAGTGTCAGGATAATGCGAAAGAGATGCGGAAGGAAGAGAGTCATCCTTCATTGCATATTCTTGTTCGACTCTTGACTCCCGGACATACTCATCGCAAATGATGAGGAGAAAACACACAAACTTGAAATTCGGAGGATCAGAGGGACAAAAGATTGGAGGATGAGGAGAAAACACTTCAACACACTCATTAGGCTTGCAGTCCAAAACTATGTGGGGGTTATGAGTATGTGAGATGGGAAGAGATGGTGAAAATTCAATGGGAATATTCTAAGTTTTTCTCACCTCAACCCGTAGAACCAAATTTGCTTGATGAGAAGCATACGGAAGGTTTCTCGGAACAGCAACCTTGTTCGTCACAGATTTGGAAGCTCTAGCCTCGTGATACACTGGGAGTGACTTGAAAAATTATAATTCTTGTGGAATTAGTGAAATAAGAACAATATGTAAAAATTATTCAGTCAAGAGATCCCAATCAACTTCAGTTCCTAGAAATTCACAACAAAGATGTACGAAATGATTATGAAAATGAAAAAATGATTCATCAGTTGATTTTCGCAATTCTAAAATTTTCTAGCAAAAATGTTCATGTTCATATGTGTTAAAAGCATGGAAAAATTATGTGACAAATTGTTTGAAAGAGTGAATGGTGGCATCATTCAATGTGTGACACCATTTCCTTACGCACCCTTCGAACGTGAGAATGAAAAAACTACAGCCAACATCCTCAAGGGGGATGTTTCTCTTTATGAAAAATTGAAGAAAGTGATCAGCATGCGCAAGCAAGGTTGTTTCACCCTCGCCATTAAATTTAATATGTGACAAGTCATCAACAATACCCTCCGGCACTTGTAATTTTATATCTTTACAAAAACATGTCAAGAGTATGATTTGGAATAAGTCATAAAATGATTGCGAAAATTAAAAATAGACTTCAAGGGCTCAGCTTTTCATTTGGCCCTCCTTCTAGCGCTAGAAATGTTGATGGTGCTAGACACGCTAATATTCAGGGGATATCCCCTATATAAAGTCCCAACTAGACCTCACATCGTTTGGAGTAGGATTCCCATAGTGGGGTGTGTAATGATATGCCTTGGATTGCAAAACGCATAGAGTGGTGTACGATGTATTTTGTTAAATCAAGTGTGTGACCCTCCATAAATTCAATATGATGCATGAGCGGTACTAACAGCAAAAGGGAAAGGAAGTGCTCCTTGGAAGCCTGTAATAGTACACAGCTTCAAAGGAACACATGAGCTGAAAAGACATCACAGAAACTAACAAGTGAAATAGTTCACAAGTTTAAAGTGATGGATTAAAACATAAGTATGCATTCAACAACATCCGTACAAATTCAAAAAAAATAGTTCATAATCATATGCGTAAGTTAAACAACATACATCGCAAACATAACCAGAATAGTCCAACTACATTTACCATATATGCATGAAGATGTGTCGGCTCTAACCTTATTATAAGTGAAAGTTCCATACATGCATACAACATGACGAACCACTTGCCCTAATCGTGGAACGTGAATTCAACAACACCTGATCCTCCCAAAGAAGTATACTCCTTCTACGCTACGGAGAATCCAAGGCTGACACAAAAATCCCAAGCCTTTTCTAAACCTAAGCCTAGCCAAAAGCTTGGCTCCCAAAATCCTATTACAAGAGTTATGACGATGTATTTATAACCAAAGGGGGGTGACTCTTGGCATTCCCCCTTGGTGACTCTTGGAATCCCCTCATTACTCCTCATATTACATGTGACTCTTCACATTCCATCATGGACACATGGAATTTCACTTATACAATCATTACAAATAATATTATGACAGCAACAAAACTGAAATTCGGTCCCGCTAAGGAGAGATACTCTGTCTCAGTGTCCCGTCAGTATATCCCCTTACTTACACATGGTCTTCTTAGATTTTCATGTGAATTTATTTATCAATTTCAAATAAATTGACAAATAAATATTTCAGCAAGCTTTGGCAAATGTTAAATATAATTCTAGAATTTAATAATCCACATTTAGTTTTGTGGCAGTCTTATGTCCGCCTCCTTATACTTTACAACATTAATCCCTCTATCTTAATTTAATAACCCGTCAATATTTTTCATTGGACAGCTTTATTATTACCCGAGCCCACACATACAATCGTGGAGTTTAATTGTATACATACATCGTACCTTTATTAAACTTCGCGCAAGTCTAGCGTGCGATCACCGTTAGATAGCAAGCCTCCAGATCAACGGCATATACGCATATCGCGTTGCCTCCTCAGTCGATGTATAACGTGCGATAAGCGCGGTTTCGGAAATCCAGATGATGCTACGTGTCAACCTTTCTATGGAATCGCTCCAATTTCACAGATACCATTGTTCCCACAAAAGTGGTGCGATCGATACCGCTTCCAGCTTTCGTACTGTGGTTGACCGGGTTTAACACCTCTCTCCGTATACTCTCCTGTCCCCTAACTCAGGTTCGAACCTCGGTTCTGGATTTTAATTAACCATAAAGCAGACTCACTTCGGTTATGAGTGGGGTTTTCCTATGACCAGAATCCACTGTTCTATGGTAATTAACTCCTACTAGTTACGCTTTTCAAGGCAGGCATCTACAGGGTCCACAACGATGGTTAATGTATCATCTTGCTTCTTACGAATTGTAATGCGACAATTCCAGGAATCCACAATCAACCATAGACAGAAATCCGCGGAGATTACTCAACAATTCGCTTCATTAAACTAAACACAGGACAATATGCTTGGAACAAGTTTACACAGAGACTAATTCGATCACACACAAATAGTAAATGAAGTCCTGGCTTTTATTCAACTAAGAAAAAGCTTAACACACAACTTTATTGTGGAATTCTCTCCCCCCCTTCGATGAGATTTGGGGGTTACATATATATACATGAACATTTGTCTGTTCGGTTCCTCTATGAGGACCGTTTTAGAAAATCAACAGCCCAATTACAATTATTCAATCTAACTTAAATATGACAGATGGATCGAATCTAAAGCTACTCGACTCCTATAACTTTAACTACTCTAAATGAAACAATCAGCTGAGGTATTGACACCTAGCTGTTACAATTCAAATGCTTTCGAGCCCTCCTAGCCACAACATGTGGACAAAACTCCTACATTGCTGGCTAGTGCCTAATGCCCCTGCATCATATTACAATTTCCACTCGTACCCATATGAGAAAAATAAGGTAGAGACAACTTGACAGCCTAACAAGAAAAAATATTGTGAGGTTTTAGTTTGGGTGAACTCAAGTCGGGAAAATTCAACTTGGTGTCTCTCGGTCACATACTCATGCGAATCTTGGTATTATGCAATGATATCCCCAAACTGCGAGATGGTGTTAGGCTGGAAGCACACTCTTGCCTCCATAGAATTAGGGTACAATGTCTTGG
The DNA here is from genome assembly GCA_034641835.2 of Pinus albicaulis. Classification (NCBI taxonomy): domain Eukaryota; kingdom Viridiplantae; phylum Streptophyta; class Pinopsida; order Pinales; family Pinaceae; genus Pinus; species Pinus albicaulis. Next base: position 1,187,570,084 of record CM076582.1, read on the forward strand.
AGCCAGTCTCAACCTTTTGCTCAATTAGAAAAACATCATTCAAATCTGAATAGGGCCACCAATGTAGTTCTACATGTTATGTATGTTCAGCTCCAAGTCTTCCTTGGTGGAGATCTACTTCAGCTGCTCCAAGTACTCGTCAATCAACTTTTTCACTTGGTGCTTGCGCTTAGCTTGGGTGAGTGAACCGACTGATGGGATCTTGTGGGTTCTCACCATGAAGTCCAAACTATTGTACAACCATGCATATGCGGCCTAAAATTTTGTGATGAACGTGGCAAGTTGCGTTTTGTTTTGGATCGGTATTTGAACCTCGGCCTTCTCTTGCTCTTCCTACGGCTTCATATTCTTTACCAACATGAGTGGCGTTTCCTTGTACCACATTGTCGAATCATGTACATACGTGATGGCAGCTTTCACATTCTTAAGGATAGTGACAAACTATCTGCACTAAAGCCATAATTTGCGCAATCGGACAAATGCCTTATGCATGGTCATCAGCTCCTCATATAATTCCCACATAGTATCTCCAAGTGTAGATACGTCAGCAAGTATCACTCCTCTCATTTATTCCAAGTGGAACTGTGTGGAAGTTGTACTTTGTGATGTTGTGCGGAGTTGTTTAATCTCTTGCCGAGCAGCCCGTAGGTTCTATACCAACTGTTTTTTCTCGGTCGTCAAGTACTGAATGTCTAATCTCTCAGCACCTACGAAGGCCAAGTTGGCTTCGAAAATAATTTTTGTATTCCTATTGGTGTCCACCGTAATCTCCCTTTCTCTCATGAATGCAGGTGACGAGTGATCATCCGGGAATTTATTTCTCTGCGCTTGTACAAACTTCTGCAGCAGTTCCTCAAATGATAGATTGTACACATCCATCGTCGGATCGTCATCAAGGGGAACTACCTTCCCTTCTTCGCTCAGCGCTTGCTTTGCGACTGAAGGTTGTGGAGTCTGAAAGGTGGCCTGAAGTGTGTTGGCATCAAGTCCACATATTCATCTTGCAGCTTCGGTCCCACTTCCATGTCTGTAACTCCAATCAATCATTCAAGGTCCTTAGAAAACTCTCGTTCCTGCACATGTTCACTCGCTCCTTCCATTCTTGGATGATCATGTACTTAATATTCAACATGTATGGGTGTTGTCTCTTCTGTTGTGGCACCTTCACTTTCTTCCTCTTCTTGCTCCTGTCTCTCCTCTTATTCACTTCCTCTAAGATCTCATTATTCCTTCAACTCTTGTTCCACTTTCTGTGCTCTTATATCTACATCCTCCAATATTTGATTCTCTCTCTTCCTCTGCTCTGCTCTTTGTTTCCTTTGCTTCCTCCTTGCTTTTAATTCCAATGTTGTTTGTTGAATGATAGGATTTTCTTACATCTTATAGCTTTCTTCCTCTTCTGCGTTGTCAACAACCTTCCTCTTTCCCTTATCTTGTATCCAGCTATTGTCTTCTGCTATTGTTTCTTATGGAACTATTTCTGCTCTAATTTTTCCTGAAATTCCTTTATGAACTCATCTTTGATTTATTTCCATGTCAATTTTAATCCCTTCCCTACAAACAGCTGAGTGTCTGCATAAGCTGACAAGTTAACCTAAACTTTCCCAATTTCTTCAGCAGTACTTCTTTATGTAGTTCTTTTAACGCAACTCTCTTGGGTGCCATTGTAATAGTGACTACTGGAGAGGTTCTCAACAACTATTGTACCTGTGGGACAGAAAATATACTCATGGAAAGAAAACATCATTTTTAAGAAAAATAACCTTCAAGGCAAGTTCAAGTAGCAAGTCAGACATCTGACGTGAAGGTTTACGCAATTTTCATTGGGAAGAGGGTTTGACTGGATGAGGGAACTGCGCACTACACAGCCCCAGCAGTCAAGGTTGAAGCTTGAGGAGTCAGATTGTGCAATGCACAGTTCATCATGGGTAGTGAGCTAGGAGAGACTGTGCATTGTGTAGTCTTAGTGACCAAGGATGTAGGCTAAGGAATGGGACTGCGTAGTGCGCAATGGGACCAGCCTATACTGCACATTGCATAGTTCCAAAGGAAAATCTCTAAGATTGGGCCTCAATATTGCATAATTTCCAGCTGGGAAAAGTGAACTCTGGCCAAGGGAAAGGCATATATGCCCAAGGGAAGTGTGAGAAACGAAAAGATATGAGAGATATTGATGGCTTGAGTGCATATTTGACTAATTTTAGATGAAACAAGACAAATCAAGTGCAGAAACCAAGTAAACGAGAAGAAAACCAAAGAGGTGAGGATATTCGGCACATCGGGGACCATCGGTGCAAAAATGAAGAAACCAATGTGACACTGGTGAAGGGAAAATGATAACTTGAAACAACAATTATACAAGATAAATCAAGTTAAAACTTTGGCATGTATGCAAATAACAAGAAAAACAACACTTACACAAGCCAAACGGAAAAAAGCGATAGAAAAAGTGACTAAAAGTGATAAGTGCAAAACTCACCCGGAAAAATGACGACGATCGCACCGGTGTTGAAAAGTGTAACTAGGTTTGACCTTCATAATGACTAGTAATTATGAATTTATGTAATGAAAAATACAGATAATAAAATGTATTTTGTAATGCTTACCTCATGGGTTTCATGAGTAAGGATATTTTATTATAGGTCAAAGACTTCTTCTTGATGTCTTTAGGTATATGTCATATTGTCATAAATATAATTAGATTCATGTAAATGAAGTGATGTTACACTTATAAAATGTCTAGAAAGTCCTCCAAGATGAGCACAGTTCTCCTCCTATTGATCTCGGCTTCAAAGATATATAATGTTCATATCGGCTCAAATTATGGGACACACCTATTCGTTCATCATTTTGGCTCATTTGTAGAGCACCAACCACTATAAATATGCGATTGGGGTCACCACAGAAAGGCATAAATTCAAACATCTTCTCTGAGATTTTCGGTGAGATATCTCTGATTTTTTCGGAGGTATGGTATAGCAAGACATATTGGGTCTGATATTTTGGATGGTACCATTGGAATGGACAGTGATCAATGGAGGGGATAGAGAGGAAGTGAAGGGATAGAAAAGGCATAGAATGGTACATTTTTGGTCTCTCTTTGTAGGGATAGAAGTACAGTTTTGGTCTCTCTTTTTATTATGGCCAGAATGGTGACAAGCTTGAATTGCATTGGTGCAGTATTTCAATGGTGTGTTGATATAATGTTATGATACCATCTCAGTCTTGGTGAATGTCTTGGTGCTAACAAGTAGAGAAATAAATTCCATACAGAGGATACATGGAAACTACAATTCGTTGATATAATGGAATCCACAGTTCAGTGCAGTGACATCATGATGATATCTCAAAGATAAGGAGATCGAAGAGGAGAATAATAAGACTAGTGTCTTGGTCTTGGAGTGACTTATAGGTCAAGGTTCATGGTCTTGGTTTTCATCAATTGGAATCTTTATAAGAAGAATTGGTGTGGGTTTTCCTATCAAAGAGTGAGAGGTTTTGCCCCTAGCTCATAGCCTACATATGGTGTATCTTTCCTATTTTATGTTCATGCATTTATTACTGTTTGATGAAGAATAACACTAATAAAAAATATGAAGAAGATCCTAATCTAAAGATGCAAAAATAATTCACAAACAGTCGGTAATAAAGAGAAATCATCTAATGCTCATGCCCTAGATTTCTCAACATGGTATCAAAGCTAAGGTGACAGTCAAGGAAGGGCATACAATTTAAGAGACACTCAAGGGACACACTCAATATCGGTAGAATCTCAAGATCACAGTGCAAATTGAAGCATAGAACCTGGGAAAAGTTTTTTATGACACCATAGTGACAACTCCTCACTGTTTTAGCACTATATCACAGCAAAGTTTTCTTGTTGTAGCTTGGTTGTATTGAAACATATATTACAGTAACATAATAGATCAATGAAGCAATGACATACTTAGTAATATGATAATTTTTTTCTCAAATATTACAATGGTACAATAGCTCTAATGCTATCACGTTGTCTCAATCATATGACAGCTCGGTGTTATAAAAGGTCCACGATTTGGTGCAGTAATGATGATGAATCTACATTGAAAAAGAATCATTTAATATCTACACTCATGCACCTCCAAGTAAGGAATATATTATCATTATTACATCAAGGACCCTCTCCTTGAAGAAGGTCATCCAATGAAGCAGTAATCACCATTATCAAAAGGAAGTTGGAACTAAAATTCTGTCATCATAAAAGGAGAAATATCCTTGTTTGGAAGAGATCATCCAAAAGGGAGCATCAATACATATTCTTCAACCACCATCAAAGTGATCAAGGTGAAGATCTTATCTTCATTGTTCAAGTAAGTATATTTTATTCTATAATCAATTTTGGTAAAAGGACTTCGTATTTTCAAGGAGGTCTATAAGCTAGTTGGGTCATTAAAGGTCCTTGCATGAAATAAGGAGGATTTTCATAGTCCTCATAGATAAGTGAAGTAATTAAACAATATTGGAAACATAAAAGGAGCTGGAAGAAGAATTATGAACATTATAAGAAAAGATGGTCCTTAAAGGACAATGTCAAATATAGGAGAAAATAAAGTTCATGTCACTGGAAAGGATGGAAGGAGCAGATGAAAATAATTCCATGGAAAGAGGGAGTAAGAGATCATTAATATTGGTATCCCTCACGATAAGTCTCTTTATGGCCCTAGATCTTGCATAAGAGATATCTACAATAAATAATTGGATGTGGTGTGACGTCATAGAAACAAGAAATCATATGATCATGAGGGTAACAAAATTCATGAGATAAGTAAGTTGCCTCATTCAACAACTTAGGGCTTCTATGGAAGAAGACAAGTTCAAGGCGATATTTTTGTAGAATTTTTCAGAAATCAACATTTGAAGAAAAGGTTATAAGTCAACTAAATCAAGTTTCATCATTCATAAAAAGGAAAACATCTTCCATATAGGTATCTTTAAGATCCTCAATATTCTATGATGGAATCTTCATTAGGAGATTCATCGATCCAGAGAAGAAGCAAGTGTTTTAACAAAACTCCAACTTATGAAATTCATGATCGATGACATGATGACATAAGAGCAGATCAAGGGATTGAAGATCTTTCAATCTAGGAAACTGCTAAAAGGAGCCTAGATGACCTAACGAAAAAATGAGGTATGTGTACTTGTATTTAATATTATATTGACATGTCGAATGGTTGTAGGTAATATGGATCACTAGAAGCATTAAAGTAGGAGTACTTAACATAGGAGGATGTCTAAAACACATTTATGAGACATTTATGCTACTAGATAAAATGAATCCTGGAAACCTTGTAACATATATAAGAAGGCAGTTATTTAGGCCATGGTTCATCATTCATTAATAAATATGGAAACATGTGTTGAAATGTTTCTAATGAAGACCTATTTGTATTTAATGGTTAAAAATAAATTAAAAGGTTCCATCGAGAATTCTGACTTGCAAAATTATGGGATTAGGATATAATGACATATTGATGAAGAATTTTAAGGGAATGAAACTTTTAATTCTAAGAAAGAGATCTGAGAGATGAAGACTCCTCAACATCGAAGAAAGGAGTTCTTCATGAGAAGTTGGGTGTTTTCATCATTGTTGTTGCAGGTCCCTGATTAAGAGGGAGCCTGGTAATAATTTTCTTACTTGGAAGAAACTTGGTAATTCCAGAGCTGAGTGGGAGCTTAGGAATATTCCTTGTATATGAATGAGTGCATTCCTTTGTGGAAAATCTCCTCCCTAGTTAAGAGGGATATATAGACATGTCATTTTGGTATTTACCTGGGAAGACAAAATGGAGGATTGGGTAATCATCTGGCATCTGATACTCTTTTGGTATGTATTAGGGCATCCATGGAAAGAGTAGTCGTGGAAGGATGAATATTATTTGAGGACTAGGAATCCAACAGTAAGAATATTCCTGGTGGACATATCCTGAGTGAACCCGGGGGGATATGATCCAAGAGAGACAATGATGAGGGTGTCTACTCATCATTGGTCTCGCCAGCATTGTAGCTCATGGTCTCATGGAGAGATGGAGTTGTTAGTCAAGGCCTTGCACTATGATAATGTTGATTAATATGATGCTATAATAGATAGATTACCAATCAAATTCTTATTATGAGATTCTTCAGATTGAGAGTGACCATGTACCATTATGAATACCTCCCTAGTTAAGAGGGAGTGTTGAAAAGTGTAACTAGGTTCGGTCTTCATAATGACTAGTAATTATGAATTTATGTAATGAAGAAGAAAAAGATAATAAAATGTATTTTGTAATGCTTGACTCATGGGTTTCATGAACAAGGATATTCTATTATAGGTCAAATACTTATTATTGATTTCTTTAGGAATTTATCATATTTCCATGGAGATAATTAGAGTCATGTAAATGAAGTGATGTTACACTTATAAAATTTCTAGAAAGTCCTCCAAGAAAAGAAGATTTCTCCTCCTATTGATGTTGGCCTCAAATATATATATAATGTTCATGTCAGATCAAATTATGGGACACACCTATTCTTTGATCATTCCGGCTCATTTATAGAGCACCAACCATTATAAATATGCGACTGGGATCACCCTAGAAAGGCAGAAATTCAGACATCTTCTTTGTGATTTTCAGTGAGACATCTCTGAGTTTTTCAGAGGTATGGTATAGAAATATATTTTGGGTCTGAGTTTCGGATAGTACCTGTGGAATGGATAGTGAGCAAGGTAAGGAATGGCGAGGAAGTGAAGGGACAGCAAAGGCATTCATCTAAGATTCTCACATAACTAGACAACAAGACAGTTTTAGTCTCTCTTTGTATTATGGCCAGAATGGTGACAAGCTCGGATTGCAATGGTGTAGTATTTCAATGGTGTTCCGATATAATGCTATGATATTATCTCAATCTTGGTGAATGTCTCGGTGCTAATAAGTAGAGAAATACAGTCTAGACAGAGGATACATGGAAATTACAATTCGTTGATACAATGGAATGCACAGCTCGGTGCAGTGACATCATGATGATATCTCAAAGATAAGGAGATTGAAGAGGAGAAGAATAATACTAGTGTCTTGTTCTTGGAGTGACTTATAGTTCAAGGGTCATCATCTTGGTATTCGTTAATTGGAATCCTTATAAGAAGAATTGGTGTGGGTATTCCTCTCAAAGTGTGAGAGGTTTTGGCCCTAGCTCATAGCCTACATGTTGTGGCTCTTGTATGTTTTATGTTCATGAATTGATTATTGTTTGATGAAGAATAACACTAATAACAAATATGAAGAAGGTCCTAATCTAAAGATGTAAAAAGAATTCATAAATAGTCACAAATAAAGAGAAATCATCTAATTCTCATGCCCTAGATTTCTCAACACGAAGGTTCCTTGATGATCTTCTTGGGAATGCCAGAGTGAGCTCTATGGGCATCAATTACATATATTTGAGGAATTAAGGTTTACGATGCGCATGCCACAAATCAATTGAAAAGTGGCACATGAAAATTTCCAAAAATAGCAGGTGTGCTTCCTTCAGGTTACTAAAAATAGAGCCCTAGATTCTAGGGATGTTTTTTTCCTTTTTACATTTCCTTCCTTTTCCGATAAAACTTTCCATGCACATAATTGTGAAGGATTGCGCAATTATGGGGAACTGGAAGCTCCCGGCTCAGTGCACATTGTAGTTTCTGAGCACAGTGAGGAAATGTGCAGTTTTTGGGGTCAGTGTTAGGTTTCCTATCATGACTGCGTAGTTATCAAACTCAAGGTTTGGCTGCCAGTCATGGTTGCGCAATTTTGAACGTGAAGGTCAAGATTGGCTCCATGAATTGTGCGGTTTCTGGAGGCAATCCCAGAACTACTATGAAATACTTGGACAGAAGGTCAGCTTGTGACTTACACAAACTTTATGAGTGAAGAGCAAGTGAACACAAGAAAAACTGAAAGATAAATATTAATAAAAGCATAGATACATGATAGCAATGCAAGGTAAGCTCCTATGAGGGAATTTAGGCTTTAAAATCTAAGCAATGGAAAAATTTTGGAGGGTGGTTGTAGCCGCTAAGCAATGGCAATTAGTGGAGTTAAGCTAAGCTACAGTTAACTCCTACAATTATTAGCTATAGTTAGCGGCTACAGTTAACTCCTCTGGCTTAAGCGCGCTTAACTCTACAATGAACTCCTCTTGTTCTTCTTCTTTTGTGGACAATTAGTGGCATAATGTCCATGCTCTTGACAGTGAAAACACTTCACTCTGGACATGGCACGCTCCTTGCCTTCTTTACTTAACTCAGGTTTGGAATGAAATTTCTTTCCTTCCCCTTCTTTGCCTTGGCAACCAAAGCACAATCTTCTTCATCTTCATTCTTAGATGAAGATCCATCTATAGTATTTCATCTGAACTCTTCTTGTACCAAATATTACCAAATTCGCTCCTAATCTGGTAGCTTTTCCCTTCCATTGACAGAGTCCTGATAACTATGAAAACTCTTGGGAAGTCTTAAAAGAGCTAGGCTCACCAAATCATCATCTGCGACAGTAATTCCTACACTCCAAAGCCCATCCCAACATTGGAAAAATTTTGTTAAGTATACCGAAATAGTGTCGTTTTTCTCCATTTTGATCTTCCTGAGTTTATCTTTCAATGCCAATTTCCTATGATCATTGCTACTCTGAAATAGATCTATCAAAGATTTCCACATTTCATATGGTTTTGTGTTTCCATGGAGACTTGAGACAATGTGGTCTCGTACTCCCTCCAGTAAGATCCTCCTCGCCCTTGCAACTTTCTTTTTCCATGCATCAAGATTTGTAGCATGTGTCACAGCGGGTTTTGGAACATCATTGTCAATGAATTCCTTCAAGCCATTGTCTTCCAGTACTGCCTCCATCCTGTATTTCCAAGAAATATAGTTAGATCTTCCCTCGAGTGCATACTCCAATATCAAGCCATTGAAAGCCATTTCGATCCTAAATCACCTGTAGCACCAAGAAAGTCTTCTGCAGATTCGAGTTCTATTCAGTCGCAAACTCAGCTTCTCCTCCACTATTGTGATTTCCTATGCTCTAATACCATGTATAAATAATACAAAAAATATTATCATGGATTAAATCTGATCTAACAATGTACTAAAGCTAGATATTGAATCGCTTCTACAAATCAATTGCAGAAATTTAAACACAATCCCCAATCACATGAAGCAAAGAAGAATCAATCAAACCACAACACAGATAATTTCCCAGGGAAATATTGCTGCTCAAAACCCCACTATCTTCTATTGTATATTCCACAAGGAATCATGAAACAATTAAAATGCACTCTTCTCACAAGAGTCTCATGCAATCTGCCTATCGTCTCACACTGATCCACACATAATCGAGCCAACACTTAGCCAATTCTCAGCATGTCTTCAGCTTTCCTTGCTCATGCAATTCCTGATGAATGCAATCCCTATTCTTTAGGAATTTCAACCTTCCTCTACTGTTTTGAGTATCACGGGAAACCTGTGGTGTTTTAATTGCATATGGGCAGCCTGCTAATATCACAACTGATAGTTAACTTCCCTTTAACCTTTGTCTCAACTGGGTCTCCACTGGAACTAACATGCATGTAGCTAATAATAGTAAATCATCAGTTGCATGTTAGATCACTGATTGTGAATTAAATAATATTTAATTCACTTGATATCTCACTAGTGCAACAAACAGTTACAACTAGCACAACTGACTTTAACTCACTTAACTGAGTTAACTGACTACACGTGCATTAAACTAATGCACCAACTGCACTTCGAACTCTGTTACAACTAGAATTACTCGGAATGCCTCACTAACTACCCTCAACTCGAAATTCATGAGCTAACTGAGTTTATCACACTGAGTTAACTATTACAAGTGATTATGAGATAAGATTACATTTTATTGTCCATTTTAATTAAGGGAAAATTAAAATAGACACTCCACTAAATTTAGCCCACGCCAGTGTAGGTGTTGCTAAGACCTCCTGGTCCCACACTAGTGTAGGTGCTGCTTGGACCTATTGGCCCCACACTAGTGTAGGTGCTATCATGTTGTTTCTGGTTGCCAATTTCACTATTTCTTGTTGCAAACTTTAACACTTATAGGTTTACTCGAATTTCAAGTGTAGGCACTTGTTGGATGCAGAATTTAATTTTGCATCCAACTAGTACCCATTATGCGTACTTTTTAGAAGACCCACAATGATGAAAATTGAAGATACATTAAAAAAGCGTGTTGAACACATTTTTTAATGTATCTTCCTTTTTTATCAATGTGGGTCTTCTCAAAAGTATGCATAATGGGTACTCGTTGGATGTGAAATTTAATTCCACATCCAACGAGTGCCCACACTTGAATTTCGAGTAAACCTATAAGGAGATAAGACAAAAATACAATTAAAAAAGTAGTTTTCTTCTTTTCCCTACAAAATTCATAACTCTTATTTTATTATTTTAACTATTATTTTATTATTTTTATTATGAGTTAACTATTACAAGTGATTATGAGATAAAATTACATTTTATTGTCCATTTTAATTAATGGAAAATTAAAATAGACCTTGCACCAAATTTAGCCCACACCAATGTAGGTGTTGCTAAGACCTCCTGGTCTCACACTAGTGTAGGTGCTGCTTGGACCTATTGGCCCCACACTAGTGTAGGTGCTATCATGTTGTTTCTGGTTGGCAATTTCATTGTTTCTTGTTGCAAACTTCAACACTTATAGGTTTACTCGAATTTCAAGTGTAGGCACTCGTTGGATGTGGAATTTAATTTTGCATCCAACTAGTACCCATTATGCGTACTTTTTAGAAGACCCACTTTGATGAAAATTGAAGATACATTAAAAAAGCATGTTGAACACGTTTTTTTAATGTATCTTCATTTTTTATCAATGTGAGTCTCTCAAAAGTATGCATAATGGGTACTCGTTGGATGTGAAATTTAATTCTATATCCAATGAGTGCTTACACTTGAATTTCGAGTAAACCTATAAGGAGATAAGACAAAAATACAATTAAAAAAGTAGTTTTCTTTTTTTCCCTCCAAAATTCATAACTCTTATTTTATTATTTAACTATTATTTTATTATTTTCCCTTACCTGGCCACTTTTAGGCTGAAAATTCCTCTAATATGTTTCTTCACTTCATTGGATCTTCTGAGTGTTGAGATAGTAAACCACTATTAGCTAATTATAAATTCAACATTCATACAAAAATTTAGCCTTTGTAATCATTGGGACTACTTCAACCAAATTTTAAGACTCTACTCCAGCAACAATTCACAATCAATTTACACTCGGGATTCTTTATTAGGATACCATATACGTCAAATTTTCTAATAATTTATCAAAATCCTTGATCAATCCATACAACTTTACCATCTTATAGCATTCACTAAAGTTGGTACATGAAATTTATCACCATCATCATGGCATATTGTGATCATGAGGTATAAATTTACCATATCACAATAATCATTGTTCATATATAAAAATACACGTGAGAAATAATAACATAATACTTTACCATGTGTGTCAGGTAAGGGTATGATCCCCCGTCATGCATCAAATATAATTATGTTTCTTTTTTTAGTAACTAAGTAATGAAATATTTTACTTTATTGAGCCCATACAACCTTAGTGTTATAACCAACCCTCATAACAGACCCCCTAGATGACCTTAAGGAGGTTGGGGTTATAAATTTTTCACGTTACTTATTAAACTCAATCCACTTTTCTTAGGTTTTCATCACTTTTTGCTCATCCATATCTTTCTAACAACATAAATTTTATTAAAAATTGAGATCAATTTATCAAGTTATGTTCATTTGAAGTTTTCCTCCTCGGCGCCCCATCAGCATTATTGTTCAAGCTAACACATGGAAAATGACATGGCACCCCAAGCCCACATGTAACCTTGGGGATGGTGCCAAGTCAACGCCACAACCATCTAGCTGTGTCATGACATCTACTAACTCTAGCTTATTTATTTTAGGTCAAATTATATAAATGGATTTTTGAATTTAATTTTAATTAATAATTTAAATGTATTTATATTAATATTTCAAATAATAAATAAACATTTAAATACCATAACATTATTATATTATAAACTCAAGTGGGAACACAAACAACATGATAAATTTCAGTGCTCCGTTTAAAATCCAAAATTAACAAACTCAAGTGGAAACACAAACAACATGATAAATTTCAGTGTTCCATCTAAAATCCAAAGTTAAACGTCAAACCTAAAACATTTCCCCAAATCATTGATAGAATAACTCCAAATTTGTTTGTCAACCACCACTCACGTAAACCCAAAATTTCTTGAACATGCTTGATGAAGCAAAACTCCATACTTTTACCAACTGTTAATGAAATAAGAAACTTTTTTCCAATCACTAATTAATTATTTTTTCAAGGGAAAGAAAAAACGATGTTCTATTAAAACAGTACAAAAACCAAATACATTCCACATCATACATAAGTCTAGTACATGCAGGACTATTTCAAAAAATGATCTAATTCTCAAAAGACAGTTGTGCTCCCACGAAGATTGGATGCAACAACATGCAAATGTTCTACTACATAGTGCTTACTCAGTCTCATATATGAACCCAGCACATAACTCCAGTGAGTGTGTGGAGACAATAGACATATCTCGCGTTGTTAAAGCTATGGAGAGTTACATCCAAAGTGAAAGACCCATAAGATCTTTGGAAGATAAAAACCAAAAGGTGCACAATATAATATGTGCCGCCTGTTACACAAAAAGGGAAGGAGTCATCCAACCGCATGATATTTCACATATGGATTTTGATGCAGTCTAGGAATGCCCAAAACCGGATTTTTAAAAAAAACAAAAAAACAAAAAACAAAAAAAAAACCAAAAAAAAAACAAAAACAAAAAACAAAAAACAAAACAAAACAAAACAAAAAACAAAACAAAGCAAAACAAAACAAAAACAAAAACAAAAAACAAAAAACAAAAAAACAAAAAACAAAACAAAAACAAAAACAAAAACAAAACAAAACAAAACAAAAAACAAAACAAAAACAAAACAAAAAACAAAAACAAAAACATGAAAATATAGAGGTCAAAAATGGATCTGAATCGCTTGATTAAATATAAACAGGCTCGCTTGCATATGGACAAGAGGTATCAGCTCGCTTGAAAATACATAAACAGGCTTGCTTGCAAATGATCCGGGTGAAAATAATATTAAGGCAAAGGGAAATGATAAGAAGCCACCTAGATTGATTTCATGAAGTGTGTGATCAGAATGGTTCCGAAGGGTGCCTCCAAGCCCTTCTTTGAGAGGTAGTCAGCCCTCATATTGTTCTCGCAGAAGATATGCTACATCGTGTAGGATTGGAATTTAGTAAGGATATACAAAACGCGCCCATTCCATCCGCTCAAGAATAGACCGTGCATCCTACACTTGCCAAAGTTTCCATCTATAATTAATTTCGAGTCACCATATATGTGAACAGAGACTAAATTAAGATGATAAGCCACCATAATCCCACTCCACAAGGCCATGAGCTCAGCCTTATTGTTGGTTCCCAAACCACTATTCCAATATATATGAAAATGTTCCTATGTCGCAAGCTTAATCCATGCCCCGCAACCACATAAACCATCCTTTTGTGCCCCATCAAAGTAGATCACAGGGAGATAAATATGGTGGGGACGACCACGAATAGAGAAGTCAACCAGAGAAGGATATGGCAGAGCACAATCCCCCATTCATCGCATAATATTACATGAATCCTTGAAATGTCGGCTAGGATATCTTGGAAAATTAATCGGTTCAGCGTGCACCATATCTCCCAGAAAACATAAAAAGGCAGGGGTTTATAATTACCTTTAGTGGCCCCCCACACCATGATGGTCTGAATACAATCAATAGGCCTCCAATTTGGGTCCCCCAGGAGAAACTATAAACAGCCTCCAAATAGTGAGAGAAATACTACAGGAAAAAAATAAGTGCATAATAGTCTCCTCTTGTACGTGACATAAAGGGCATCTGCTCGGGCCCTGAAATCCTCACTTGATAAGGGAGTCCCATGTAATATTTTTTCCCTTCCATAATAACCATCCAAAATGCAGAATCTTAGTTGGTATATTCCACCGCCATGCCTGATGAAACTGTGACAGGGTACTATCCACCTTTTGTTCTTTAATGATATGTAAATATAAATCTTTTACCTGAATGCATCCATCCTGTTGAATGTCACCCCACATGATTATTTCCCCCTCTCCTCTATAGGATAAACCCATCGATTGAAGAGATCCTTTGTATCTATCTCATGCATTTTCGTCTGGTCCCCGCAGGCCAATTAACTGAGCTGATTTCCAAATCGGCGCTCCTAGTTCATAGCATGAAATAAGATTGGATACATAAAAGATGCCTCTTTGATTAAGTCGGTGAAATAAAACATGGTCAATACAAACAGTCAAGTTCATCCCCAGGGGTCTATCAATTCCCAGAAGAATCTTTTTCCCATTCCCAAAGCACCATACCAATCTCTTGCCCAGGATTTTCATTACTTTCATGAAGCTTCGCCAAGTCTGTGAAGTATTGTTTGCGGGCCAAATATTGCCTCGATATAGAGTGAGGAGGGGGTCACCCTGTATGTATTTATGAAAAATGATCATAGACCAGACCCCATGTCCATTTAAAACTTACCACAAAGATTTAGTGAGCAATGCATTGGAGAAAACTCTCAAATCTAATAAGCCCCAGCCCCCATATTTCTTTGGCTTCGTGATGAGAGATAATTTTCATAAATGAATTTTTTTACAGTCAATCGCACCAGCCCATATAAACTAGGATATAATGGCATTTAATTTCCCAATAATGAAAACCAGAAGGTAAAACAAATGGGTCCAGTACACCATAAGTTGAGATAATACTGCTTGAACCAGTATGTATTGACCCCCAAGTGTAAGCCACTTGTTTTTCCATTTCATAATTTTATTCCTGAATTTGTCTACCAGCCAAAGCTAGTCCCAGTTTTTATATGCACATGGTTTAAGTTTAAAACCGAGATAGGTGAAGCCCTGCATAATATGACTCGTTTGTACTCCTAAGAAACTAGCAATGACATTTATTTCATCCACATCCCCCATGTCATATAATAAGATGGATTTCCTTCTATTGATGCACAGTGCAGTGGCAGCTCCAAAACGGGTAAGTATAAAGTGCAGATAAAACCACTGGTTCCTAATTAGATTTCCAAAAACCAGCAAATCATCCACAAAGAGAGAGTGAGTAATGCATACCGTAGGAGAGAAAGATAGACCTTCAAAATAACCCGCATTTTTTCCATCTTCATTAGATTACTGAAGCCATCCATAATGAGAATAAAGATGAGCGGAGACGAGGCGCATCCCTGCCTAAGGCCCCTACCAGCCATGAAGAAATCAGTTGGCAGACTGTTGATAAGGACTGCATATCTGACAGAACTTATACATGCCATAATCCATCGAATAGAAACCATAGATATTCCCACCTTGAGAAGAGTAAGTCTGATAAAGGACCAATCCACTGTATCATATGCCTTGTGTAATTCAATCTTCATTATAAGAGCTTGCTTCTCATTTTCATGAATCGTGTGCATTCCTTCATGTGCAATAGCAACGACATCGTGAATCGACCTCCCTTTTAGGAACCCATATTGGCCTGCAGAAATGAAATTAGATAGAACCCCTCTAATTCGATTAGTGATGATTTTTGAAGTAATATTATACACCACATTGCATAATGCAATAGGCCTATAGTCAGCAAATGTTTTGGGGTCGAAAGCTTTAGGGATCATGGCCAAGAAGGTTGAGTTCATGTCCCCAGGAACAAAACCCATCACACGAACCTATTCTATCATTGTGTGCAGTTCATCCTCTAGAATTCCATAGAAATGCAGGAAAAATTCAGCCGGCCAGCCATCCGGCCCTGGGCTTTTATCGTGTGCAAAGAATTTTAGTACTTCTTCAATCTCCCCTTCTGTGATAGGCCTCTCCATGGATTCACTTGTCGCTTGGTCAAACATATGAGGCATGTGCTCAAGTACCCACCTCTGACAGTGGGAATCAATCTTCAAGTCCGCTTTGTAGAAATCAAAGAAGTGCTTGAAAGCCTCCTGCTGAATTTCTTTTGTAGTGTTCTTTGTTGTTCCATCCACAAACTGAATCACCCAAATGGCATTCTTATTTCAGCGGCCATTAGCACATTTATGGAAAAAACTTGTATTCAAATCGCCCTCCTTCAGCCATTGAATTCTACTCTTTAGTTTCCAAGATATTTCCTGTATTTTTAGAATTTCCAATTTACGTGCTTCAAGCTTTTCAAGGATAGAGTATACTTTGGAATCATCACCTTTAATCGTCTGAGCTTATCTGTCAACTTTTCCCAACCCCTTTATCCCTCATTTGAACCGTCCCTCCTCCAGAAGTTTGTGACCAGTTTATTAAAAGCATGATCCGTTAACCATATACGGTTGAATTTAAAGGGCATTCGACCAGTTTTTAGTTCACGGCGCCATGTTAAAATAATGGCCATGTGATCTGATAGGGAGGAAGAGATCACTCGAGTTCGCAAATTACCAAGAATCTATAATAAGTATGTTTAATCACAGAGCGATCAAGCCTTTTAGCAATGTACTCAAGACCTTTGCGCCAGCTTGTCCAAATCGAAACCATCGGGGCGGGCTTAATATCCATCAATCCATAATCATAAAATAATTTCCCGATCTTCTCCACAAGCGGGTCATTACGTGCCTTCATTCCCATGATTCATTTATAGCCAATGTCGAATTGTAGTCTCCCATCACCATAAGGTTTTTACTGGTAAGTATCCCATATTTATCCATTCTCTCCCAGAAAGCAACACAATTATGACATGGGGCATAAAGTTTTATGAGAGATATCTGTTTGGATACCCCCCTGAATGATCCATGTAGGAAAATACCCCCAAAAATTTTGTATGCTTTTAAATTCACCAATAGCGAATTCCACATAACCAACATTCATCTAGCCCTTCTGATAGCATCAATACCCACAGCCTTCCAGCCAAGACAAATTCTGAGCATAAATTTAATTGCAATAGATCTAGCACATAGAGTTTCTTGAAAAAAAATCACAGAAGGATGAATTTTAGCAAGCATCTTCCGCAGGCGAAGTAGCTTTGTGGGGTCGCCCATCCCGCTTATATTAAGTGAGAAGATAGAATTCATTTTAGAACACCATCAGGGTTGCTTGATCTAAGGGCCCAACAGTTATCCATAGCAGATATAGGAACGTCCCGCATGTCAAATAACTCCCCTCGGAAAAGGGACTTGGTCTTATGTCGGCCTCTAAAATGCCTGGAGCTCGATTTAGAAGTTTTCCTAATAGTGATATTAGATTCAAAAGCCGAGGAAATGGAAGGCTGGGATTCAGGAGGAACCTTATCGAAAACAGTGAGGGCAGCCATATCAAGCATAGGATTCTGTAAAATCAAGTCTAGATCACTGCCAACCGTATTCTGTGTAGAATCATGTATATCTCCCGGATCAGGATCATGACATGAGAGAAGGGATGCCCATTCGAGCGGGGGCATCGAGGGAGAGACAACTAATGGTTCGGTCGGGTTTGGGCTGGTGGTATGATGAACATATTTATCAGAGATACATCGACCAAGTGGATCATCAATGAGACCAACCCCTTGACTGGCTAATGATTTAAACGGAGGAGGGGTAACAGCATCTATGTTGCTACGAGGAGCATTAGAAAAAGGATCATCATGAGATAAAAGAGGAGGTGTTAAAGCGACATCCTTATCGGAGGGACCAGTTCTATCACTATCGAAGGAGGAAGGGTTTGACTTACCCGGGATGTTTGTGCCTGAAGAGAATAATGATGCCTTCGCAAGCTGAAGATCATTTGAGTGTTTTCCATACCACCCCATCTTTCTATGCCTTAGTGGACAAGACCGCTGCATATGTCCAGTGTGGGGACAAATGAACACCGAAAAGGCACCCCCCAATATTCAACCCGCTAACGATGTCTGTGTTGCCCCCATATCAAATCGAAATCCCGTGGTAGCCCGCCATGAAAGGATTCTTCTACAAGAATCCATGTTATATGTTTATCAGCAGTACCAATGCACCGAGGATCAATGTATCTAGTAATGCCGATGGAATTCCCAATCGCCCGAAGGGCTTTAATGTTCCAGAACTCAAGCTTCACCCAGACAAGCTTACTCCTTGGAGCCTCAATGACAAAATTAAACCCAAAAAACCATGGCAAGAGTTGCATGAAGCTTTTTCCCTGAACCAATGTGTGATCCATAACTCTTTTGCAATCGGCTTCATGTAAGAAGTGCACACTAAACCAGTTCCCCATCAATTTACTAACTTTCGGAGTATATCCGAGCATTGGGGACAAGAATATTTTGACCCATTTGGTCATATATACCTCCCCCATCTCAGAGAATAACCATTGTTCGATGAGAGCCCGCTTCTGCAAGCTAACCACCCTTCCCCATAAATCATCATACTCCATGATGACCTCTTTTACAACAGCAGCTGGTTTGAAGCATTGGTATTTTTTGTGTCCATTCCTTCTAGGAATGTCCTGTATTCCAGCACTGAACACATACTCATCGCATCCCGAAGCTGATTGCACCTTCTTATCTAAATTGTCCTTCCCTGCATCCGATGAGTCCAGGTCATATGAGAAATGTGCCACCCTCCTTCTTTGATCTTTGTTTTTTTCCTCCACGTGGTTTCTCTCTGCCAACAACGTGGCGTCAATAAGTGCTTCATGCGCAAATGTATCAGAAGAAAGAATGTTGACCGTCCCCTCCATCGTGTCAACCCCACCCAGGATGAAATTCTTGTATAATCAGCACAGCAGTTAGATAGACTAAGATCAGGATAATGTTCACCGTCCCCAAATGGAGATGTCGTCAGTCTGGCAAGGTGAACCCCCGGCCCAGCCTGACACAGCTTCCAAGTAATGCCAACAGGAAAAGAAACTCCCAGATTACATGCAAATGAAAATAAAAGCACCTTCGACAAGGTCAGTTAATGGCAAAGATCTCAAAGGTACAAAGGATTATACGACAAAAATGAATGTCAGAAAAACCTTATATGTCTTGATGAGGATTGCCCATCCCAATGACCATGACATCAATGTGATGTTGACCAAGAGAAAAGAAGATTGAGAACCATACCCGCTAATCGTCCAAGATTGGAAAATCACTTACAATGTCACATAGTGATAATTACTCCAATAAAGGAAGGTCACCAATCCAGCTCAGAAAAACCAGGGACCTACAACCTTCAGATCATATGTCACAACAGCAGCAACTTAAACATCCTTTACAATGCCACCATCATTGACAAAATTGGATACCAAAATCCTGGCATGGTCGCGAAATAATCAAAGAATCCAACCAGTTGCACCAAAAAAAAGACCAGCTGGATTGAAGAGATGCTAGCAGGTTCTCCACAGTGTTAGGGTTCTCGAGAGGGGGAGATCTATCCCCTGTGTTTTTCATTTTGAATCTTCACTGCATATCGCAAATGACTTGATACTATAGCATGCATAATAACTATAGAAATGATACCCAATAAAATAATTTGGCCAACCATATAAACATATGTTGACATGTTACTGTCCCTATAACCATAAACCCATACTCCCTTAGACTTCCATACCGGACCTTCCTCAGAGATATGTATCGAAGGTGCTCCCCCAAGAGCCTAATAACATTATTACTTCATATTCAACTATCACTCCAAAATATATGCTATTGCCTCCATTACATCCATAGCTTCTCATTATTTCTCATAAACTCTTTAACCAGTCCTCTGTATCATTTAAACTAGACTGTGTTATGTACTGACCAAAACTAGGTACAACACATCCCAAAACATTGTTACAGACTCACCATAGTTCACCATTATTACAGAACCCTCGCTTCCTTCATAACTCTTTAACCCAACCTGTTTCTCGAAGCTCTTACACACACTTGCTTGCTTCCCAGAACCACATTTTCCCGACTCATTCAAATTTCAGGTTGACACATTTCAGGTGGGTGGAGTTCCACTCGAAAAATCACCAATTCAACTATTTGTATATGATGAATGGAAGCAACATACCTATTGAAGGTATTCCATAATACACCTGAAGGTATGGATCCAAAGAAAGCCCCAATCATTAATTAATTCATCAACCATCTTCGCTATTTAAAATTTTGAATTTTGGAAACTTTATCCAAATATAAATCATAAATTAATTAAATCCAAACTTTTTTTCAACCATCCCCAAATACATAACATGGTTTTTCCTAATATCAACCATAAGTTAAATACTTATATGTGTGACTTCATATCACTAATATTTGTTATTTGCATTTTTTCCAACAACTTTGAAATTTTGAATTTTGGAAACTTTAAAATTAATTACTTATATGCATGATTTCACATAACATGTTCGTGACTAATATCAACCATAAGTTAATTTATGTTTCTTAAGCTCTTTAATTTGTGTCTCCAATCATATTTGACTTCATGTGAATTCACATATTTTTAAAGTAAGATGTAAAATTATTACTAAAGAAATTGTCAATACTTTTAAATGAAAAATTTTAATAAAAATGTAAAAAACAAAATTTATTTTAAAATATAAAACTTTGAAGGATTTCTTTATAAAAATTTACAATTTAAAAAACAAAGAAGAAAAAAAAATTCATAGATATAATTTTATTTTATATTTTATTTTTTTTTAAGTTCAACATCTACATCATGGTTATGTCATGGTCAAGTTCAAGAATAATATTTGAAAAGAGCGGGAAATTGAAATGGTGATTTAGCATCTAAGAGTGCCTTAACAGTGCACCCAAACACCATCTATCCAAGACCCAATAGACATAATTCTTTATTTTTTAAAACATTATATTATTTGTTTTTAATCTTTCACATTTACTAATTTAAATTTGTTACATATCATCTCTCATAATGTGTCAATACTATGTAACAAAAATATTACTTAACACATGGCTTCAATATATTTATTATCAAGATCAAATGGGGTTATCCTCGTAGTTAGGAAGATTGGTTGTTATCTCCCCGCCTAAATTCAATTCTATCCTCCTTGTGTTGAGAAAGAAAAATCTATTTTTTTAAATAACTCTTTATTATTTAAATCATATTTTGTTATTTTAAAATTTATTAAATAAAAATTTGCAATTTAAAAAACAAAGATGAAAAACTAAATCATAGATATAATTTTATTTTATATTTTATATTTATGTTTTTCCTTTTTTTCTTTTCTTTTTTTCTTTTTTTAAGTTTGACATTGGTGAGGCTACATTATGGTCATGTCCCATAATAACAATTGAAAAGGGTGGGGAATTGAAAGGGTGATTTAACATCTAAAAGTGCCTTAACAATGCATCCGATCACCATTTATCCAAGACCCCATGGACATAATTCTTTATTTTTTAATCTTTCACATTTGCTAATTTAAATTTGTTACATATAAATGTGTTTTTTTCATCTCTCATAATTTGTCAATACTATGTATCAGAAATATTACTTAACCCGGGTGATTGCGGTTGTTATCTCCCCCACCTAAATTCAATTCTATCCTCCTTATACTAAGAAAAAAGAAAATTTAACTTCAAAAACTCTTTATTATCAAACTTTATTTATTTTAAATTTTACATTATTTTTTATCATTTTTTTTCCTTTTACATTGCTTTCATTTCTCATAGTCTAAATTTAGTACTTATTTAAATGTGCTCATTTTTTATATTTTCTCCCCCACCTAAATTCAATTCTATCCTCCTTGTACTAAGAAAGAAAATAATTTAACTTCAAAAAATCTTTATTATCAAACTTAATTTATTTTAAATTTTACATTATTTTTTATCAATTTTTTTCCTTTTACATTGCTTTCATTTCTCATAGTCTAAATTTAATACTTATTTAAATGTGCTCATTTTTTATATTTTTCAATGACTTCTTGCATTATTGATATTTGTCATCATTGTTTTATAAACATTTACTATTATCAGTGTTTACAAACATAAATTTGATACTTATTTAAATGTGCTAGTCCTTAATCATTTTCATTGTCTTCTAGTATTATTATCCCTGCCACTATCCCTGCCACTAGTGTTTTTTTTCTAAGTTAAGGTATTCTATTAACAGAGATAGTAATGTACAGCGGGCCGAAACCTAATCTTTGCCCAGTGTTGTGGCAATCTTAACAAAAAACCAGTGATAAACACTGCCCATAAGGAGGGAAACCAACCTTGAGCAGTATTCTAGATAATTCCCACGCAGGGGAGCCATAGAGTTTTGTTTCTGGAAACCACAGCTATCAAAAACTGATATATGAACTGAAACTACAAAAAACTCAAAAACAAGCCCGAGAGTAAGGGCCGAAACTAAACAGGAAAACCAAACTAAGAAGGAGCGACTACTCATCGGGTGGCTCATCCACGACTCTGCACCAGAGCTCATCCGGTTCCCCGTCATCCTTGTACAGGTCCGCTATGGAAGTGACCACCCGCCTGGAGGGTGGTGGAGCCACATGCGTCTCGCTCGCTTTCCCAATGTCGCCTTGCACCATTTCCACATCCTAAATCCCGCTTGCCTGACCCTGCAAATCCTTGCTTGTCGAGTGCATCAACCCTGCAATCGGACCCCAGGTCTGGGCCTCAGTTTTGCGCAATCCCGTCGGGCTCGAACTAGGAGCGTCCTCCTGAGGCTCTTCGTGGAAGACAACAGTAATGGAGGACGTGACCCGAGGGCGATTGAGTGAGCAATTGAAGGAAAAGTGCGCGGTATGGGTCTGTGCAGGGAGAATTGGAGGTTTTGGGGAGCCCAGGCGTCGGCCGAGCGAAGCAGGCGACCTCTCTGAATTCTAGTGTGGCTATCCAAATGAGAAGATGAATCTGAGGAGGTGCTGGAGGTGGAGGGAGGACGCCGAGGCTGGCGTCTAGTGGTGCCTCTTCGGCACCTCATCCTTTGCCGAAGGCGAGGCATGTTCTCAGTCGAGACAGAGGGTCCAAGAAGTAAAGGAAGCGCAGGACTAACAGAGGACTTAGGCGAATGAAATTTCAGGGAGACAGAAGCTAGAATATAGAATCCAGAATGAGAGAAGTGGAGATTATCTCCAAAGTTCAGACAGCAATTCAGCCTGCTCCGCTTGCCTGTAGCCGTGCGCACATTTGGGAGCCCTGCATCCGGGGTGCACCATTGATTTATCGGCAGGGGAGCGCTAGTTGAATCTGAGCAGCTCTCCATTATATCAATCCAAACGACCTTGCATCGATAGACCCCCTGCAATAAACCTCCATTAATAAGAGCCGAAGGCCGAGCCATATTGTCACACGCGAGATCGGATCGAGGAGCAGAGTTGGGATTGTAACCAGCGCCGAGAGTAAATGCCATTAAACAGTATGCAGCCAGCGTTAAATGCCGAGCGCCAACCGCCTTGTGGGTGGGCAGGTGTCTCCTCGCCATGCCGCACCCCCATCCCATCACCTTATGCTCTGTCCTCTGCACCTGCATCCGGGATCCCTGCCACTAGTGTTGCTAGACGATGGATATTGTATTGGGTTTTTGGTCAAATCCATATTAGTTTGGGTTTGACCAAAAAAAAATTATAGTTTAACTTTGTACATTCAAATTTTGTATTTTTTGACAATATTTTAATTTATTTATGTTCAATCTAATTGGGTATCAAATTGAACATGCTATTGCTCATTTCATTGATTAAAGAGCCAAGAGTACAAAATCTCATCATAGCTTGTTTATTTTAATAATTAATCAATATAAAGGGTTGAGATCAAAGACACTTGGGCTTGCCAGCTGTAGATTTCATATCTTTGTAACAGAGGCACTCATCCTTGTTTCGATACTGCTCGTTGGGAACACAACCATCCCATTTAGTACAGTACTTCAAGTACAGCTACCGACGGGCTTTAACATTCTTGCACCCAAGTGTAAAATCCTCCCTCTTTCCGAGATTTGACAGCACCAGAGATCCTCTATGCTACACGCTCTAATTCCAAATTTGGCCCCAGTATCATTGCCTTGTCTTTTGGGAGCCAAAAAAAAAAAAAGAGAAAAAAGATAAATGACAATTTATTTTTTTACTATTGGGTTGGATTTGTGATGAACATAGAAGCTTCCTTGGAGTAAAGTCAACAACACCACTTACAACGACAAAACAAGTACATAACTTTCTCTGAAATACAACTTAATTGCAAAGCCTAGATGTCAATGATTTTTAAAGTGTTTATGGGAGTGCTTTTTAATTGACGTTAAAAATATCATTTCATTGTTCCAAGTTAAAATTTGTTTAGTTCCTAAAAATACTATAGTAAGGCATTTTAAGCATTCCTCTTATGTATCAACGAAGTGAAGGGCATGTAAGTTTAGATCCTTAAACCAAAGCACATGATGGTAGGTGGTTGATAAGTGGCATTGAATATTTTTGTGTTGGAATATCTCTATTGTCAACCATGAGCCCCAAAGATACATTTTACAACTACATTTACAAAGCATAATAATTATTTTTTTAATATATTGATAGTTTCACTATTTTTTTCACTTAGCACAGAGACAAACTACTATGTAGCACTTATTGATACTCTTTATCACTTTTTTATAAACATTTACTCAATATCATTGTTTATAAGCATCCAAAAAAAAGTTGAATAATATTCTTTAAATTTATAAAATTTAAATTAAAATTTAAATAAATAATAAAAATAAAAGCATTGTCATAGTTGCAAGGATTCATGGAACATGTTAATGTGTAGGGCTTCCATAATAATAATTCATCATGTATTATCATTTATCAATTCCTCAAAATATAGTAAGTTAAGCACCGAGCTTACTATGTGAACTTTGGAATTTTCCTGAAAATATGTTTTTTTTGGGACTGTTTTTATTGCCTGCATGAAGGCAAGTGACAGATTGCAATAGTATTTGGACTGATTAGTAGCACACTTCCAACATTATATAACATGTAACCTATCTTTAATGAAAAGTTACGAATTTTTTCTCTTTGAAAAAATCAATTCCTCAAAATATTCAATTATGTAATGTAGTAAATATCTTTCATTTTTATAAATTATCATAAATCCCTTATGCATAAACAAAGCAAGGGTAGAGAGGTGACTAATTCAATGCCACCTTTCTTGACGGATTTGCTAATCACATTTACAACGATGAATTACATACATTCAAGAGACGAATGGCAAATTTCAAATGAGGCGTTCATTGGAGAATTCACCATGTACACCCACACTATGTCCCAAAAAACTACATTAATCAACTCTATAATGATTGGGTAGGAAAATTCATGTGCTATAATGCATGGAGCTACTTAGAATTTTTATTTTAGGTTTCATTCGCCTCATTGCAATCCAATATCTAACACAATTAGGAATCTTGAAAGTTGTCACTCAAAGGAATATATTTTAGAGTAATCAATTTATGTAATAAGTTTGAATAAGTTTGATCTTTGAAGAAGTTTGGTCGGGTCAGTCTTGTGACTATTCATACTTAAAAATTTTGGTTGTAATGCTTATACTTTTATTTCAAAGAATCGTTGTTCTAAGTTAGATCCAAAAGCAAAAAGGTACGTCTTTGTTGAGTATGACGATGTTGTGAAGGGATACATGTTGCCAGATCCTTATGCACAGAGACATAATGTTTGATGAATCTTGTCTAAAAGCATATGTTGAAAAAGTTGAACAAGAACAAGTCTCGTGGGATCAGTGAATTTAATTGTTGGAGACACGGCAATTTTTGAAAATTCAGAAGCAAGAAAAACTTTTGAAGAAAAAAGGTGAAGAAGAGATAAAGGAAAGTGTAGAAGTTCAACAACTAGTCACTCTTAGGAGGTCTACAAGGGAAAGAAAAACTCCTAAGAGGTATGAAGATTATGCTTCATTTGTTGCCTTGATTATTGAGGATGGGAAACCTTCTCATTATTAAGAAGCAATGAATTATGTGGATAGTGAAAAATGGAAGAAGGTTATGGACAAGTAAATAGATTGCTTGGTCAAGAACAAAACTTGAGATCTTGTAGAGCTTCTTAAAGGGAGAAGTGTTGTTGGATGTAAATGAGTCTTCAAATTGAAAAGAGATATTGATGGAAATATTGAAATATATAAAGCAAAGTTAGTAGCAAAAAGATACTCTCAGACAAAAGGTATTGACTTTCATGAGATTTTTTCGCCAATACATTGTTAGCACTAACTACATATCTTGATCTTGAGTTGCAGTGAGTGTCTATAAACTTAATTGAACAAGAAAGAAAATGCACACAATAACAAGAAAGTAATTTCATAAACATGACACAGAATATACGTGGTAAAACCCTAACAATGTGTCAAAGAAACCTCAACGGGGCAAGGGATTGGAATACTTTATTATTCAAGGTCAACAATGACTCTCCAATACAATTTTCCTCTTAGGCTACAACATTTTAATCAATAGGCACCATTACTAACTACCTACCATTATACAATAGCTTGATCAGTAAATCAAGATTTACATTTACATAAGCTTTTAATTGTTGCCACTTTTACCATGGAAGATATTGCTTGGTTTTGAATCAATGGCTAATCACTCTCATGGACATTCCAAATGACGTTACAATTTGTGATAGTCCTTGGAAGGTAGCACTCAAGAACATCTTTTAGCATAATCAACTTTGTGACAAGTATGAAAGCCAATGGGAAGGTTTGGATTGGGTTTGAATCAATGGTTGATACTCTCATGGATATTCTTATTGGAGTGTGATTTGTGATGACTTAGAATTGTGCAAAAGACATAAGAGACGTGAGAGGCCAATTTACTTGGTAATATACTAGTCTAACAAATGGTGGCAACTACTAAGTCACAAGGTTGAAATTTTGAGAATTTTTCTAATGCTCATTCTAGAGCACTTCCATAAATTTTAAACCATTTTTAATGATTCGGCCACAACTTTCATTTAATGTATAAAATGATCATTTCTATCATAAAGAAATAGAAATATTTGCCCAAATTTTGTATCTTCTTATATTATTAATAATCAAGGTTTATCAACAACTTAAGTTTATTACTTATTTAGGAATGCTACCTTTCCTTATAGTGTTATAAGAGTAATAGCGCTAAGAGAGTAAGTACAAAGCAAAAAGAAAGTTGGGGAAACACTGGCAATTTATAGTGTTATAAGAGTACTAGTGATATGAGAAACTACAAAGCAAAAAGAAAGTTGAGGAAAGAATATGGAAATGAAAAGCTACATGGAAGTACAAAGCAAATAGAAAGTTGAGGAAAGACTACGGCAATGAAAAGCTGCATGGAAGCTTAAATGTCCAAGGTTGGCCTTATCCAATAACATTCTATACTAGGCCAATTGCAAGAGTAGATCATGGCAAATTTCAAGGTGGTGTATTAACATTCTACACTAGGCCAATTGCAAGAGTAGATCATGGAAAATTCCAAGGTGGTGTATTTTTTTCGCTTCCATCATTTGCTTTTTCATTTCCATTTTTAAAAGATACATGAGAGACGCTTTAAATTACTTGATAGCAAAAGCAAATGGGAAAAGAATATTATGCTAGAAAGTTTGGACCAATGCAGAAGGATACTTCACTAAGAAATTGTGAGGCAATCTAGTTTGCAAGAAATGAAAAAAATTTAAGAAATTCTACCAACATAAATCTGCTATCAAGTAATTTATCTACCATCAAGGGCAAAGATTCAAAGAACTTGAAGGCCCAAAGCCAGTCAAATCAAAGTCTTGGGGTTCAATCGAGCATATCAAGGTGATCCAACAAAATGTGGAGCAAGAAGAACAACATTCTCAAGGAAAAATACATGTGATAAACTTTGAAGCTGCAATAGGAAAATAGTCTAATAATAGATCAATAAAACTTAAAAAGGAAGCTCACTATCTACAATTTCCATCATCCTTTCCTGCTCAATTTCTACAAAATTCCACAGTGTCTACAAGAATAGCTCAATGTAAAATTGATCTATTATCTAGGCTACAGGAAGGGTTGATACAAATTGTAGTACATAGGCATGCCCTTGTAGCCAAATTTCTTACTAAGTAATTATAATCTCAATGCTACAAGCTATCAGTGTTACTATGTATTTCTAATCTCAGTGCTACAGGCTATCAGTGTTACTATGTTTTCTAATCTCAGTGCTACACGCTGTCAAAAGAGTGGGACTTTACCTACTTGGTTTCTGTCTTTTAAAAGCATATTTTAATGAGGTGACTTTTTGGTCTTTTTTGTTGAAATCTTATGGCAAAATTCTTGGTAAATATCACAGTCCCATCATTTTAATTGATTTTTTGAATGTAGAAATGGATTCAGCACCCTAGAAAACCCCTAGGACATTCCAATTGTGCATATTCAACAATTTAAAACTATGATTTTCCGACCCGAATTCGGGTGAGTATCCCAATACTGACAGCTACCCCATTAATGAGGAGCGTCATGCTTAACTGGAGCACGTGGAAGGGCATGTGGTGGCAAGGTGTCAACGCAAAAAAGAGGTTACAAGGACAGGGTAATAGTAGTAACTCATACTCCAACCATTGCATGAAGCTCAAGGCGATTAATGTCATGAACTTCACCTAGGGGAGGTCTCCTCTGCACGCTCCAGCCATTACTATGTGTACTCCTGAGCACGCCATGGGCTACTACATCCTATGGTGCATCTCATGAAGTTCATTTGCCATTACAACGAGATCTCTCCTTGGAATGCCTTGCTCGGTCTCCATCTGGTTCAGGTTCTGTTTCTCAAGATGCCTAGGGCAAGACAATCATGCCATCACAGCCATCGAGGGCGGAGAGCTCAATGTGCTTCTAGCAAATTCAGCGAAGAAGACAACACTCCCCTACATCTCTAAGACAATTTTGAGGAAAGGATTCCCAACCACATTTGGGAATTGGTCAATTGGGTGGAAGATGAGCAACAGAAAACCATGAATTCTCACAATGAGTCGGCAGCAGCTAGGTACTAGAACATAAAAAATCTCTTTGCCTTGTCACTTTGGCAAAGGCAGCTCGCAACGAAATGCATAAATGGCCTAATTCTCAAAGGTCACTATGCCTTACAGCCACACAAATTTGGGACGCCATGGCCCATGACAAGGAAATTGCTTTCCCAATTGGTAGTAGGAAGGAGGTTGGGCTTCTACAAGGCTTGCCGCAAGAAATTTGGGAACCCTCCCCCATGTCGAGTCGAAAGAGAAGCCGAGAGGTAGAAGAGGAGGTGGTCGAGCCCAGCAGTAAGGCTTGGCGCAAATCCACCATCTCGAGACATCCACCCCAGCCATATTTCAAGATCTGCGGTGGCTATGAGGAACAACCCGCCCTCTCAGCATGCATCACCAGCACCGATCCTCCTAAAGGGTATCGAGTCGACTCCTCGTCGGATGGGGATCGAGCCACAAGCCCTCAGCCTCCAGCAGTCACCCCTCCTCAGCAAGGCACTCAGCAGGAGGACAAGGCCAAGACAAAGACCCTAACAGACAGGGCTTGTCCAACACCACCTTCCTCTTTGTATGCCTGTTGGATTGAAGCAAAAATCTTGAGTGATGCTCGCTGTTAGCGGGTCTTTTATGTTTTTTGTTACTCTGTTTTGGGACTTAGCCCTATGTTTCGAAGCACTCTATATTTTTGCGCCTCTAATGATCAACAAAACTCTCAAGATTCTAGGGTGGCAGGATTGGTTTCCCTTTGTTGGGCAGCCCACCACCTCCTTGCCTAACTGTAATATAACTCTATTTTTTGTACCATTAATAGATGAATAGACTGCCACTTTACCAATTACCAAAAAAAACAATGATTTTCCAAAAAAAATTTCCATATTTGAAGTAAAATCAACCAAAATCTACCCTGAAAGGAGCCAAAAAGTTAAGAACAACCTTTTTTTAATTTCAATGGTTGATTTTGTAAGACCATATGTCAAGATGAAATACTTGATCACAAACATATTAGATAAGAAACTCATGTAGGTTCTGCTTGAGATTAAGTGCAAAATTTATGCTTTTTTTTATAGTTGTCCGGATGGCAAAGCTTATGTATATTTGATTGTTTTCAATTTCAGTTGTTGATTTTGTAAGGCCATATGTGAAGTAGCATTATCAGTACAAGAACAAACAAGTCTAAACTAGTTAGTCTGAACCAATGAGTCTAATCATTTTGAGGCAAAAACCAGTTCAAGCATGACTTGTCGTTTTTGGCCAGTTCAATATCAAACTGGCTAGAAAAGCCACGTTGAACGCAACAAGTTGGGCCTATTTTGTTTTTTCACTTTTAATTTTTGTCTTAGTTGGGCACTAGCCCACAATAGGTGCCTAATATTTAGGCTTATGTCCCTACTATTGCAATGCAATTCGTGGTAATATTAAATTCTTAAAGTAAAAGTGGCACTCTCTTTTAACTTCATTTTCATCCTTTTTACTTAAATTTTAACATTACTATGAAGTGATTCTAACCCCATTGGATTTCATATGGAGAAAGTAAAATTTTAGATCTCACTCAAAATCCAACCGACTTAAACAATTTTTCTGAATTTCAAGATTGGGTAGATTGCAATGTTTCTATTATATTTTGTCACGTATGAAGGTATTAAACTAGCATTTAATCAAGAGCGTCAATCCCTCTAGCATTTAATCAAGAGCATCAATCCCTCTATGTACCTTGATGTTAGTAGCATTAATTGTTGAACTCCTCTATTATGATCATTACTAACAATGTACCCATCACTCAAACAAAGTCTTAAATTGACATGCTAAGCATTTTTTATCTTATTTTAATGCTTAGAGCGCAACACTGATGACGAAGATCCCAATATTTTTACGAATAATTTTTTTAGGCAAAGATTTTGATGATATGTAGGTATTCGTTGTAGCATTGTTTTTCCAGATGCTAGATGCCATCTAGGTCTTTTTTTTT
Organism: Pinus albicaulis; assembly: GCA_034641835.2. Lineage (NCBI taxonomy): Eukaryota > Viridiplantae > Streptophyta > Pinopsida > Pinales > Pinaceae > Pinus > Pinus albicaulis. The sequence continues at coordinate 1,187,601,103 of CM076582.1, forward strand.
ACGTATTTTCAATTCAAAGATAGATTGTACTCTATATTATTTCGGTTGTGTACCCTTACATGCTCTATAAAGAACTTTTACTTATTTGTGCATAAATGTTTTAGATTCATATGGATGCACATGAACATATGTGGTTTTCTTCAAAATCTGAATATTTTATGTGTTTTTGGTTGACCAGTTTTTTGGTCCCTTTTTATACCAGTTTTTGGTCCAGGGGTCTACCAATTCAATGGCTGATCCGGTTCTGATAACATTGATGTCAAGATGAAATACTTGATAGACAACATATTAGATTAGAAAATCATGTAGGTTTTACTTGAGCTAAAGTGCAAACTTTTGGGGGGTTGCACTGATTGCTTAGCTCAAGTTATTTGATTTTTTCCCAAAATATAAAAATATTTTTTTATATGGAAAATTAATATAATATATCACTTTTAGAATCAGCAATAAATCTATTAAAGGTTCAACTGTTAGAGCAGAGAGCTATTTTTTTAATTTGCACAATTTACCAACACATTTATCTAATACACTGAATTGTTATACATGTCTATGAAATAATAATAATAATAATGTTCCAAGGAGGCAGCTCAATTGGTGATCAAAGTAATGTGAAATCTGTGAAAACTAAAAGATCCAAGGTTCAAATCCCCTTACATTTCAGGCAAAACAAAACCGAAAAATATTTCATAAACTGATTTGGTTTTTCTATTTCTGTTGATCAAGACATGAGATGAAAGTCTATACGCCTTTACCGAACGATTGACAACATACAGCACATTTCCATCTGGAAAGTTGGTCATTCTAGATCAGTACTTACAACCGAGATCATTCACTATATTCTGTACCATTAGCATAGATTACTGAAAGGGGAGAACATAGGAACCCTAGAATATCATTGCCATCATTAACCTTCCCATTTGCTCTATAGATCTTTTAACCCCAATATTGTCAAGAGTTGGATGTAGTAATAACCAATGTTCAAGCTCAAAAGGCATGGTCGTACTCGACATAAGATCACAAAATATTCCCTCCAAAGTTCACATGTCAAAACCACCAAGCAGCCCACAGCCAAAAATGTAATTCCGTAAATAAAAAACATAAACTTATCTACATATTCTAGTGTGTGTTTTCATGATCAAATCAAACCTGTACTCCAAAATAAAAATTGGGAATTGTATTGGATCATTAATTAAAAAGTAAGGCTATAAATTATTTTCTTTCGACTTCAAAGTTAATATTTTATTTTATATCAATCCAAATTTTTGGAGAAAGAGACTTTGTCCAAGACTGAGAAGTGAAGGCCTGATAATATGTTTGAGTATCCTGCCTTTCATTGCACGGGGATTAGGAAGCCTCTATCTCACAATTTTATTCTTTCCTCTGTTAGAGATGCTTGTTCGAAAAATCCATAAAGGTATCCATGGTACACCTTAATATTCATGTTGATGTATCGAAACAAATATACAATCAATTAGGATTTTGAAAGAGGTCCTAAAACACCTGCTGGGCTTGAATATGCTGTGGTGGAAAAAATTTGGAGGAAGAGACTTTGTCCAAGACAGAGAAGTGAGGGCCTGATAATATGTTTCTGGATATCCTGCTTTTCATGGCACGGGGATGAGGAAGCATCTAACTTCACAATTTTATTCTCTCTCTGTTAGAGATGCTGGTTCGAAAAATCCATAAAGGTATACACAGTACACCTTAATATCCATGTTGATGTATCGAAACAAAGCTACAATCCATTAGGAGATTGAAAGAGGTCCTAAAACACCTGCCATGGCTCAAGTATGCTGTGGTGGGACAATTGAACAAAGCCTGGACAACCCTCGATACTTTAAAAAATGAGTGGTGAAAATTTGGAGCAAGAAACACAGTGCAGTGGAAGTTAGCTGGTGCCGGTGTCTACTTCATAGCCAATATCCAAAGCAGGCCTTAGTTATGGTCAATAGCAGATCATACTTGAACTTCTAAAAGTTTGGCATCACCTTGCAAACAAGATCCTGAACAACACGGAATGAGTCAGGCTACCCTTCCTTCGATTACACCACTAAAAGAAAATTATTACGAAGAAGATCGTTGGCAATCTTCACATTAAAAAAAACCAAGAAAGCAGACTGTATCATGCACCAAAATCTTTCTTAACGCAAATCTAATAGTCATAGTACTAGAAGCAGTGTCATTTTAAGTGTAGCTGGATGATCAGCTGTAGGGGCATGTTCAAAAATTGAATTGTGACGAAGTCACTTTTAGCCACTGCTGATATCCACAAAAGAGAATCAAAAAATAATTAAAAACAAAACAATCAAGTAAGAAAATTAGGATCAACAAAGACGGAAAGAGATATGACCAACTCCAAAACCAGCACAGTCATCCATGACGATGGGTTTCAGTGCTCATTAGGAATGGAAAGTACTCCGAGTGGATTTCAAAAATGGGAACAGAACATTGACAAAAAATAAAACCAAGAAGATCAACTAAACTGGTTATTCTCTAAAGGGAACGCCAAATAAATGTAGAACTGGGAACTCAATCCCAACCAAACTGGAAGGCTACATCAGACCCAGAGAAGCAGTGTCATTTTAAGTGTAGCTGGATGCTGGATGATCAGCTGTAGGGGCATATGTTCAAAAAATGGATTGTGACAAATTCACTTTTAGCCACTGCTGATATCCACAAAAGAGGATCAAAAAATACTAAAAAACAAAACAATCAAGCAAGAAAATTAGGATCAACAAAGAAGGAAAGAGATATGACCACCTCCAAAACCAGCACAGTCATCCATGAGGATGGGTTTCAGTGCTCATTAGGAATGGGAAGTACTCCGAGTGGATTTCAAAAATGGGAACAGAACATTGTCAAAAACGAAAACCAAGAAGATCAACTAAACCGGTTATTCTCTAAAGGGAATGCCAAATAAATGTAGAACTGGGAACTCAATCCCCACCAAACTTGAAGGCTACATCAGACAGAGAGAAGAGGTATCTATGATGCTGCTCTCCTGGGACTATAGAGGAATAGGATCTGGCAATTAGAAAATCTACTCGGGAATAATGAAATTAGTTCAGAATTAGCATATGTTCAAGTATCAAAACTAGACAATGAGAATCTTCAGACTAATAGAAAGGTTAAGGAAGAATTGTAATTGAGAAATAATAGCTTCTAAAAGTCAATGAAAGTACTGATGATTCTTTGTAACAAGGGCATAAAACTAAAAGTCAATGAAAGTACTGATGATTCTTTGTACCAAGGGCATAAAACTAATAGTCAATGAAAGTACTGATGATTCTTTGTAACAAGGAACTAAAAGTCAATGAAAGTACTGATGATTCTTTGGAACAAGGGCATGCAGTGGAAGTTAGCTGGTGCCGGTGTCTACTTCATAGCCAATATCCAAAGCAGGCCTTAGTTATGGTCAATAGCAGATCATACTTGAACTTCTAAAAGTTTGGCATCACCTTGCAAACAAGATCCTGAACAACACGGAATGAGTCAGGCTACCCTTCCTTCGATTACACCACTAAAAGAAAATTATTACGAAGAAGATCGTTGGCAATCTTCACATTAAAAAAAACCAAGAAAGCAGACTGTATCCTGCACCAAAATCTTTCTTAACGCAAATCTAATAGTCATAGTACTAGAAGCAGTGTCATTTTAAGTGTAGCTGGATGATCAGCTGTAGGGGCATGTTCAAAAATTGAATTGTGACGAAGTCACTTTTAGCCACTGCTGATATCCACAAAAGAGAATCAAAAAATAATTAAAAACAAAACAATCAAGTAAGAAAATTAGGATCAACAAAGACGGAAAGAGATATGACCAACTCCAAAACCAGCACAGTCATCCATGACGATGGGTTTCAGTGCTCATTAGGAATGGAAAGTACTCCGAGTGGATTTCAAAAATGGGAACAGAACATTGACAAAAAATAAAACCAAGAAGATCAACTAAACTGGTTATTCTCTAAAGGGAACGCCAAATAAATGTAGAACTGGGAACTCAATCCCAACCAAACTGGAAGGCTACATCAGACCCAGAGAAGCAGTGTCATTTTAAGTGTAGCTGGCTGCTGGATGATCAGCTGTAGGGGCATATGTTCAAAAAATGGATTGTGACAAATTCACTTTTAGCCACTGCTGATATCCACAAAAGAGGATCAAAAAATACTAAAAAACAAAACAATCAAGCAAGAAAATTAGGATCAACAAAGAAGGAAAGAGATATGACCAATTTCTCCAAAACCAGCACAGTCATCCATGAGGATGGGTTTCAGTGCTCATTAGGAATGGGAAGTACTCCGAGTGGATTTCAAAAATGGGAACAGAACATTGTCAAAAACGAAAACCAAGAAGATCAACTAAACCGGTTATTCTCTAAAGGGAATGCCAAATAAATGTAGAACTGGGAACTCAATCCCCACCAAACTTGAAGGCTACATCAGACAGAGAGAAGAGGTATCTATGATGCTGCTCTCCTGGGACTATAGAGGAATAGGATCTGGCAATTAGAAAATCTACTCGGGAATAATGAAATTAGTTCAGAATTAGCATATGTTCAAGTATCAAAACTAGACAATGAGAATCTTCAGACTAATAGAAAGGTTAAGGAAGAATTGTAATTGAGAAATAATAGCTTCTAAAAGTCAATGAAAGTACTGATGATTCTTTGTAACAAGGGCATAAAACTAAAAGTCAATGAAAGTACTGATGATTCTTTGTAACAAGGGCATAAAACTAATAGTCAATGAAAGTACTGATGATTCTTTGTAACAAGGAACTAAAAGTCAATGAAAGTACTGATGATTCTTTGGAACAAGGGCATACAGGCAGTCAAAATTATAATATTAACAATAATCAAAGAGGATAACTTTCATTTATTGCAACAAATGTTTATCCTCCAAATTCTATTTTAGAAAAAACCAATGATGTGAAGTCATCAAAAGACAATGGTCAATTAAACAGATCAGAATTGGATTGGAATTAAACCTCTTTTGTAAACATCGTAATAAGCATTTAATTGGTTTGGCAAAATTGACTGAAAAGTTCAAAAGTTATTCTGACTTGGAAGATGAAAACAGAACATTATGACGATAGGCTTTCCAAGGCAGCCCATTAAATATGTTTGGAAAAAATGGATGGAAAGAAGAGACCGGTCGGTTCAACAGTTCTGGTCCAGTTCTGATAACACTGGTTTAAATGATTTTCTACAAGGTTTTTTGCCATGCCTGCCTTCACACCATGAAAAAGACATGCCATGGTGATTTTAATAGTTTGAACACTTGTAAAATCTATTATTTTGCAGTTAATAAAGAACTAGGACTCACTGAGCATCATCACCTAAAGAGGCTATGATACCACAAGAGGGGAAAGGTGAGGGAATCTAAGGGAATTCTACATGCCCATAAGGTGAGGGAGTTCAACTACTACCTTCCCTACCTTCCTTAATTGAATCAAGACCTTACTGGACTGGAAGGAAGGCGAAGTCATACATCCATTGTGGGCTAGGGCTATGGTGGGAAAGAAAGGCAAAGCCAATAGTCTAACTCCTGCACACCTCCTTGAAAGCCTTGCCTTCCTGCACTTTCCCGGGAATGACGCTACTACCAGGGAGGAAAAATACAGAAGCAAAAGAATGGACTTACTAATTACCCCTACAATTTATGAATCCTATGGTATTTTATTTTACTCGTCTTGTTATCAACCTTCACTCTATCAAACCTACCCTATAGTAGGCAATCACCTCCAACATTCTAAGAAATTTCTCCACAAAAAGAAAATGGTTTATGATCCTTACTATCTTTCACTCATGCAATCAAGAGAAATTCAAATGGGAAGAGGAAGCTAATTTTTGGAGAAGGGAAAGGAGAGTTTTTGCTGAAACAAAGAAACTTGCCATATTATGTGATGGAACTATTAATTGAAGTTAGAGATGGAAGGGTTATGCAAAATTTAGCAATGCACTATATTTGGCAGAAGAACCCACATGTGAAGCTAAGGCATAGTTTACTTTCTCTTAGTTTTGACTTGGGAAAATTCTCTAATAGTCAAAAATAGTAAATCGAACTGAGCATGCATGGAGATTTTATCTCGATTCTTCAGTTCAGTGAGGTAGTTTGACTCGAGTTCAAGAGGCCAGTTCACTTGAGTTCGAGGTGTCAGATAGACTTGAGTTCAGCGAGGCAGTTCAACTTGGGCTCAAGGAGCCAGTTCGCTTGAGTTGAAGACTAGTTTGATTCTATAAGGAGATGAGTGCAGACTTGGTAAATCATATCGTTATGCACTAGCGAGAATGTGTTTTGAGCTCAGGAAAATAGTTCCATATCGGCGGGTGAGGTCAGGGAGTGCACATCACTTAAAGACATTGAGAGACGTTGAGATACTTTGCGCAAGGAGATAGTTCAGCCTGTACAGTTGGTTTAGATGCGCAAGAGAGTGGTCGAATTGGTCTAGGGTATGCGGGATATTGTGTTGAGAAACAGAGAGTAAGAAAAAAAAAAAATCCCAAGCAATTTGTAATTAATTACTAAGATTTTTCTGAGCGGATCAATAAAAACACAAATTAGAAAGTTTTCCCCAGTTGGGGTTTCCTGGGTATTTTTTGTATTTTGTTAATTGTATGCTTGTGTCTTTATGAATTTATTTTCCGTTGCAAATTTGTTAGAATACTCAAGCATATTTGATCAGTAAATTTCGCAGTTCAACTTTTTAGTTCCTGCATCTCAGAATACTGTTCAAATTAGTTGTTGAGTATTAAAAAACTAACATGGTATTAGAGCTACAGATTGATTAAGACCAGATAGCAGCATATTTTTTCCTCAGAAGCAAGTGACAGTTACAGCACAGGGTGCGCGGTTTCCACAAGAGCGCAGTCATTTCCCATGAAATCAAGCGCGCAGGTGTTTTCTCTAGCAGGCTTGCGCAAGGTTGTTTTGAGCAGTTCGAGTTAGAGCATGTCATACATGGGTCTGAGATTTGAGGACCACCTTGATGTGGCCTCAAATTTTTGTTCTTGGAAGGAGAGGAATGGTATAGCATTGGAACAGGGAGTTTGGGAATTTGTGGAGAGTCCACCAACTGCTCCAACAGATCCTCAACAGTTAGTCCAACATAAGAAGGACACAAAGGCCAGAAGGAGTCAAGGATCATATCCTACCTCACATTTCTAGTAAGAAGACAACTCAGGCCAAGTGGACAACTATCTTAAGGTTGTACAAGGGTACGAGTGAGGCCAAGAAAATGGTACTCCGAGACAAACTCAAAAATATCAATATGACTAAGTCAGAGTCCATGATTTCTTACCTGACCAGATTCACCCAAGTGAAGGATGAGTTACCCGGGGTTGGGGAGACAGTCTCGGAGAGAGACCTTGTCTATTTTGCATTATTGGGTTTTCCCAAGTCATGGGAAAACTTCAATGATGCAGTGAGGGGCAAAGAAAAGGTTCCAAATTGGGAGCGACTATGGATTGATTGCATGCAAGAGGGGATCCAAAAGCAAGCAAAATGTGGGTCTCATACGAAGACTGAGGAAGAAGAAAATTTTGCCCTAGCTAGCAAAGCGGGCAAGGCCAAGAGCAAGAAAAATGCAGGTGGGGCTGAGTTCAGTTCAAGAGACAAAAGAAGAAAGATCTCAACAAAGTGAAGTGCTTCTTTTGTCATCAGTTTGGGCACTATTCCACAAAGTGTCCAAAACTGAAGAAGGGATCCAAGAAGGATCACGTGGCAACATCAACGGAGGTGGAAGAGTTCACTTCTCAGTTTGGGAAGGAGTTTTCACTGATAGTTTCATGGCAAGCTCAATGGCCAACAGTGTAATGGTATATTGATAGTGGAGCATCCTTTCATATGACTGAAAATTTTTAAAAAAAAAGAAGAGTTACTTAAGCCAATTGACAAAGAAGGATATGTACTTTCATATAGAGATGTGAGATGATGGTAGGTACCTAGCGCAAAGTGTGGGAATAATCAAGTTTGAGAGGGACTCTAGAAAACCTCTCTATCTTAGAGATGTCATCTATGTCTCAGGGTTGAAGAAAAAACTTGTTTCAGTCTCAACCTTAGAGAGCAAAGGGTATGAGGTTATCTTCAGCAGGGTGAAGGCCTTCATCAAGCATTTTAACTCCGAAGTAGTTGAGCAAATTGGAGTTAGGGTAAAGAACCTTTACAACCTACAGTTTGAGATAGAAGCGACCTTGAGCAGTAGAGAGATCAATAAGCATAGATGTGACCTTGGGGAGTTTTGGCATAGACGTATCGATCACTTACGCCATGGTGCGCTGAAGATTTTGATGCAGATTGCAACAGGGTTACCACAGTACAGTGTAGATCGGCATGACATGTGCAAGGACTGCACGCTTAGCAAGTATGCCAATGCATCTTTTTCCAGCAAAGACAGCAGGACCAAGAGCATCTTGGACTTGGTACATTTGGATAAATGCGAACTATTTCCCTCTCCGTCCTTACTGGGATACAGATATTGTGTCACCTTTATCGATGACCACTCAAGAAAGACATGGATCTTCTTCGTGAAGAAGAAAGATCAAGTCTTTTCGAAGTTCGTGGAGTTCAAAGCCTTGGTGGAGAACCAAACTGATAAGAGGATCAAGGCACTAAGGTCAAACAATAGTGGGGAGTACATCTCCAATGCTTTCAAAGACTTGTGTGCCAAGGAGGGCATCAAGAGAGAGCTCATTGCACCTCATCAACCTCAGCAAAATGGGGTGGTTGAGCTCAAGAACAAGAGCATTGTTGGAGTGGTCAAGGCTATCTTGCATGACCAGGAGTTACACAGGCAAAGGCATACAACACTATAGTCTTTTTGTAGAACAAGAGTCCACATAGGGTGTTAAGTAGAGTTAGACCAGAGGAGGCTTTCACAGGCAAGAAGCTTGACATGTCTCACTTCCGAATTTTTGGTAGTCTTCTTTACTGCCATGTCTCTTTAGATAGCCAAAAGAAGTTGGAGCCCACAACAAAGAAGGGAATTCCCATGGGCTACAATGAGACATCTAAGGTGTACAGGGTGTATATTCCAGCACTCAGGAAGACAATGATCAGACGTGTTGTGCATTTCGAGGAAGGAAAGGCTCTCAAGAAGTCCTTGGACTGTGAGCAGGGTACATCATATGAGGAGGAGGAGCATCCTCCCAAGCAGGAGGCCCCGCGAGTTTCTCAGGCTTCATCACAACCAATTGTTGGGCAGGCCAACCAACACGCAGTTGAAGAGAAAGAAAATGGATAAGAGTAGAGAGCAGAGCGAGTGGTTTCCACTCAGACAGTGACTCCTATTACAAGGAGAGTTCGAGCCAAGTGGGCAGACAAGTTGATTAGGGAGGCTAGGAGAGAGTTGGACCTCCCAGTACCAAATTCAAAGAGAGTAAAAAGCCATAGAGATATATGGGGTACATGGCACTTATGACTGAGGTGATAGACTCAAAGCCTTCTTGTTACAAGGAGGCAGCTTCTCAACAGGTTTGGTGAGATGCTATGGTGGATGAGTACTCTTCCATCATGCAAAACGATGTTTAGGAGATAGTGCCAAAACCAGTTGATAAATCAGTTGTGGGATCACGTTGGGTGTACAAGATCAAGCATGCAACTAATGGGAGTGTGGAGAAGTGTAAGGCTAGATTCGGGCCAAAAGGTTCTCTCAAGTCGAAGGGATAGACTATGATGAGACGTTCGCACTAGTGGCCTGATATTCATCCCTTAGGACTATTCTAGCGATTGCAACACAGATGGGGTGTAGGATTCAGCAGATGGACTTGAAGACCGCCTTCCTTAACAAGGTTGTTGAGGAAGAGATTTATGTTGAGCAACCTAAGGGATTTGAGACTTTCAGCAAAGACATGCATGCTTGCAGGCTAAGGAGAGCACCAAGGGCATGGTATGCCCGAATAGACAACTACCTTCTCAAATTGGGCTTCACCAAGAGTGAAGTTGACCCCAATTGTATTATATTGTGGTTGAGGGCCAAACTCTCGTTCTTGTGTTGTACATTGATGATTTGATATTGATAGGGGACGAGGAGCTCATCTGTGACAACAAGAGAGATCTTGCAAAGGAGTTTAAGATGAAGGATATAGGGTTGATGCACTATTTCCTTGGGTTGGAGGTATGGGAGGGTGATGGACAAATATTCTTGGGACAGGGCGGATATACGCAGAGGTTTCACATATAGGATTGTAGGCCCATGACCACACCTATAGTCACAAATTGGAGGAAGGTAGATGTTAGATGCCACTTTATCCAAGCAGCTCATAGGGTCATTGATGTATCTTGTGAACACACGACAGACATTTGCTTTGCAGTTAACCAGTTGAGCCAATTCATGGTTGAGTCGACTAGAGTGCATTCGGTTGTTGCCAAGCACATGTTGAGGTATCTCAGGGGCATAGTGGATTATGGGTTGTTGTACAAGCAGGTTAATGGAGTGAGTCTTCAAGGATTCAGAGATGCGGATTGGGCAGGGAGTTCAGTAGATAGGAATAGCACTTCAAGTTGTGCTTCAGTGTTGGGTTAGCAGTTGTATCCTGGTTTAGCATGAAGCAAAGATCAATGGCACTAAGCTCAACTAAGGGCAAGTACATGACTACCAGCTTGGTACCTTGCAAGGCTACTTGGTTGAGGAAGCTACTTATCAAGTTGTTCAGTCATAGGTTGGAAGCCACGGTTATAAACTATAATAATCAAAGTTGCATCAAGCTCTCTGAAAATCCAGTGTTTCATGACCGCTCCAAACACATCCAAATCAGGTACCACCATATCAGAGATTGTGTTCAGAGGAGTAAGGCCAAGCTTCAATACGTACCTAAAGAGGAGCAGACAACAAATATCTTAACAAAGGCATTGGCAAGAGGCAGTTTCATCTACTTCAAAGACAAATTGGGTGTTGTACAAAACACCTTCCTCTCTAAGAGGGATTGTTAATTAAAGTTAGAGATGGAAGTGTTCTGCTAAACTTTGCATAGTACTATATTTGGTAGAAGAACCCACATGTGAAGCGAAGCCGCAATCTACTTTCTCTTAATTTTGAGCATTGAAAATGTAGCAAGCAAGGTCTTATAGCTTGTGCCTTAGCTAGTGAAGACCTCGAGTTGTCCTCATAAGTTAAACTTCAATTAAGATGAGTTATTTCCAGTTTACTTGAATAATCATCAAGTTAACATGCATAGAGTTGGAGTTTTAGTTAAGAGGAAGTCTTCATCAATTTGACTACAAGATTGGGTGGCAATAGCAGGTTTAGTTAGATCAAATTAGTTTTCAATCTTGATTGAAGGAAGGACGAGTTAAGAACTCCAATGTTGATTGGAGAGAGAACCAGTTCGACTCGATTAACTTATAAATCACAACTCAACTTCTAAATTTGTACTTACCTAATTTAGCATGGATCGAATCTATAAAGAGAGGATGAAGGCACAAGGATTTTATAAGTTTTGCAAACAAAGGTTTGTGTGACAAGGCAGATCTCACAAGTTTGTGTGAAAACCTTGTTCATGGAGAGCGCGGAGAGCTTGTGTCCTAAGTAATAGGAGATCACAAAGTGTGCTAGGATTTAGAAGCTGGGATCAAGGGTGGGTAGGGCAAGCCCAGGCTAGATCAACAGGGGAACAGCTTTGTTCGCAAGAGATAGATTCCTTGTATTTGATCTATTTGCTCAGCCAACAAAATACCACATCACGCAGAGGGTTTTCCCAATTGTGTTTCTTAAGAAAAAATTGTGTTATTGTGTGATTGTGTCTTTATCTCTATGTTTAACTCTGCTGCTTATCTAGTGTTGAGAAATTGTGTCTTGGTGAAAAGAAATTAGTTTCAGATTGTTCATCATAGTAGTTGCAGAATTTCGTGGAAAATCAACTTTGACTTATGAAAATTCTCTAATTTTCCTATAGTAAAAAATAGTAAATCGAACTGAGCATGTATGGAGATTTTATCTCAGTTCGACTTCAGTTCAGTGAGGCAGTTTGACTCAAGTTCAAAAGGCCAGTTCACTTGAGTTTGAGATGTCAGTTAGACTTGAGTTCAGTGAGGCAGTTCAACAGGGACTCAAGGAGACAATTCGTTTGAGTTGAAGAGCAGTTCAATCTTATAAAGAGAAGAAGTTAGAACAAAGACTTGGTGAATTATATCATTATGCACTGGCGATAATTTGTGTTTTGAGCTCAGGAAAATAGTTCCAGATCAGCGCGTGAGGTCAGGGAGAGCACATCACTTAAGGAGGCCGAGATATCTTGCGCAAGGAGGCAGTTCAACCTGTACAGTTGGTACAGCTGCGCAAGAGAGAGGCAGAATTGGTCTAGGGTATGTGGGATATTGTGTTGAGGAACAAAGAGTAAAAAGGGAATTTTTCCCAAGTGATTTGTAATTAATTACTGAAAATTTTCTAAGCAGATAAATAAAAACACAAATTAGCAGGTTTTCCCTAGTTGGGGTTTCTTGGGTATTTTTGGTGTTTTGCTAATTGTATGCTTGTGTCTCTATGAATTTATTCTCTGCTGCAAATTCATTAGAATACTCAGTATGTTTTTGCATCTCAGAATACTATTCAAATTAGCTGTTGTGTATTAGAAAACTAACAGGAACAGCCATGAGAGAAAGCCATTAGAACCTTGAGAAAAGCCAAGAATTAAAAAAAATCCTGCTGGAGTTAATGGACATAAGCTTGGACCTTTCAATGCCACACTGAGGAGCATTGAAGGGGGGGACTTTTGAGGCCTTTTGAGGTATTTGGTTAGTAATCTTCTTGCTCTTGAGACGGAAAGACTGCCCTAAGTACTCTGTGTTGCTCTTCTTCACCATGGTGGTATCACAACCTAATGAGGGACTGGTGTCCAGAAAGGACTATCTACAGTTTGGGTGGAAAATCACTTCATCGATGTCAATTGCTTGGTATTCTTTGTTCTACACAGATAAGCACTTCATGTTTTCTTTTAAACTTTTTCTTAATTTTTGGTATGATTGTAATTCTTTTTACTGGATGTTATGTGGCTCTAAAATTCCTTTTATCTCTTTTGGAATAAATACCAAAGCCGATTGCGTTACCTCTGCTTCTTCTCTTCCAAGGACAGACTCAATTAAAGTAATGAGAGGCTTTGTTACCTGCTTAGTTTGCTCAGGTGGGTCATTCTGATGGAAACGTGGCTAAACTGTGAAATGAAATAGTTCATCTTGAAAGAATTATCTTGGATTTTTTTTCTGTTCTTTCCTTAAGACTTCTACACTTGGGATTTGCAGTGATTCCATTTATGTTCAGATACAATTTTCCATAATCTACATGGTCAGAGCAACCCAGAGACAATTTTTGCAGCTTCAAATAGTTTTAAGTCTTCACTGAAGGCAGAGCATATACACTGAATTGCATCAGAGAAGGATCAACATCGACTTCATACACCTGCAGTTGACCATTCTACTGGAGAATCAGATCGCTGTGTAATTGTGGTGCAGGGTCCTCCAAAGGTTGGGAAGTCTCTAATTATAAAATCACTTGTAAAGCACTAAACCCCACACAATCTTTCAGATATCCGTGATCCAATAACTGTTATATCAAGTAACCAAATACGACAACAGCTTGTGGAGTGTCCAAGTGATATGGATTATATGACTGATGCAACCAAATCTTTCACCTTTGTTTTTCTTCTCATAGATGGAGGTTACGGTTTTGAAATGGAAACCTTTGAGCTCTTGAAAATTCTTCAAGTTCATGGATTTCCTAAAGTTGAGGGTTCTTACACATTTTTATTTTAATGATATTAAAAAGAAGGGATTGCGTGAAAAAGATGAGTTGTTTATGCTCCAATATCATATTTAGGTGAGCTCCTATCTGACAAGGACATTGTTTACATAAATACAATGATTATATGGTTCAATAATCCAAACCAAACAATGAAGATGGAGAAAGGAACAAAAAAGGATGGAAGAATCTTGATGTGGGTGAAATCCTTATAAAACACTTCAGAATACAAGGTACTCAATCAAAATTGGAGCAGACCTTTATCCATCAGTTTAAAGGAAAATTCTACTACTAATACCCAAAAATTGAGAAAGGATACTGATCTCACTGAACAGGAAGAAAGATACAGCAAAAAGGGACTACTGATGAAAAAAAAAAGGATTCCACCATTGCAGATGGCAAAAGCAAAACCCTACAAGATGATCAGGGCATCCTATCCTGAATAACATCACTCATATTGTATGTTAGTTATATGTGCATCCATATCCAATGGCATGGAAGTCAGCATTGTTCTTAAAAATTTAGTCCTATTTTGATGTTTAGCAGTAGCTACATGTAAAATGGCAGGCAACGACCAGGAAAAGAACAGGAAACCTTCTGAAAATGGCGAGAAGGTACTCTGAAATGATGGAAACTGGTCTCTGGTATACATAGCTAAATTATTTCAAATGATGGAAACTGGTCTCTGGTATACATAGCTAAATTATTTCACAGAACAGTTTTAGAGAGCAGAAACGCAAGAACCATCACTCATACAATTACAAAAATAGCAACTTTGTTGAAGACGAAAAAGAAATCAGAATATATGTAGCAAACTACTACTATTCTACCTTAAAATATGAAAATGTTAGCAATAGCTATGACCAAGATGAAAACTCAAGTAAGACTCCATTTACTGTTTCTCCAAATCTAAATGAAAATCTGAATGAGGAAAGCACTCGAATTTCGCACAGGAGGTAGTTCTTTTATAGAAAAGGTAAAGCCCCTGGACCAAACGTGCATTTCAAGCAAACGTTGACTAGATGAATGCAAAAATCACAGGCTCCTTAAACTCAACCTTTCTAGTTTCAGAACTAAAGGTACTATTGACCAGAATAATATCAACTTGTCTTTTATAGTATATAAAATCATTACCAAATTGATAGCAATTACACTGAATACTATACTTAATTTCTGAGGAACTGGAAGGATGACATCACACACAGGCCTTAAAACATTTTTCCAATCACTAACTAACCTTATACAAGTTTTGAATGTTATCTACCAGTTTCTACATATTCCCACCTAAAGTCTTTGGGGAAGACTTTGCCAAAAAGCTAATCAAGATGTGATCATGTAATCAAGGTGCCATGCAAGCTCCTGGTGTGGGCAAAATTAATCATGTCTGATATGTTTATGATATTATGATTATGGGGACAAAGACTATGATCTATACCCATGACGAAGAGGTTCAGCATGGGAAAAATTAATCATAATTGATTTGTTAATGCTATAGCACTTATGAGGAGCAATTCTATGATACATTGATATATCTATAGCTAAGAATTTCAGCAAAACGTAGAACACCTTAAAGGCCTTAAGGGGTAAGGTCGATAAATCAAATCATATATATTGTGAATTGTAATAGCAGAACCTACCCAAGATATTGAAATTGTGATAGTAAACTTGAACAGTCTATTAGTCATCAAAATTGTTATCAGAAAAATTGACTGGAAAACTTGAATTAGAATAGTTGTAAACTTTGCAAGTAGATTGTCTCATGGTGATTTTCAGATCAATCTTAGATGCCCTTCACCTATACTAATGCACATCATTCATAGCTTCTAAGACTGTGTTGGAAGAGGTATATCGGGCTGTGCTCTAGTGGTTGGGAAGGGCATCCCCATAACAATGACCCCAGTGGGCATAAAGACCTTATCATGTGGAGTTGGTCGAGTTTGACAGGCCTTCGATTCGAATTGACCTTACCGTGATAATGTCATATGGAGTTCATAGCTACCCAGTGATGAAAAGGGGAAAATCGAAAATTTAATGAGGTCTTTTAGTAAGGGGTAAACCATGTGAGGGAAAAAAACTCAATAGTAAAATGGGAAAGGAGTTTCAATCCTCAAGGGGTGCTGGGAATAAGAAACATTCCTCTGGAGTCAAATGGCAATAATATCATTAGCAACAAATCATTCTCAATATAATGGACCAAATTATCAAATAATATCCTACCTTGGGTGGATGAAAGGAAGAACTGGTATCCTCCTCGCCATGGTTTAAATCTCTTTAATGACATTCACCCTTTATGAGCCAATTGTCATTTAAGCCTCTTCATAACCCATGAGGAATATCTCACACTTACTTAAGAGCAGAGGGTAAGGTGCTTATTTTTCAGCAATTGTAATATCAATTAGGTGTTAGATCCTGGGCATATGCAAAATAGAATACGGATACACCTCGTTATAAAAATATGTTTATATTTGTATAATTGCCATTTCCCCATCTTTGAAAGTTGGATCTTAATTTTCAAAAATAAGACCTTAACAGAGATTGTCAGCCACCAAGAATTGAACATTCTTATTGTATATTTAAGTGGAACATGTGTCTGCTTAATATTTTTTCTCCTAGGGAATCAGCAATTAGGCCGGGATCATACTCACATGACATGGGGTTGATTTCAACCCCTACCATTACAAATTCTAAGCGCACTAAACATCCTCAAGCACAGGACACAGGCTAGGCAAGGTTTGAACCAGCAACGTCCCAAGTAGTGCCACAACAGTACAATATATCACCAACTGATCTACACTCGTGGCATATGCAAAATAGGATACAGATCCCCTTCATTATAAAAATATATCCATATTTTTTAAAAGTATCATTTCCCCATCCTTGGAATTTGGATCATAGATTTTCAAATATAAGACTTTGGAAAAGATTGCAAACAGTTATCATTTCATATGGTACTTTTAAGTGGAACACAATAGTTATGTCTCATTCTCCGCTTACTGATATGTGTTAAAATATATTTATTAAGCGGAAAAAAGTTGACTCTCAAGCATCCAAAAAGAACTTCAGGTCCCCGCTTAAAGCATAGAGCTGATTAATTTCGAAAATATCACTGGAAGAGAACATATACAATTGATTGCTTTTGGAGAGATCCTTTGAAGAGAAAATTTTAGGACTACTATTTGCCATTGGCTAATTTTTCTGATCTATTTCCCCGGTTTTTATTCTATAATTTGTATTTCCCTTGGAAAAAATGGCCAACATTTTGAACAAAATAAATTTAATCTCGTGGATTTAGAATATCTCAACACAACTTTCGTCAGATAAATACATATTTCACGTAATAATAAAGAAAAAATATGGTTCCTAGAAATTTTCCTCATCACTATCCATATTATTATCATTTTTTATTATATCAAGGCTCGAGACAGACACTTTTCTTTAATCTGAATTTGGCGGTCAAATTACTGTATTTTGCAATATGATACTGATCGAAATACTACCAGCAAAGGTTGGAATATCAGAAACATAAATACCATACATATGATCAAGCCACAAAATCAGAAACACAAGATACCATACACATGATCAAGCCATAAAATTAAATGTGCAGAGTATAGAAGCTTAAAAAGATCTAACATGTAATACTATATATATCTATAACTGAAACAGACCGAAATGAGCATTAAAAATGCTAAAAAATAAAACCCTACCTGCTGTTATATTATAGCATTACGGAGCAGCATGACCACATTACGCATTGGTATTCCAGAGAATGAGCAAGTCTCATCCATAAATGAAGTTGTCCAAAAATTCAATTCATACAGAACCAAAAACCCAAATTCTTCAGAAACTAAACATAAATTCCTCAAACTCTTAAATCTTCAAACCCTAAATTTTCACAGAAGAGACAGTCGAATGGGGAGGGGCGCGGGCGACGCTAAAATCGCCATTTATAGTTTAGGAGGAACAGGAGGGGCACCCAATAAGCTGGCCTGCTGGATCTCGAGATCGGTGAGCTGCTGCTCGCGGTCCATCTCGATGATGAGCGGAACAACGAGCACGAGGAACGTCGTCCCGGCGATCCAGGCGGCCTTGCCGGTACTCCACAGGACTTTCTTGCTGAATCTGGCGGTGTTGGAGGCCGCCCTTTTGGACTTGTGAAATACGACAGACTGCCTTACGCTGTTGCTCATCCTCGCTATCATCCCATCGTTGGCGCTGCTGCTGCCCGGCAGGGACAAAACGGGCCCTCTTCTATCCCTCCTGGCACTGCCGCTGCTACTTCCAGAGATCTGAGACATGGCGCCCTTGTCTCTTAAACCTTTGTTTTCTCTGGCTAAAACCCTGATACCACTCGGCTGTTTATGCACTTGTATTCATCGAGCTTTTTGATAATTTGTTTTTATAACTTTGGGATTTAATATTGAACTTAGGTTGTCGCTTCGGGGCTTCTCTTTAGTGATGCATCGTGTGTTTGTGGAGCGGTAATAGTTTCAATGGGTTTTGGTTTTAGTATTTTTATTACACCGAAGGCGTTTAGTTTTGAGTTATTCTACCCGTCATCATTGTTGATTTTTTTTATTTTTTTGGGTTGATTCAAGTGAATAATTGTCATTTTGTCCACGGTTGGATTTGTATGATAATAGAGATGGAGAGTCATTAAAATTTGGTTAATAGTTATAGGAAATGGCAACTAATTGTCAGTGTGGAAATTTCTAATTTTCAATTTCAGTGTTATATTGGAAAGTTTTTAAGGTTAGTTAAAAAAATAAAAATAAAAAGAAGAAAAAGAATGAGGTTAGCAACTTTATAGAAATAATTTAAAAGAAAATTAATTTAGTGTATTTGTTTTATAATTTGGGTAGGAAATGACAAATGACAACTAATTGTTAGTGTGGAAATTTCTAATTCAATTTCAGTGTTGCATTGAAAGGTTTCTAAGGCTGGGAAAACAAGAAAAGAAAGAAGGTTAGCAACTTTATAAAAATCGATAAGCTCAGCGACATGTTGAGCATCAGCGTCAAGCGTGTGAAGCACCTCTCGGGAAATTCAGAAATAATATTTGGGCAACTGCTTTTCCCGAGAAATTCAGAAACAATATTTGGGTAACTGCTTCTCCTGGGAAATTCAGAAACAATATTTGGGTAACTGCTTTTGAGCGATGAGAAGCATATTGTGCAGAGCCCTATTGTTGTAACCAGGCAGAAGCCTTGTTAACTATTATGGTTGCTTTTGGTCCTGGAACTTCTTGTATTAGCGCAATATATTTGTTATTGCTTCTTGTGTTCTAAGATGTACAAAGCCCAGTTGAATTGAAGGGGCCTAATAATGCATGAATTGCCTTCATACGATGTATGTATGTGTTATCTATTTAAAGTTTTAAGTTGGAAGTTTCTCACTTCCTTATTTTGGGTTTGCAGATTCAAAAAATTCGCAACAGTGTGTTGTAGAAGAGCAGGGGTTTCTCCCATTTTATGTTTGTACGAGTTCTTTCTGGTTTTCATTTTGTGCATTCATTCACAAATTATATTCAATCTTACAATTTATTTTATTGAAAGACAAAAAAAACACACGAATTTTTAAGTTTGAATTAAATAATTTTATTAATATACCTTGGTTGGTATATTGCAATGGGTATATAGTGGATATTCTATTAATTTAGTCAAACATTACATATATTTTCCAATTTTCAAAAGTTTAACTTCAAAAAATCATTTTTATATTTTTTTTTAGTAATTACTTTATTTATATTTATGGTTTAATAATTAATTTATTCAAGTTTATAATTTTGTATTTACACTGAAGGTGTTTACTTTTGAATCATTCCACCACTCACCATAGTCGACCTTTTTATTTTCTATCGTTGATTCAAGTAAACAAGTGTCACATTGTCCACCGTTGAATCTATATAATAATGGAGATAGAGAGTCATTAAAATTTGGTTAATAGTTGTAGATAGGAAATGGCAACTAATTGTCAGTGTGGAAATTTCTAATTTTCAATTTCAGTGTTACATTGAAAGGTTTCTAAGGCTGGAAAAACAAGAAAAGTGTGGAAATTTCTAATTTTCAATTTCAGTGTTGCATTGAAAGGTTTCTAAGGCTGGAAAAACAAAAAAAGTGTGGAAATTTCTAATTTTCAATTTCAGTGTTGCATTGAAAGGTTTCTAAGGCTAGGAAAACAAGAAAGGTGTGGAAATTTCTAATTTTCAATTTCAGCATTGCATTGAAAGGTTTTTAAAGCTGGGAAAACCAGAAAAGAAAGAAGGTTAGCAACTTTATAGAAATAATTTAAAAGAAAAATAATTTAGTGTATTCGTTTTATAATTTGGGTAGGAAATGACAAATGACAACTAATTGTCAGTGTGGAAATTTCTAATTTTCAATTTCAGTGTTGCATTGAAAGGTTTCTAAGGTTGGGAAAAAAAAGAAAAGAAAGAAGGGTAGCAACTTTATAAAAATAATTTAGTGTATTTGTTTTACAATTTGGTTAATAGTTGATAGTAGCAAATGGCAATTAATTGTTAGTGTGAAAATTTCTAATTTTCAATTTCAGTGTTGCATTTGAAAGGTTTCTAAGGCTGGGAAAACAAGAATAGAAGGAAGGTTAGCAACTTTATAAAAATAATTTAAAAGAAAAATAATTTAGTGTATTTGTTTTATAATTTGGTTAATAGTTGTCGGTAGGAAATGACAACTAATTGTCAATGTGAAAATTTCTAATTTTCAGTTTCAGTGTTCCATTGAAAGGTTTCTAAGGCTGGGAAGGAAAAAAAGAAAAGAAGATTAGAAGGATGGTCGTGGTTTCGATTCTGATCACTCTTGTTATTGTTTTCATCAATGTTAATGTTGTGGAGGCATCTAATGATGTTGTTGCTACAACACACTGACATGATCTACGCCCTCCACAGGGACTCCAACAAACACAATTGCACGTATGATTACAAGACCATCAGGCGATAGGCCATCGCCAAGGTTAACCCTCCCATGAAAGCTGATAAGATTTTGAGGTTCTAAATCCTGGATCTGAACATATTCGAGACTCCTACTTTTGGACAGACAAGAACCGATGTATTATTCTCTGGTCGAATTTGATGATGGGTTTATATTAAAAAAAAATAAAAAATAAAAAATCTTGTCGTTCTCGAATGAATAAGATGATTTCATTAGAAAGAGGGGAATATATTTTGCGGTTCACGTGGTGTGACCCTCTATGTAGGGTTTGAATGATTTGCAAGCGTTTATGTTGTTGCTGCTTCATGCAATGTCTGGCCAATGATAAGATCAAATCAGGTCATCTGAAAACTTATTTACTTTAGGGTATCTTTAGGCTGTTGGTTATACAAACAAATCTGTTTTGAGTAATTTTCTTTCAAAAAAAATTAATATTTACTTATTACAACAAACAACAAAGATGTTGATTAACTTTTACATGAGGGTGTGTTTTGAATTTGGCTTATTGATTTGATGATGTTTTATTTCTCTGGCTTTATTATTTATTGTGAGACAAATATGTTTCTGACTTATTGATTTGATGATGCTTTATGATTTTATATTTTAATTTATGTGCAATTTGATTTGGTAAAATTATTTAACAATAAACAGATAAAATAAATTTGAGATAAAATAGCCAATCTATCATTGATAATGGTTTTTCCAATTATATATATATATATATATATATATATATATATATAACCAATCTAGATCTATCTTAACTTTAATATACCAAAGGATACGAGGGATCAAATCTCATGACGTGCAAATCTCTTTTAAAGTGAAAATTTTTGTTTTGGTCCCAATCCTTAAATTTGGGACGCGCCCAATTGACATATTTTGGTGATAATTCATTCAGGATGTTGTATTGATAACCACAAGACAAAATTGCTACTTCAAGCACAACAATGAAAGACAAATCTTCCTAAATCTTAACGAGATGAACTACCTTCGGTGTATCTTTGCACCTTTAGGGGCAACTGCTAATTATTATTTTTCAAAGGGGTAATGGCTTGAATGGGTTTAGCTTTGGTGTTTCATTTAATTTGGTGGATTTTGAAAGTGTGGGTGAATCTAAGTAAATCTCGGGTAATGGCCATTAGTCTAGTTGAAACAGATTTGTTTGGCTAATTTATGGGAATTTGGCTTCTCTAAGGTTCGTGAGGTTGTGAGTCGAAAGAAACTAGAGACTCCTCGTTAACGGCCATATTGAGTGTGTAAAGGTTTCTACACTTTTTTATTTGAACTTAAAGAAGATTAGGATTTCATATTTAGGAACGACCCTTTTTTTATGGGTGCTTAGGGTCGTTACTTAGATCGTTGGACCCTGGATTTTAATTATGAGGATGATATTCCCTCAACAGTTCCAGCATGGGTAAAACTCCCTCACATACCTCTTCACTGTTGGGATGAGGGTACTTTGGGAAACATTGAAAATGCCTTAGGAAGATACATAGCTAGAGCATAACCAAGAGATTCAATGTATGCATGTGCTCATACCTATGTGGAAATAGAGCCTGAGAAAGGCCTTCTGGAAGCAATTCAACTCACATTAGATAATTGATTTTTTATTCAATGGGTGGATTGTGATCAAATCTCTTTCGAGAGTAAAGAATGTCATGAGTATTAGCAGTTTGCCAAAAATGGCCCCAAAAATGAGGATGTCCTCGAGTAATGGGAGGATGGAGGTCAACAGTAGATCCAAAAGAGAAGAAGAGGAAAAACATGCCAAAATACCTAAAGGACAGAGTCGCCCCCAAAGGGCCCCTCCTCCTCCATCGGGTTCTCATAATACAGTGAAATATTCATCTCCAGGAGTTGGGAAGAAGATTTATCAACATGCAAAGCATTTTGTTGTCTTGGAAAATGAAAAGGGTAAAGGAGAAGTTGTGTGGGTTAAAGAACCAAAGCATACTCAATGAGAAAAGGGAGATGGTGAATCCCATGATGAGAAGAAATTTCCAAAACAAGAAGATGACCTTGTGCAAAATATCTCGGTAGAAGATGTGGATTCGAAAAATGAAGAATATTTTGAATCTCCACAAGCAGAGAAATCTCACCTTGATTTCTTTACCTCAGTTGGTGACAAATCGGAAAATGAAATGGAAAGGGGTTTTGATCCCCCGAAATCTACAAGGAAAGTGGGAAAAAATCTAATGGGGAGCTATGGCGGCTAATGTAGAAGGGATAAAGAAAAAGGAACTCAATTAGTGATTAATGTTCCTTTCTTCATGTTAGGGTCCTATAAATTATAGGATCTCAAGGTGATTGAGTATTTCATAAGTTGCAATTTCATATTGAGTATGATTTTCAATATTCAAATGATTTAAAAAAAAAATGAAAAAGAAAATAAAAGAGGGTATATTGAAAAAAAGAAAAAATAAATAAATAAACCAAAAAATAAAAATTTTGAAAGTGTTGCAAATCAAAATGCCACCGTTGATTAGATTAGTTTGTTCAATCATACAGTTTAAGCGTGATTGTAAAATTTTAAATTTATGTTGATAGGTTAGAAAATAAGGATTTGCCAAACAGTTTAATCTTGACAGATCAGTAGTTAGGTAGAAATAAAATTGACTCAATAGTTTAATCAGAGTCAATGGAAGGAATAAAGGATAGAGTAGGTTAGATTCTTATAAAAAGTGGTCTGGGTCTGCAAGCCTAAATGCACCCTGCAAAAGAATGAAAAAATGTTAGATTAGTGAAATGGTTAGGTAGAATGAAAGAGAAAGGAATATGCAGAAACATGAAATTGATCCCAAAGTATTATTCCAAGGATTTCTTGTATTCTCATACAATGGAGGAAAAATTAAAAAAAAATAAGAGTTCTAACCTAAGTTTCGGGATTAAATATTTTATTAAAAACATTTTACATATTTTATGTCTTATCCTAAATATCCTAACTCTCGAAACTATACCCCCGCTCTTCATTTACTCACTCGACCCCACCATCCACTCACATCACATCACCATTTAACCTCCCATCACCTTCCACTTCATCTCTTCTCCCTCCATCTCATCCGACTACTCACGATCATTTCCGTCCACCCCTCATCCTTCGAAAGTTAACGCGGGGGTGGGTGGTGGGGTCCGAAATGGGCAGTTTTTGAAATTGTCCCATCTGCTACGAGTCAGGCACTAGTCATTTCGCACCCTCCCCCCCCTCCGCCTCCCCCCATTGAGGCGTTAATTTTCGAAGGATGAGGGGTGGCCGGAAACGATCGTGAGTCGTCGGATGAGATGGAGGGAGCATAGATGAAGTGGAAGGTGCACCACCCCCCCTCCCCCCACCCCGAATTTAACTTTCGAAGGATGAGGGGTGGCCGGAAACGATAGTGAGCCATCGGATGAGATGGAGGGAACAGAGATGAAGTGGAAGGTGCACCCTCTCCCCCCACCCCGGCGTTAACTTTCGAAGGATGAGGGGTGGCCGGAAACGATCGTGAGCCGTCGGATGAGATGGAGGGAGCAGAGATGAAGTGGAAGGTGATGGGCACCTAACCCATAGCAAATGGGACAGTTTCAAAACCGCCCATTTTGAACCCCCACACCCCCCCCCCCCCTCCCCCCCACAAATTCCATTCCATTTACCAACTGCGACCCCCTGCGAAAAGTTGTTTTCCACTGTGACAAAACCGCGCCACTGACCGTTGTATCCCTGCCATCACCGTTGTGTCACGATAACTGCTCCTGTCACCTCCATCCAATCACCTACGCTCCTGCCTAAATCCTGTTAAACATTTAATGGCTTTGGCCATTACCCAATGGGCCCATGCCATGTCAACAGTAACTGTTACACAGCAATTTGTCACCATCCCTGCCATTCCCCATCCTGCACATTGGAGGGCTCATTCCATGACCTGTGAGCAGATACAAGACTTGAAAATACTTTCATTGCATCCCTCTCAAGATGAGCTTTCATTGCCCTAAAGACATATCCCTGCCAAAAACCCTAAAAATAGCTCTTTTTCCATTGGCGCGGTTCCACAGTTCAGCCCTCGCGCCAAGGGGGCAAATCCTCCAAAGAGGGCGCGCCAATTGGCGCTCTGTCATAGAGCCGCACCCGCGCCAACCATATTAAGAGGTGTTTTTTAAAAATAAAAGGCGGAAGTTTCGTCCTAACAAATTCCTGGACTGATATCTATCTTGAGTTGGGAGTTTTGGCTACGGATTTCCATAGAGAGGAAGTGGTTTGCCACCTCTCATGGAAGCTTCCTTGATGATAGGGCCAATCCCATAATTATAGGGATCCCAACTCCCCTTCCTCCATCTATAAAAGCTTGCTCATCTTCTTTGCAAGCTAGTTCCCAAGAGCTTTCACATCCTTATGCTGCAAGAGCCTTCTTGATTCCCTTAAGGCCAAATCCAAGCAAGGAGACTATTGTCAAGTATCCAGAGAGAGAGGCTTGTCCCATCCTTGACAGGCTTTATCGAGACATGTTTTGCTGACGACCCACCAAAGGAGAGTGTTGCGTCGAAGCTATGGTTGTATTCTTCTTTTGACTCATTAATGATAAGCGACTATTGGTTATGGTTCCACTCTTGTTCTTGATTATGTTCATGAGTTATGTCCTCTTCAACTGACATATAGTTGTATATACTGGATTTTATGCTTGCGTTTGTGTTGTTTCTTACATGTGCAGGTGTCCGATCACGGAGATCGTGAGGATTGTGATCTGCCAGGGCAAAGGAACGGGAGCACCACCTCTTCTACAAACGACAGCATTGGATTCCAGGTAAGCCTTCCTCGCAAGTCGGTTTATTTGCAATTAGGAACCTGCACTGTAGCGTGTTTGATTGTTGCTAGACCCGATCTGGGCTAGTAGGGATCGCCTCTGTCCGCAGAGGGGATTAACCTCTTCAACAGTAACCTAGTCACCCTACAAAATCAATCTCCCTCTCTTGTTTCAAGGTTTACAATTGCTTTTGCGTTCTATTGTTACAGGTGATTACATTCAAGCCTTCACAGATCAAAGAAAAAAGTAGAAAATCTTCACACTATCTGCAAATCAACAAAGTCCTTCTTCAACCCCCTTCTTCTCTCCATTTCCCATTCTGATCAACAGAGCTCCCCTTCTTTATTCCCCTCTTCTTCAAATCCCCTTCTGTGCACCTGTAATAAAAACACTATCAGTATATTTTAGTGAACAATTATGCCTCCAAAGAAGGAGCAGCAACCATTTAATCCAATGGTTCACCCTCATGTGGACCTGGATCATGTGGCTCTAGCTGACAAAGACTTCAAAATACATGAGATAGATTCATAATTTGTCTTGTTTGATGTATATTGTTGATTAGAGGACAAGTTTATCGATGAAGTCGATGATATAGGGTTGTGGGAGATTAAATTACCCTATGACATATTCCCCAAAACCCACAGTTGCCCTGAGCTTGTTAGGAAATGTCATGCCTGCTATGATATTAATCAGAGAGTTGTAGTAGCCCCCATAGGAGAAGTCATTTTTATCATCAGTGCCCAGTCCGTCATGCAAATGATGCAAGCTCCTACTGTTGAAGAAACCATTCATTTTTCTTATGAGGCCCTCAGAGAACTATACCAAAAATTGGATTTTGTGAGCAGAGCCAAAACACTAGAGTTATTCATGGCTTCAAACACTCCATTACCAAAAAAGAATCCCCCATATCTCTCATCTACTTTCCTTGATAAGACCCAACACATTGTCACTGCCATTTCATACTTGTTAGGGTATCATTCAGATTACTGGGTAGATGAAGCAATGATAGGTTTCCTGCCCATTCGTTCATCAGATTCCAAGCCTTCATTTATGTTTAATTTCAGTCAATTCCTAACTGATGCTATCCACGGCCAGTTTGTTAAATTTCACACAGAGGAAGTGTTTAAATATAGTTCAGTCATGGTTTACATGTTTGTCTATTTTCAGGAAGGAACAAAAGGACTACACCTACAAAAGATTTTTTGAAGCTTTTGTGCATCCAACAATGAGCATCATCATTAACACAGTGGAACCAAGGATAAATGAAGATATTAAGAAGATCATGCAGCTATCAGACCAAGTAAGAATTGGAGAATGGTACTTGTACCAGAACTACACAAAGCTCATAATTTATGGGTGTGAGTTAGCCCTTTGCAAGCTACCATAGTTCCTCCCCATGAGGATCTTTGACCTGGAGTACATCAGGCAGACAATCAATGCAGATGAGGTACACTTTGTATCTGCCAAAAAGAAGTCTCAATTTAGGATCAAGTCCCAAATTGGTCCTTTCATTTGCAATAGCAGAGCAGTAGGAGAGGAGGCTAACAGAATGTTGATGGAGATGAAGTTTAATCATAGTTTCACTTGGTCTTATGACCCATTGGGCATCATCTCCAAGAAGAGGGTGGAAAATAAATCAACTCCATATATCTACACCCACAAGACTGAAATTGAGCAGTTAATGAACCAATCAGAGTTGGTAGCAAATACATTGTAGGAGGCTGAAGAGTAGGTTATTTCATCCTCAAGCATACAAACCCCTACTCCACAAGAAAAGCATATTACAGGAGACAAAGAAGACAGAGGAAAAGAACTAGAGAAAGAGAAAACAAGAAAGAGGCCAAGAGATGATCAGTCTGCTATGGAAACTGATACATCTAGCGGAGAATTCAAAATGAAGTACAGAAAAAGAGCAAGAATCCATATGGACATAGATCATAATAAAGAAACAGAGCAACAAACAGTTATAACCATCAGGGATTCTCCAAATTCATCTCCAGCAGGTGGTCAAACCATATTTTCTACATCTTCAACTACAATTCCATTTTTGCAGCAGAATTTACAAACACCTACATCTACTATTACTACTGGGGAAAAGGAGGAAAACATCTATGACACTTTCAAAGAAATTAAAAGGAAGAATGAAATATTGAAAACCAGCATCTACATCCAATTTTGGAAGCAGACCAGCAGTTCACAAAGCATGCTTTTATCATCCTTTGACTCGAAGAAAGGAAAGATGAGGATGGCTTTCTTAGAAGCCCATATTTCTCAGCCTAAATCACCTGCAGATTTCAAGCACATGGCTTTGAATTTAATGTCAAGGACATCCATCCAATAGACCAGATGGAGATGCACAAGAAAACTGGAGAGATGATCTCCTCCACACTGACAAGCACTGCAATGAGCTTACCTAAATTGCAAGTATCATTGGCTAACTTTCAATCTCAGCTCAAAGTGGAGAAGATTTCTTCTCTTGCCAAGGATACTAGAATCAAATCCCTAGAGGATTTAGTTGTGAAGATTGGATACGATCCAACAAATGTAGAAGCAGTGGAAGTGATCCTGAAAAAGAAGAACGCTGACATAGCAGCCCTGAGAAAGCAACTCAAAATGTCAGCTATTGAAGACCCTTTAACAAAGGATATTGAGGAAAATGAAGCACAACAAGCATAGATGATGAAGCTAATAATGGAGCAATCAGCACAACTGAAGCAGATGGATACAAAGATGGAGAAATTGATCAAGGAAAAATAAAAAGCAGCAGAAATGGCAAGTGTTCCTTTGGATGTTGTTCCTATTGCAGTCATCCCTACAGCTGCTCCAACAACTACAAGCATATCGGGTCTTGCACAACAGCTTCCCAAAGCCATGGAAAATATGACTATACAATCACAGGAGATCAAAAAGCTAGAAGCAAAAATCAATACCCTGAAGCATCTGCAAAAAAGTTCTGACAATGTCCATGAATTGGAAATACAGAGAGCCCAAAAGCAGATTGAGAAACGGATAAAGGCAAAGAGTGAAGCTTCCATTGGTTAGACCATTGGCCAGGCAAAAGATATTATTTTGAAAAGCATTGTTCATTCCATGAATGAAATATGGCCTTTTATTCAAATTATTTGAACAGAAAGAACTGATTGAATAGGTAAATGATGCTATAGAGAAAGCAACCAAGGAGCTTGCGGGGATGCCTGAGACAGCAAACAATATTATCAGATTCTTGAATTCCAAGAACAGATTTGAATTAGAGGCACTTGGAGTTGAAAACTAAACAACAACAATTCTTTAAGTCAAGAAGGTAATTAATAAGAAAAGCTTGGTCACACAGTTAGAGGAAAAGTGCCACAATTTAGAAGTTGGTGTCAGTAGATTCTTCAACAGAATTGAGCCACTGACCAAAAGAGGGTTACCATCACTATTTGTAATCAATGATAAGCTTATGACCAGGCAAGATTACGTGAATAAGCTGAAATAGATTGCCAAGGACACAACTAAGTTTGCGGGGATTAAAGGATCAATGCCTGGGAGAGATTTCTTGAAG
Organism: Pinus albicaulis; assembly: GCA_034641835.2. Lineage (NCBI taxonomy): Eukaryota > Viridiplantae > Streptophyta > Pinopsida > Pinales > Pinaceae > Pinus > Pinus albicaulis. The sequence continues at coordinate 1,187,630,102 of CM076582.1, forward strand.
CCATGGATAATGATTTATTCATACAGCATGAAATCAAACACATTTTTGTGTTAAGGCCGACTTTTATGAAATTCACAGAGAGAGATGAGATATGCGGAAAGCTGATCAGGATTAAGATCCCAAATGAACAACAGTGGGAAAAAGTGTGCAACGCATCAACAAATCAGCATAGCCAGCGTATCAGTCAGAATCAACAACATCAAGTTATCCAAATCTGCCAACACAACAACAGATTAAATTAAGCAACAACAACCTTCTGGAGGATAGGACCATATGTCAAAGTTATTCCATCATGTCCACTTCGTGGTCAACTAATCACTTTTTTATTATTATTGTAATTAATAACAGATTTCCCATGTAGATACGACAATCACTGTAGAATTAGTTAAATATTTCATTTATTCTGAGTATTAGGGGTTGGAACCTAGATTGTAAAATTTTTCCTTTGGAGCATTGTATTTTTGGAGCTCGAGCATTAATAATAAAATACCTTTTGTAAGATTCATGAGCTATATTTAGTTCGTGATGTTATTTCTTTATCCAATCTATTACCATTTCCATGAGAGGTAGTCGTAACTGACTAATTTGTTCTCAGTATTAGGGGTTGGACCCCTGTCCTGATGATTGACGCTATGTGATTCATTTCATAGTTTTACAATCTAAGGTCCAACCCCTAATACTGAGAATAAATTAGTCAGTTACGACTACCTCTCATGGAAATGGTCATAAATGAATGACTTACTTAACGCAGTTTAATGCACTACAGAAACCCCCTCATACTTAAATACAAAGAGTAAAGGGAGCTCTACTTGAATGGTTCATGAGGCACAATACTTGCTAAGGTTTTGCAAATGGGTTAGCAAACTAAGTGGGCTTGATTGTGGGGAAAAATCCACAGTTAAGCGCGCTTGAGCCAAAGGATTTTTGGGATGGGTGACCACTCGAGAAGTCCTGGATACCGGGCGCAAGCCCCGGAAGTGATGATCGACGCTATGTGATTCATTTCACTAGTTTCAATCACACTTCTTCACCCCTGTGAGCATCACCTAATGCAATGAGTGCTAAGTGGACTATTCAAAAATCATGAGAAATTAGTCAGTTACGACTACCTCTCATGGAAATGGTCATAGATGAATGACTTACTTAACGCAGTTTAATGCACTACGGAAACCCCCTCATACTTAAATACAAAGAGTAAAGGGAGCTCTACTTGAATGGTTCATGAGGCACAATAATTGCTAAGGTTTTGCAAATGGGGTAGCAAGCTAAGTGGGCCTGATTGTGGGGAAAACTCCATAGTTAAGCGCGATTGAGCTAGAGGATTTTTGGGATGGGTGACCTCCCGAGAAGTCTTGGTTACCGGGTGCAAGCCCTGGAAGTGATGATTGATGCTATGTGATTCGTTTAACTAGTTTCAATCCCACTTCTTCACCCCTGCGAGCATCACCCGATGCAGTGAGTGCTAAGTGGACTATTCAAAAATCATGAGAAATTAGTCAGTTACGACTACCTCTCATGGAAATGGTCATAGATGAATGACTTACTTAACGCAGTTTAATGCACTGCGGAAACCCTCTCATACTTAAATACAAAGAGTAAAGGGAGCTCTACTTGAATTTTTCATAAGGCACAATACTTGCTAAGGTTTTTCAAATGTGGTAGCAAGCTAAGTGGGCTTGATTGTGGGGAAAATTCCACAGTTAAGCGTGATTGAGCCAGAGGATTTTTGGGATGGGTGACCTCTCGGGAAGTCATGGATACCGGGTGCAAGCCCTGGAAGTGATGATTGACGCTATGTGATTAATTTCACTAGTTTCAATCCCACTTCTTCACCCCTATGAGCATCACTCGATGCAATGAGTGCTAAGTGGACTATTCAAAAATCATGAGAAATTAGTCAATTATGACTGCCTCTCATGGAAATGGTCATAGATGAATGACTTACTTAACGCAGTTTAATACACTGCGGAAACCCACTCATACTTAAATACAAAGAGTAAATGGAGCTCTACTTAAATGGTTCATGAGGCACAATACTTGTTAAGGTTTTGCAAATGGGGTAGCAAGCCAAGTGGGCTTGATTGTGGGGAAAACTCCACAGTTAAGTGTGCTTGAGCTAGAGGATTTTTGGGATGGGTGACCTCCCGGGAAGTCTTGGTTACCGGGTGTAAGCCCTGGAAGTGATGATTGACGCAATGTAATTCATTTCACTAGTTTCAATCCCACTTCTTCACCCCTATGAGCATCACTCGATGCAATGAGTGCTAAGTGGACTATTCAAAAATCATGAGGAATTAGTCAGTTACGACCACCTCTCATGGAAATGGTCACTTCTTCACCCCTGTGAGCATCACTCGATGCAATGAATGCTAAGTGGACTATTCAAAAATCATGAGAAATTAGTCAATTACGACTACCTCTCATGGAAATGGTCACTTCTTCACCCCTGTGAGCATCACCCGATGCAATGAGTGCTAAGTGGACTATTCAAAAATCATGAGAAAATAGTCAGTTACGACTTCCTCTCATGGAAATGGTTATAGATGAACGACTTACTTAACGCAGTTTAATGCACTACGGAAACCCCCTCATACTTAAATACAAAGAGTAAAGGGAGCTCTACTTGAATGGTTCATGAGGCACAATACTTGCTAAGGTTTTTCAAATGGGGTATTAAGCTAAGTGGGCTTGCTTGTGGGGAAAACTCCACAGTTAAGCGCGCTTGAGCCAGAGGATTTTTGGGATGGGTGACCTCTCGGGAAGTCCTGGTTACCGAGTGCAAGCCCCGGAAGTGATGATTGATGCTATGTGATTCATTTCACTAGTTTCAATCCCACTTATTCACCCCTGTGAGCATCACTCGATGCAATGAGTGCTAAGTGGACTATTCAAAAATCATGAGAAATTAGTCAGTTATGACTACCTCTCATGGAAATGGTCATAGATGAATGACTTACTTAACGCAGTTTAATGCATTGCGAAAACCCCCTCATACTTAAATACAAAGAGTAAAGGGAGCTCTACTTGAATGGTTCGTGAGGCATAATACTTGCTAAGGTTTTGCAAATGGGGTAGTAAGCTAAGTGGGCTTGATTGTGGGGAAAAGTCCACAGTTAAGCGCACTTGAGCCGGAGGATTTTTGGGATGGGTGACCTCCCGGGAAGTCCTGGTTATAGGGTGCAAGCCCCGGAAGTGATGATTGACGTTATGATTCATTTCACTAGTTTCAATCCCACTTCTTCACCCCTGTGAGCATCACCCAATGCAATGAGTGCTAAGTGGACTATTCAAAAATCATGAGAAATTAGTCAGTTACGCCTACCTCTCATGGAAATGGTCATAGATGAATGACTTACTTAACGCAGTTGAATCCCAAAAATGATATATAATATAATGCACTGTGGAAACCCTCTCATACTTAAATATGTTTAGTGTTCTCCATTTTTATTTATTTCAGTGCATCATTGAATTCTAATTGTAAAAAATAAATATGAAGAATAAGATTTGCTGCATAGAGCACCTTAATTCTGGTTGTGTTTACAATATAAGTGTTTATCTTTTGAAGTCTGATGAAGGAATACTTAATTGCTTTTTAACCAAGACTAAATTCACTCTTTCTTTCATTCCATAATTCACTATGTTTTAAAGATCCAGTAACTCTAGCTAGCTTGCCTTGAAAATGCTCTGGAAAATTTGATGCAACAACCTACCCTGTTATGACTCCATAGCCCAATGGAATTAGTTTAAGCAGATCTTCTAATCCAACCAAACTATCAATAAAAAATCAACCCCTAAAACATTATAACTAGCCTAATATAAGAAACATAAAACAAAGCTAAATCTAAAAGAGAGATCCCTCTCTGAGTCTAAGAGGGCTAGATCCTAGGCTCCAAAGCGGTTTTGATGTTTTCCTTTTATGATTATTCTTGCCAATCTTAAAATTATAGAACGATAACAATTCAGACTCCCTAAAATCAACAAGAATTTGTTCCCTCTAACATTCATCCTAGTGGGGGCTCCAAGGTTTCTACCAAATAATGAATATCATCTCTTGGAATTCCAGGGGGGATGGGCAACGAGAAAAGGGAATTTGAAATCAAAATCTTAATTCTATTAGAGAATCCCCATGTCCTACTCCTCTAAGACACAAAATTAGACGAGTGTGAAGCTCTAGAAAAATTCAAAACAATTTGGAGAGGGAGTAAATCAATAGTGATGAGCTCAAGGGGGGCTTTAAGTGGGGTTTGCAATCTATGGGCATCCTCCTTTAATCTTCTACAAGAAGAAAAACCTCAACATAGGATCATCACTAAATTGATTGCTCTCCCATCCCAAAAAAATTGCAACAGAATAAGCATTCCCATTCCAAATATGTATCATGACAAGGTAGAATGTTGGAATTCTTTGTTAAGACAAAGGGAAACCATTTTGTACTCCAAATGCATTTTAGGAGGGGACTTTAATGTTACAATTCACCAATGAGAGAAGAAAGGTGGCAGTATTGTAAGAGATTAGTTTCAAGAAAAGATGGAGGATTGTATTCCCTAGTTGGATCTAGTCAATATCAAGCCCGAGTTCTCCAAATTTACTTGGAGCAACAAAAGGGTTGGCCTTGCACACATTGCTGCAAGATTGGATCGATTCCTAGTTTTTGAAAAGTGTAACTAGGATCGATTTTCATATTGACTGTGTAATTATATACTTATGTAAATAAGAATACAAGATAATAAAATGTATTTTTTTGTTGTACTTGCTTCATGGGTTTCATGAGTAAGATTTTATTATAGGTCAATATACTTCTTCTTGATGTCTATTAGGGTTGTCTTATGGTCATAAATATAATCAAGTGTCATGTATATGAAATAGCTAGAGAATGCTCCAAGACCTTGTCATAAACAGAGACATAATGGCTCATGTCCACCCTCATTAAACGGTGGAATAAATGCACTACATGTCGATCTAATACATAGTGATGAAGTCGGCATACTAACTGGCAGTATGGTAGGCCTAAAACATTGACATGATGCCTAAATATACAGTCAGCACTGCGGTCATTTGAGGCAAGGGATTTGCGGATCACAGGACAAGAAATAGTGTGGATCTCAGGACTAGATACAGTGCGGGTTAAGGATAGAAAGTAATGCGGATCTTTCTGAAATATAAATTGTGCTTTGAATGTGGGTCTAAGACAGAAATAAAGGTGGATGCTTTCGTTATTAAGTATGGGTCTATGACAAGGATATATGCGTTCAAGTGATGTCTCCATAAAAGGTATAAGTGCAGGCTCAAGAATAGAGAAATATGCAATGTTTCTGAGACATTGTTGTGCATTGAAGTTTGGAATAAATGCAAAGTTTTCAATGTGAAGGAGTTGCAGTCAATATGAAGGAAAGTGCGGATCCAGTGAAGTAAGAACTTACCCATGGTGATGTGCACTCAAAAGTTCAAGAATTGAAGGAAGGGAAATTTGTGATTTACCTTCCTATCTTTAGTACACAAGAGAATTATATTTCAAGTAAGAAGGAATGTTTTGATAAACGAAGACGAGATCAAGAAAGATCGAATTAAGACCGAGTTCTCTAAGGTTGGTGCGCATCAGTGTAAGTTGGTGCAGGAATGAAGGATCAACATTGGAGGTAGTCAAAGAAGCAGTGTCAAGGTCTTGGAGGCATTCATACGTCAAGGGTCTGAGTCTTGGTAATGGTACTTGTAATTTGAATATCTATAAGAAAAATTCCTTACGGGTTTTCCTCTCCAAGAGGGAGATGTTTTGCCCTGGCTCGAGGAGCCTAACTTTTTGTCTCTTGTATTTTGGTAATTGACTTGATGAAAGACTAAATAAGTTAAGAAGAGAAAACATAAGTAATAGAAGCAAGATCAGAAGTAATTATCAAGTAAGAGAATTTGAATTAATCTTCGGCCCTCTAAATTCTCAACATGGTATCAGAGCTAAGGTGTTGAACACAAGGGCTACTTGACAAGAAGACACTCCACGAAGCGAAGATCAAAGTTTGCGTTAAAAAGACAAATCAGTTTACGAGGAAGACTCTCAAGCTATCTCATTCAAAGGATCAACTCATTCAAGAAAATAATCTTTGCCATCAAAGATTTACATTCAAGACATTGTTGGAAGAGGACATCATCTTTTGAAGATATCATTTAACATCAAGGATCCAAGAACACATACATTGGAGATTTCAATCTTAGAAGAAGCTCTTGACTTCATCTTCATCATCATCAAGGAAGTTGCAAGCCACTCTGCTTAAGTAAGTATCTATGACCTTTCTTAGATATGTTAAGATGACTTATTGTAAAGAGAGCAACAAGCTGGTTGGGTCATGAAACTTTAGTGCATGGAAGAAGAGGACAGATTTGAATTTAATTGAAGACGAAGTTATGGACTACACTGAAGGATCTACAATTCAACCCCCAAAATAAGATGCCCCAACTCGTGCCAAGTACATGAAGGGAGAAATCAGAGCCCAAAGGATTCTCATAGAATCCATTAAGGACCCACTCATTCCCTATGTATCTAAACTAAAGTTTGCAAAAGAAATATATGAGAAACCAGTGGAGCTATTCTCTGTGAGTACTTCAGGAGAAGCAATATCTCTGAGACAAGAATTATACAAAATGAAATTGTCAAGAGAAGAAGGAATCACTTCATACTTTATGAGTATTTATGAAATAAGATATCAACTGCAAGAACTGGGACAAGTAATGTCTAATACTGAGAGCCTAACTTTGTGTCTCTTGTATTTTGGTAATTGACTTGATGAAAGACTAAATAAGTTAAGAAAAGAAAACATAAGTAATAGAAGTAAGATCACAAGTAATTATCAAGTAAGAGAATTTGAATTAATCTTCGGCCCTCTAAATTCTCAACATGGTATCAGAGCTAAGGTGTTGAACACAAGGGCTACTTGACAAGAAAACACTCCAAGAAGCGAAGATCAAAGTTTGTGTTGAAAAGACAAATCAGTTTACTAGGAACACTCTCAAGCTATCTCATTCAAAGGATCAACTCATTCGAGAAAATAATCTTTGCCATCAAATATTTACATTCAAGACATTGTTAGAAGAGGACATCATCTTTTGAAGATATCATTTATCATCAAAAATCCAAGAACGCCTACATTGGAGATTTCAATCTTAGAAGAAGCTCTTGACTTCATCTTCATCATCATCAAGGAAGTTGCAAGCCACTCTACTCAAGTAAGTATCTATGACCTTACTTAGATCTATTAAGATGACTTATTATAAATAGAGAAACAAGCTAGTTGGGTCATGAAACTTTAGTGTGTTAGCCCCCCTATAAATTTTTGGCAAAAGCAAAGTAGGGGGCTAGATTGTTTTTGAGCCTTCAAGGAATGCATCTCCCCTGAAGACACATCATCCTTGAAGTCTCCTATGCCTCTGCCCTTGATAAATTTCTCTCTGCGGAACTCTCCATGTTGCCCCTTTCTTCACCTTTGCAAAATCCCCTTTCCTTCCTAATTTTTCCCCAAATCCCCCTTTAAATCCTACCCTTGCCTTTTGTTTCCTCAAAATTCCCCTTTCCATCTCTGAAATCCCCTCTAAAACATCCCTTCTCCCTTGATTATGCCTAAATTCCCCTTTTTCCCCTACCGTTACCCTCCTCAGGCCTCAAATGCATTTAAAAGGGTAAAAAACCCACTTTTGGACCATATAATAGGCCTCAGCCCCTTCTCCGCTAGCCTCGTAACCTTTCTCTCCATGTAACCCTGCGCCATGACCGAGCACTGGCCCGAAGGGCGCTAATCTCCAATGAGTATCGGGAGTGCCCCTGACCATTTATCTTGTAGATCGGACGGCGGTCGTTAATTCCACAACGCCCGTGTTTTCCCCATTTAAACCACCAATCGCGCCATCGCCGTCCATTCACCACCAGATCAACGGTCTGGAGTTTACCCGCCGGTGGTCCCCGCAGCGCACTATTTCAAAATCCGACGGTTTCTATCGCACCACTTTCGGGCGGTTGGCGATATTTCCTCATCGGCCAGCAATTCCATACACCTCTCGACGCGTGGCTCATGTACGATTTCAAAACCGCTATCTCATCGCGCATTATCGTTCAGTACAAGACGCGCAACGATATTCACGTCAGCCGTTAGATCTTGCGAGCCTCATCCAACGATCATCGATCGACGAAGCTGCGCGGGGTTTAAACCATAGCCTCCGTACCCCTAGCCCACCGTTCCACTGCCCTTCACCGTGTTTCCCACCGTCGATCTCCTCTAAGATCTGACGGTCCAGACTGTCTCCCATTGTTGACTCTTCCACTGTCAGCCAGTCCCGCCACGTCACCTCCACATGCTTCACCGTACGTTCGCCCGTCCCGTTACACATATTCATTCAAAGGTCGGAGATTCAAAGTTTTTCATTCATTTTCCTCCCACGTCACCTCCCGACTGTAATCCATATCGTTTCCACCACACTATGGGTCTTCCACAATGTTTTCTCCATCTAACCAGTCTACGTAGTCAGTCTAACCACCCCCGTTGCGTCCACCACCCCCATTGTTTTCTTGACGTGTTTTCGTTTTTTGCAGGGTTTATAAAGAGGTGGAAAACCGCCATGTTGAACGTGTACTTCTTTAATGGCGTGTTGCGCAGACAGAGAGTTGGATTTGGAAGCTGGTACTATAAAGAAATGTCAAGAAAGGTGGCGACAGTATAAATTCTATCAAAGGACAAAATTTGAAACTTCGCAAACCTTTTCCGGCGCCATCAAAGCTCAGATCCTGCAGAATCGAGGCATTTATGGAGCAGTGGGAAGAAACCAGCTTATGATCAGGGATTCCAGCATTAGAGTTGAGGGTTTTGAGCTTTAATACAACAGTTTAGAGGCAAAGCACCATATCAACGATCCCATAGATCATGCAAAGGTACAACACGTAGAAATCAATGCATATCAGGGGTTTATATGGAAGCATAATGTTTTTCCTCCATAAAGGACAGAGCGCCCATGCAGTGTCCAATCCATGCCGTGTTCTGGAGAGATTTATACCTTGAAACAGTCCCAGTACTATCAGAGCATTTACTCCATCAGTATGGCAGATTTATTTATCTTTTGTTTATGCACTAGAAGTACTACATAGTACTGCAGTCAAAGCACTTCAGAATCATATTAGAGCTATCTGTAGTCTGAAGTAGATCATTCGTCCACCCAGAGAACATCAGAGATTAATGCACAGGATTTATACAGAATGGGCTTCGGCCCTCTTTCTTTTCAGAAGTTTAATAGTGCATTTAGTTCTCCACCTACCTCCTCTGCTCCTCCGGAGCTATAAATTCATGAGGAACTCATTGTAAAGGGTTGTTGATCAGTTATCAGAGAACTGCAAGTAGTTTCTTTTGAGACACAGTCTCTGTGTAAAGTTGTAAGATAGGTTGAAGGAAATGTTATCATACTGAGTATTCAGCCATTTGGCATGTTGTACTTGACTGGTATTGCTATTCTATATGACAAGCACATTTATTTGGATCCTGATATGTGGTAGCGGTGATGTTTTCCTATCTTTGTGTTTACATTCATTTCATTTCGTTTCTACTGGCTTGCATCAAAATATTGGCATAGGATTTACCTTTGTTAGGTACCCTATGTTTCTGCTCTCCTTGCCATTGATGTTTCTCTTTTGAATGTTTTATCTAAGGAATTATTTCAGTTGGTTCAACCAGTGTAGTGGATGTTATTGCCTGCTCTCTGATGTATGGATTAAATGAATTCAGTTCTTAGATGTTTCTTGTTATAGATTTTGTTGGAAGATTTGGGAACACTGGGGATTAGAGTTAGCCCTGTCCACTAGGATCCTTGTGCGACCTTTTGATCTGTAACTTCGTGCACTAAATCTGTGTTATCTTTTCCCCTTCTCCTTTTCCCGCATCATACTATCATCTTGAAGATCCTATGTCTCATATGACTAGCCCAATTGAAAGCCTGCCTATTGAGTAGCAAACAAATCCTTTCCTGACTCCATTGCCCAATGGTTTTGAATATTTCCTGGAAACATTTCATCTCTTCCTTTTTCCTCTTTACTCATTCTGGTCCTACACTGAAGCCTTCTTTCCTGATAACCAGCAACCAAACCAAACAATCAAACAAACCCCGAGTCTTATAACTAGCCTAACATCTTAAAACAGAGCTCCAAGACATATATCTTTGACAATCATAGAGAGATCCCTCTCTGGACCCAGGAGGGCTAGATCCTGAGGTTTGAAAGTGGTTCTATGTTGTCTCATCTTTTGGTCTTGCCAACCTGGCCAAAACATGGGAACCCCAACATAATGGCGACTCCGCTGGGTAAGTGAGTGCATTACACGTTAAACATTCCTAGGCACTCAAATGACCTACAATCTATGGTTAGGTTGGCAGTTAAACAGTTTTATCCTCACATCAACCTCTACACCATTTGTTGTGTTTTCCCATACTCTTGGACAGGGTCTGGAAAGGGCCAGGTAGCCTCCGGATCTCACACTCTTTTAGAGGTGACATATCTGGTAAATGCCCTCCCAGTCAATTTCTGATTAGAGTTTGTTGTGTTCGAAGATATCCCTGAAAGGGGACATCCCATAAGCACTGTGGTGGACAGTGTACCCTCCAAAAACATCCTAAAACCTTCCACCTGGCGACTCCACAAGCTCCTAAACGATTTAAAGACTCCACTGGTGATCAGTAGGCCTGCTGATTGTCTTGGTTTCACATAAGACTCCACTGGGAGACCGACCTCCATAACAACATCAACCACAATAGAAGTAACAAGTGAGGCTAAGCTGCTTGGTCAGAAAACAACATTCTGGCTACTAGAACCATTCATACAAGAGCTTACCCTGACCCAGACCCACATGGAATAGTTGATAACCCTGAGAGTATCCTCAAAGGAGCCCCTACATCGAAAAGATCAACTATTCCCAGTCACATCTATAGAGCTAATTCTGCACCAGAAGATCTTACAGCTCTATCACACTTTCACCTTGACCTAGACCTACCTAACATTTTACCAAGAGCTAGGTCATTTAGTGTCCTAGACCAGCCAGACTTTGAGCTTCCTGGTTCACCACCTCAAAGTGGTAAACACCCTGAGAATAGACAGACCCCTCCATCTACGCCACCTGATATCCTCTTCATTCAAAACTTGGGGCTCAGTCACCCTAGATCTGCTCAACAAACCTCTGCTGGTCATAATATTCCTATCATCCATATACTAGCTGCCCAAGACAACCCATTACCTCATCGAAACATCATCGTGGCAGCCTGGTATGCACCTCTGGTTTTACCTCAACCTCTAGTACCCCTACCAAGTGGCTATCAATCAAAAATCCCTCATTTCACTGCCAAGGAGTCCATCACAGCCCAACAACATGTAGATAAGATGGAAGATTCCTTTGACTACATGGAGATAGACGATGATACAATCAAAATGAGAATATTTTCCCAGAGTTTAGGGGGTGATGTGAAAAAATGGTTTAAGGGCCTATCCCCGGGTAGCATTAATGACCTCCCAGCTCTATATCAGACCTTCATAAACAAATGGGAAGCTAGGGAAAATCCTTGCCAACTCCTGGCAGAATACATGACCCTTAAAAGAAACGTAGGAGAGAGTGTCCATGATTACACAACAAGATTTAACATCATTTACAATGCTCTCCCTCCACATATGAAGCCCCCACAAGGCATGGCCTTAGCCAAATACCCCGAAGGGTTTGATGCTGACATGGCCTATGAGCTTAGGGATAAAGAGTACACTACATTGGAGGACATGCAGAAAGGGGTAGTGAACATAGAGGCAAATCTGATTGAGAAAAGAGCGAGATTGAGATCTGAGAGAAGGGTAACATACAGAGATGACAATGTAGCTTCCACATCGGACCAAAATTATGATAAGCTGTCTAAAAATGTGGAAAGGTTACAAAAAATGATGGAAAAAATGGTTGTCACAATCAGTAACCAGAATAGAAACCAAAACCAGAACAAGAACTTTAGAAGAAACAACAACACTCCCAACAGACAAAAAGAATCAGATCAACAAGTTATTCCCCCATTCCAAAACTTTCTTGATGAAGATGAGGGAATCATAGAAGGATCTGAAGGGAATGAAATAAACATGTTCGAAATAGAATTTTTAATCCATAACTGTTACTCAGAAGAAGATCAACCCTCACCCTCTGGTTGGGAGGAGGAATGGTTGGAATCTGAAGATTACAGGTTAGGATTTGAAAATTCCATGATGCAGGTCAGAGAGAAATATGAACTTAGAAGTAAAAAGAGCCAAGAAACTGTCAAACCCAAAGCTTCCGAGGTCACCATCAAGAAAAGACCTGAGAAAACTTCTAAAGTGACTGCTGAAAGTAACAAACCAGCAGCTGAGAGTTATGGAAAGGACAACCAAAACACTGATACACAAGGTAAACCAACTAGCAGCACTAGCACCGCTGTTAGTGTTCCTGATAAAACTGCCACAAACACTGTACATAACGAGAACCCACATACTTATTCAGCCACTAAGGCAGTGGCTAACAAAATAGAGTTGAACATTCCAAAGAGTTAGTCCACTTTCAATTTGGAGAGTGAGATTGCAAAAATTAAAATCTCTGTCCCACTTTCTGAGCTGGCCACTCAGGATGTATATAAAGGTCAAATTTTGAAAGCGCTAAACTTAGGTGAGAACAACGATACTGTTAATCTGAATGATGATCAACCTGCCCTTCTGTTTGGTCCAAAGATAGAAGAAAAGTTTCAGGAAGGGGTAGTCCCACCTTTTTACATCAGTCTTAACATTCATGACAAGATCCTCCACAATGCAATGCATGACTTTGGGGCCTCACACAACTTGATGCCTAAGGTAGTCATGGAAAGGCTAGGCCTAGAGATAACCCGTCCTTACAAAGATTTATATTCATTCGACTCTAGCAGAGTAAAATGCCTTGGCCTAATTAAAGACCTGTGTGTGAGTCTTACTCAGGTTCCTACTAAATGTATGGTCATGGATGTTGTGGTGGCAGATGTGCCACCTAAGTATGGTATGTTACTATCTAGATCATGGGGAGCCAAGCTGCAGGGAACAATGCAGATGGATGGCTCATACGCCACTATCCCCATCTTTGGCTAACTTAGAAGACTGTACAAGGAAGCGCAGATGAAATTCCTAGTCAGTAGCCCCGAGAAAAATAAGAATACACCATTATACTCTATACACACCGATCTGGATTCTTTCATCCTCTGCAGTGGTCAGTTCTTAGGAGAAACAGAATCAGAAAACAGAGATATAAACGAGAAAACAGAGCCAATGGACTTTAACATAATGGCTACCCTAGACTCAGAGGAGGAAGACGTAGAGAAATCGGAGCAGTGCACTGAAACGAAAGCACAAAATGAACCAGAAACAGAATGCAATCAGCCAGCTAGTCACCTCTTTGATCTCCACACCCATAACGAAAGGATAAACAACCCTTAGCCTAGTACAGACCCTATAACGCAACACAATGACGAACCCAGCTATCGGGAAGGAAATGGTAATGAAACGAAAAATGAACCCCTATGGGAGATGAAATTTGATGGGTCCTGTACTAGGAGAACTGTTGGAGCAGGGGTATGGGTACGTAACATAGAGAGTGACTATGCAGAGAGCCACGCTGTAAATCTGCACTTCAAATGTACAAACAATATTGCAAAATACGAGGCTCTGATCCCAGGCTTAACTCTGTTGAAAAAATTAGGGGCCCATAGGATAACTGTGCGTGGAGACTCTGAGCTTATTATTAAACAGGTGAATGGTGAATACACAGCGAAACATCCCAGGCTGAGAGCATATAGGAATGACACTATGGATTTATTGAAAACATTTGTTGAATACGAATTAGTGTTTGTTCCCAGGAGTCAAAACGTCATTGCAAATGGATTAGCTTGCCTAGCTAGCTCATATCCTAAGACTCCCAGTGATCAGCAAATCATCATTCAGACCAAATTCAGACCTGTTGTGCCAGACAACAAAAAATATTGGCAGGTTTTTGAAGGTGATAAACAGGTTGAGGATTTTCTAGTGGGCAGAAACGAGTTTGAATTTTCTGATTCAGACTCCAAATCTGACAGTAGCTGCCCAAATGAAGAATCCTCAGATGAGGAAGAAACACCCTGTAACATAGAAATAAACGCTTTAAATGAAGAAACTGGGAATTCAACCACAAAATGTGAAAACACAGATAGTGAAGAGGTGAAGGTGCTGCAGGCCAAAGATAAGAACATACCCAGAGGCCTGGCACCCTTAGAAGACCTCTTTGACTTCGATGATGTGGCAAAAAAGCCCACTATAGAACATGCAGACTCTGATGTTGAAGAATGCAACATAGGCACTGAAGACAAACCCAAAATGATCAAACTGGCTAAGTCTTTACCTGCGGACATGAAGCAAAAATACATTGACCTTTTCAAGGAATTAATTGACATCTTTGCTTGGAGTTATGAAGACTTAAAGGCCTACGACACAAACATCATCCAGCACAAAATACCCCTGAAAGAAAATCAGAAGCCCTTTAGGCAAAAACTTTGCAGAATCAATCCAAAGCAATTGCCTGCAGTAGAGAAAGAGATTAAGAAGATGTATGAAGCAGGTATAATTGTGCCAGTAAGGTTCTCTGATTGGGTATCAAACTTAGTGGCTGTGAGGAAGAAAACAGGGGAAATCAGGCTATGCAAAGACTTCGGGAATCTTAATAGAGCCTCACTCAAGGACAATTATCCTTTGCCAAAAATGGAACATATTCTTCAGAGGGTAGTAGGTTCAAAGAGGATCTCCTTGCTGGATGGTTTTTCAGGTTACAACCAAGTCTTAGTAATCCCAGAAGACCAAATCAAGACAGCCTTTACCACTCCATGGGGTACCTTCATGTATGTGAAGATGCCTTTTGGATTGATGAACGCTGGAGCCACCTTCCAAAGAGCGATGGACATAGCTTTTTCAAATGAGATAGGACACTTCATCGTTATTTACTTAGATGACATAACAGTTTTTTCCAAGACTGAAGAAGAACATCTAAAACATCTAAGGAAAGTGTTTGGAAAATGTAGAAGGTTTGGTCTGTCCCTGAATCCCAAAAAGACTGTATTTGGGCTACAAGAAGGAAATCTTCTTGGCCACATTATATCTGAGAAGGGGATTATGATAGACCCACAGAGAGTTGAGGGAATACTACAGATCACACACCCAAGAAACATCAAGGAGTTGTAGTCCTTCATTGGGAAGATCAACTTCCTTAGGAGGTTTATTCTAAATTTGGCTGAACACCTTAGGAACATGCTGAAGAAAGGTGAAGGATTCAAATGGACTGTCGGAGGTAAACAATCTTTCGAATCAGTGAAACTTGCACTTACCCAAGCTGCCGTTCTAATCAACCCAGATTTCTCCAAATATTTCCTGATCTTTTCATTTGCCTCTGAGCACACAGCAGCTGCAGTCTTTCTACAGAAAAACACAAAGGAGATGGAACAGCCAATTGCCTTCTTTAGCAAAGCACTCAGAGATGCACCCTTGAAATACAACATAATGGAGAAACAGGCCTATGCTCTGATTAAGGCCTTGAAAGACTTTAGGCTGTACATACTACATTCCCACACCATAGCTTATGTGCCCAACATCATAGTCAAAGATATACTGTCCCAAGACCCAAATGGGAAAAGGGGCAAGTGGATAGTTGTGATCTTAGAGTACGACCTTGAGATTAAACCCACCAAATTGATTAAAGGTTAGGGCTTAGCTAAATTAATGGCTGAATCAAACCTACAAGCCCTAGACATTCACATGATAAATACCTTGGATGAGCAACAAGAATTGCCTGATCTCACTATTGAGGAAAATTTTCAGAGCTCTCCTTGGTATTCCGACATTCTGTATGTGCTTACACACCTCAATGCCCCTCCCGGATTATCAAAGACCAAGGCCAGATTCTTAAAGCTAAAAACCAAAAATTACTGCATTGTGAATGAAAACTTATACTGGAAGAATCCTACTGGCCTATTACTTAAATGTTTGCCTGAGAAAGAGGCAGAGAGGGTTAAACAAGAATTTCATGCTGGAGAGTGTGGAGGCCATCTGAGTTGGAAAGCCACTGCAAACAAAATACTCAGAGCTGGCTACTATTGGCCCACGCTCTTCAATGATGTCCATAAAATGATAGTTGTCTGCCACAAATGTCAAATCTTTGAAGGCAAAAGAAAACTCCTCCCTTTACCCCTACAACCCATCATTGTTGAAGGTCCCTTTCTTCAATGGGGCCTAGATTTCATAGGGGAAATTCACCCTGCTTCTTCTACACAACACAAATGGATCCTAACAGCCATAGATTACTTCACTAAGTGGATAGAGGCCATACCCACTAGGAATGCCACAGACTCAGTCATCATTAGTTTTCTAGAAGGTCACATCCTATCTCGGTTTGGCTGCCCAAGGAAAATAATCACTGATAATGCTAATGCTTTCGGATCCAAAAGGATGGTTGATTTTTGTCACAGGTATCAAATAGCGCTTGGTCATTCAACTACCTATTACCCTCAAGGTAATGGATTAGCTGAATCATCAAACAAAAGCTCTGTGATCATCATCAAAAAGCTGTTGGAAGAGAACAAAAAATCATGGCATAACAAGTTAGTACATGCTTTGTGGGCTGACAGGCTTACAAAAAAAAATTCCATTAGCATGTCACCATTCCAGCTTGTCTATGGAACAGAAGCAGTATTCCCTACCAGCCTTGGGATACCAGTGATCAAACTGATCCAGGAGATCCAAACAGAAGAGGACAGCATGGTGAGGAGAATAAATCAAACAATCCATCTCCAACAAACAAGAGAAGAGGTTTACAACAGAGCAGTGAAAGTCCAGGAAAATATAAAGAAATTATTTGACAAAAGGACCAAAGCTGTTGATTTCAGAATTGGAGACAAAGTTCTGAGGTGGGACTCAAGGAAAGAGGATAAAGGTAAACACAACAAGTTTGACAGTTTGTGGCAAGGTCCATACATCATACAGGCCACTGTGGGTCCAAATGCGTTTTTTCTACAGGAATTAGATGGTACAGAGCTGTTTGGAGGTCCTATCAATGGCAGGATGCTCGAACACTACTTCTGCTGATTTTTCATTTCCAGTTTCATTTCCATTGTACATAACATTGTAGTTTTTCATTTTCAAGAAAAAAGAGAAAAATGTTTAAAAAAAAACAGAGAGAAAGGGGAGGTTCAGACATGCCCAAAACATGAACCTCTGATGTGCAAAATATTGGCTCTAATAAACTCAAAATCTGAGCCATAAGAAGCAAAGAAGCTGGTCCTAACATGCTCAAAAT
The DNA here is from genome assembly GCA_034641835.2 of Pinus albicaulis. Lineage (NCBI taxonomy): Eukaryota > Viridiplantae > Streptophyta > Pinopsida > Pinales > Pinaceae > Pinus > Pinus albicaulis. The sequence continues at coordinate 1,187,647,453 of CM076582.1, forward strand.
CTGGACCAGCAAAGAAGAAAGGAGAATCAGCTATAACATGCCTAAAACCAGAGCTGAATTGAAGAGAAGAAATGACTCTAATATGTTCAACACTTGAGTCACGGAAAAGAGAAGAAGGATGCTTCAAACTTCAGATTTCAAGCCTTTAAGTTTTGTTTCCAAAGTTTTGCAAGTTTCTGTCCATGTGCAATTGTCTTTATGCCATGGTCCACAGCAAGCCAGACAGTCTAATCCTGGCTTGGTTGTTTTTTCAATTTTTGTATTAGAATGTAGAGAAGAAATCTGCTGGACAATCTAATCCCATCAGATACTAGATTAGGTAGAGAAACAAATGAGACCAACAGTCCAACCTAGTCTCATGGATAAATAAGGGTAGATTTAGAATAGGTTGATTTTCTGATTATAACAATAAATGATGAAAAGGGTCTGCTAGTTCAAATACACCCAAGAAGAAAGTTGCTAGGATTGTAGGATGGGTAGGTAGTTTGTTGGGAAAGTTTTTTGCTGATGTAATGTCTTCATATTGTAGCAGCCGATCAAAGAAAAAGGGATGTGCCAAGCAGCAGGCAACTAGCCTTCTCCAAAGATCTACTCTCTGAATTCTTGACTCCTTCAAGAAGAAGCCATCCCCATGTGGAACCACTGTTAGCCCCCCTATAAATTTTTGGCAAAAGCAAAGTAGGGGGCTAGATTGTTTTTGTGCCTTCAAGGAATGCATCTCCCCTGAAGACACATCATCCTTGAAGTCTCCTATGCCTCTGCCCTTGATAAATTTCTCTCTGCGGAACTCTCCATGTTGCCCCTTTCTTCCCCTTTGCAAAATCCCCTTTCCTTCCCAATCTTTCCCCAAATCCCCCTTTAAATCCTACCCATGCCCTTTGTTTCCTCAAAATTCCCCTTTCCATCTCTGAAATCCCCTCTAAAACATCCCTTCTCCCTTGATTATGCCTAAATTCCCCTTTTTCCCCTACCGTTATCCTCCTCAGGCCTCAAATGCATTTAAAAGGGTTAAAAACCCACTTTTGGACCATATAATAGTCCTCAGCCCCTTCTCCGCTATCCCCGTAACTTTTCTCTCCATGTAACCCTGCGCCATGACCGAGCGCTGGCCCGAAGGGCGCTAATCTCCAATGAGTATCGGGAGCGCCCCTGACCATTGATCTTGTAGATCAGACGGCGGTCGTTAATTCCACAACGCCCGTGTTTTCCCCATTTAAACCACCAATCGCGCCATCGCCATCCATTCACCGCCAGATCAACGGTCCGGAGTTTACCTGCTGGTGGTCCCCCCAGCGCACTATTTCAAAACTCGACGGTTTCTATCGCACCGCTTTCAGGCGGTTGGCGGTATTTCCTCATTGGCCAGCGATTCCATACACCTCTCAACGTGTGGCTCCTGTACGATTTCAAAATCGCTATCTCATCGCGCATTATCGTTCGGTACAGGATGCACAGCGATATTAATGTTAGCCGTTAGATCTTGGGAGCCTCATCCGACGGTCATCGATCGACGAAGCTGCGCGAGGTTTAAACCATAGCCTCCGTACCCCTGGCCCACCATTCCACTACCCTCCGTTGTGTTTCCCACCGTCGATCTCCTCTTAGATCTGACGGTCCAGACTGTCTCCCACTGTTGACTCTTCCACTGTCAGCCGGTCCCGCCACGTCACCTCCACGTGCTTCACCGTACGTTCGCCCGTCCCGTTACACATATTCATTCAAAGGTCGGAGATTCAAAGGTTTTCATTCATTTTCCTCCTGCGTCACCTCCCGACTGTAATCCATATCGTTTCCACCACACTATGGGTCTTCCACGATGTTTTCGCCATCTAACTAGTCTACGTAGTCAGTCTAGCCACCCCCGTTGCGTCCACCACCCCCATTGTTTTCTTGACATGTTTTCGTTTTTTCAAGGTTTTCAAAGAGGTGGAAAACCACCATGTTGAACGTGTACTTCTTTAATGGCGTGTTGTGCAGACAGAGAGTTGGATTTGGAAGCTGGTACTATAAATAAATGTCAAGAAAGGTGGCGGCAGTATAAATTCTATCAAAGGACAAAGTTAGAAACTTCACAAACCTTTTCCGGCGCCATCAAAGCTCAGATCCTACAGAATCGAGGCATTTATGGAGCAGTGGGAAGAAACCAGCTTATGATCAGGGATTCCAGCATTATAATTTAGGGTTTTGAGCTTTAATACAACATTTTAGAGGCAAAGCACCATATCAACGATCCCATAGATCATGCAAAGGTACAACACGCAAAAATCAATGCATATCAGGGGTTTATGTGGCAGCAAAATGTTTTTCCTCCATAAAGGACAGAGCGCCCATGCAGTTTCCAATCCATGCCGTGTTCTGGAGAGATTTCTACCTTGAAACATTCCCAGTACTATCAGAGCATTTACTCCATCAGTATGGCAGATTTCTTTATCTTTTGTTTATGCACTAGAAGTATGATCTTCGGAGTAGGATCTCTCACGGTGCACTGACAGATGAAATCAACATAATATATCCTCATATGGAATATGAGGTGGTTGTGATGCAGGGGCATTAGGCCCAAGACACTTTTTGTACATAAATAAACCTAAAGCGGGGTCTCATGTTTTGTTTCCCCATGTAAATATTCATAGTTGAGTTATTTTAGTTAATTTGAAGGGAAAATATTGTAATTTCCCGAATGATTGATGGGCACCTGAAGAGATAGTTAGGCTAGCATTAGGATTCCAAGAGTCATCAAGGAAGTGAATCGATTGATTTCCAATATGTATAAAAATAAACCTCTGTGATAGAGTCGAGAAGCCTGCACCTAGACCTGCACAGACCTGCACGACCTGCACCTAGACCTACGTAGACCTACACGAGCTTGCACCTAGACCTGCACAGACCTGCACGAGCCTGCACCTAGACCTGCTTGTACCTACAGAGAGCTGCATAGGGGAAGAAGGCCATCAGATTGAAGATCTGGCCAGCCAGTGGTTGTAATTCAATCGATTGTGTAAATAAGAAATGTTTCAGTATATTTGTGCCTTGTGGATTTAATTTATATGTGAATGTATATCTGATTTGCTTGAATAAGTTATGTGTGAACATATGCATGCATCCTGATGGAGGATAATCAAAATCTGTGATAATTAAGAACCCTGTGATGGGATTAATGGTGCTCTGTATACAGTTAGCGGAATCGATGTAAATACTGTTGACACTGTCGACAAGGGAGTGATAGAGCCGTGAGTGTATGCCACAACAGAGGCATGGCTTTAATCCACGCATAACGATAGTGGTGTTCATCGGACGAGCACTGTATAACGAGGAGCGAAGGCGCATTTGAACTATGTTAATTTGAATAGGCGGAACCTGGCGTGAAGAAGGAGCGGAACCTTGCAGATGAACAGTGAACGTGGTTTAAGGCTGGAAGCGGTTTTTATCACACCACCTTTACAGCGAAAGTGGTATTTGAGAATCGCGAGCGATTCCATAGAACAGTGGACACGTGGCATCGGGCAAAGTTCCAAAACTGCCATCACTGCGCACCATCGCATGTTAACGATCGACCAAGGAGGCCATGCGATATTGTTGAGCACCGTCGATCTGGAGGGGAGCCATCGGACGGCGGTCATATGAGGAAGATGTGTGAAGGTTAACCAAAGTATGGCGCATGAATTTGATTGGACTGTTGATCATATACGTGGGGCTGGAGTCAAAGGTTTATTAACAGGCGTGTATAAAGTTATGACCAGTGCCTGACCTTGGTAAATGTTTATTAACTTTGGCTATAATATTATATGGCGGAGATAAAGATTACCTTTGGGTCGAGTCGTGTTATGAGAGTATGCATTAGTGTATATGGAAGAGCGTAAGTTGGGGTTCCAATTTGGATTGCTTCGCCTTTTTAATACGTGGGTTGTTATTAAGAAAGCATTTTTGAATATCTTGGGGAGGTCATTATTAAAGGAGGAAATTAGATTAATATCTCAATCTCAGATTGAGATATTAAAAATAAAAGCCTTAAATTAATTGATTAATTATCTAAGTTCCAGACCAAGAAAATAGAACAGAGAGTGATTGCCGGATTGGGGAGATGATTTGGCATGAAATATTGGATGCATTTACACACAGATTGAGGCTGGGACCAAGGTAAACCGGGGCCATGGGTGGCCTGGCTGTTAAGTGGTATCAGAGCTAGAACTTAGTTAGCTCGTTGAAGAGTTTGTTTTGGAAATGCACATGTACTGAACAGAAAAGAATAGTTGATGTTTGAATCTGTTTAATAGAGAAAATTGCAGATTTGATTTGACATGCAGTGAAGGTCTCCAGATGAATAGAATCTGGATTTGAAGACAGAAGATTGCAGCAGGTAGAGATGCAGTGCAGGTGAGAAAAGAAAAGAAGCAAGATCAGTCAGGGATCTTGAGGGGTAAGATGATGAGCCTTATTTGAACTATGGTTGGAAGGATTTGTTTGCAGAATACAGAGTGCAGACAATTGAAGAAATCTTAGCAAGAGGTAGATCACAAGCTTTGAGAGAACTGATAGAAGAGTCCAGCAAGGGATTCTGAGTGAAGAAGGAAGAGTGTGGCAGAACCTGGAAGATTCCCAACTAAGGTTGGATGAAAGAAAAAAAAGGGGTGTTCTTGAGAAAGTTGCAGAGTGAAGCCTAGAGAGTAGAAGAGAGTGCTCAAAAGGTTCCAAAGAGAGGGGACCAGTACTTTCCAAAAGCCAGAGCTCAGGAGAGAAGCTTGGTGAGGTGAGTTGCAGCAAGAGAGCTTGTTGTTGCAGAGGCTTGGTGCAGCTTGTGAGTGAAGAACTCCTAGAGAATAGAATGGCTACTGAGAGCAATAGTAGGGATTGCAGTGATTGCAGAAATTATGGGAGAAGCCGCAGCAGAAGAGTGTGGGAAGATGCCAAAGCAAATGGCATGAGCAAGAGACTCATAGATGAAGAATATTGGAAAGAATTTGCTGAGATCAAGGAATATTTTAATGAACTGAAGAGAAGGATAGAAGAAAGCCAGAGAGTTGGTTGGCTCATGAAGAAGAAGATAAAGTGGCAAAGGCTACAAAGGAAGAAGGAGCAGATGATGAATGCTCAGAAGAAGAAAGAAATAGTCAGAGTGATTGAGTATTTGGAGAAAGACTTGGAGACTGAAGCTTCAAGTGGGACCAAGGGGTCTAAGAGCCTTACATCTGACATATTTTGTATGTTTGCAGGAACAACAAGTGAGAAAGAACAAACTGCTGATGTTGTCACTGAGGAAGAAAATGGAGCAACTACATGTTTTGAGGATGTCCATGTACAGTTGGAGAAATATTATGCTTTCCAACATATTGGAAGCAGAAGAGCTTTAGTTTGGGATATTGGCCAGAAGCTGGAAGTTGGACAGCTTCGAGAAATTAAAGAAGAGACCATTGGAGAATCTCTGGAGCATGTGGAAGACTTGGAACAACAAGAAGATGTGGTGATCAAATCACCAAATGAGACGATGAGGTCTTATGTTTTTACAACTGACAAGTTGTGTGTGAATGCAGGTGTTAATGAAGGCAGTTCACATGATGAAAATGTGACAGATGAAGTTGACTGTTGCCAAGTAAAGTATGATGAGTATCTTTCAGATGAAGAACATATTGAACTACTGCGGCAGAAGGAATTCATTAATTCCTTATTTGGTAGAAGAGATTGTTTCAATGGGGTTGATGATGAGTTTGTCATTAATTCTGATAATGACAGGCTGCTTTTGTTAAATGGCCATGTGGAGAATGATGGACAGATAGCTGGAATCTTTGTAGAGATGGGAAATCAGGATTTTATTCTGATGAAGATTGAGGAGATAGTGACAGCATAAGATAGAGAAGATTGTGGTGAGATGCCAAGATTGTGGCATGAGCAGAGGACAGAACCACAAAGAGAAGGTGTTCAAATGGTAAGGACAGAGATGAATGGGAAGAGGAAAGTTCATTTTTATGAACTAGAGCAGAAAGACATCCTTGAAGGGGATGGTGCAGAAGAGAGGCTAGCTGGTAGTCTCAAGAAATGTTTGAAGAATTGGAATCAGCATTCTGATGTGCTGATCGAGAAGGAAGGAAAGTTGGGACAACATACTGAGATGCTGACAGAAGAAGGAAAGGCTCTGAGGCCTTGTAGACTTTGTTCTAACAAATGTTTGATGAATGCAAATCCTGTTGATGATGGAGATAAGTTGACAGCATGGGGCAGTCAATTGAAAGAGAAGGAGAATTATGTGGAAGACTTTAAACCATGGAATGGAGAAATTGAGCTGCTAGAGAGTATGTTGAATCAGCAGGAGTCAATACAAGAGAGAAGACCTCAATTTCAGAATTGGGGGTTGCAGAATGTGAAGACACAATGGAATGAAGATATAAAAGAATTGATGATTGAATCATCAGTAGGGACCATTGGGTCTTGGGGTTTTGGAACTGATGAAGTGGCCGTGTTGACAGGAAAAGCAGAAGACAATCCATCACTTGGAGTTGTCCTAGAAGAAGAGGAGCTGTTGCAGAATGAGGATGAGCAGTTGAATGAAGATGAGACAACAATGTCTTGTATGCAGGAAAATATTGTTGCTATTGGTAGTAGAGAAGAATTGGCTTGTTCGAATAGCCAAGGGAAGATTAAAGAGAAGACTGTATGGTAGACTGTTGGGGCTACTACAGCAGTGGCGAACCAGAGTTTCACTTTGACAGAAGATGAAGATACAGTGGCTAGAGAACTTGATTTGATTGCTGGAGTTAATCAAGAAGAAGGAAGGAAATTGCTGAAGATTGCCAAGGCAGAAGAAGAAGATGCTCAACCTGAGTTGCAGCATAGTGAAGATTTGTTTGGCCAAGGGAGATGGCGAGAATGTTTGCTGAAGATATTCAAAAAATAAGGTGAAATGCCAGAGCAGCAACTTGGAGTGTTGCTGGAGAGAGTGCTGAAGCAAAAAACTGAAGTGTTGCCAGCAGAGGAGCAAAAGTTTTACTGTTGCAGAGAGGGTATGGATGGTGGCGAATAGGGCAGCAGTAAGAACTGAAGAAATAAGAATGCAGCAAACAGAAGCAAGCATCCTGCAGTCAGAGGAAAGATTACATAGAGAAATTGAATTGATAAGGAAACTGATGCAGAAGATGCCTCAGAAAAGGACAACAACAAGAGCAAGATAGTCACAGACTGTAAGGGCATAGCAAGTGCGAAGATGCAGACCAAAATATGGAAGACAGGAGGAATGCGAAAGAAGAATGTTGCAAAAAATAACCAGTTGCAGAACAAAGTATGGGATCTAGGCAGATAAAAAAATAAAGCACATGATCAGGAGATCATGAATCATTTGAACCTGGGGAGTCTGATGCAGGGGCATTAGGCCCAAGACACTTTTTGTACATAAATAAACCTAAAGGGGGGTCTCATGTTTTGTTTCCCCATGTAAATATTCATAGTTGAGTTATTTTAGTTAATTTGAAGGGAAAATATTGTAACTGCCCGAATGATTGATGGGCACCTGAAGAGATAGTTAGGCTAGCTTTAGGAGTTCAAGAGTCATCAAGGAAGTGAATCGATTGATTTCCAATATGTACAAAAATAAACCTCTGTGATAGAGTCGAGAAGCTTGCACCTAGACCTGCACAGACCTGCACGAGCCTACACCTAGACCTGCACAGACCTGCACGAGCCTGCACAGACCTGCACGAGCCTGCACCTAGACCTGCCTGTACCTACAGAGAGCTGCATATGGGAAGAAGGCCATCAGATTGAAGATTTGGCCAGCCAGTGGTTGTAATTCTATCCATTTGGTAAATAAGAAATGTTTCAGTATATTTGTGCCTTGTGGATTTAATTTATGTGTGAATGTATATATGCTTTGCTTGAATAAGTTTTGTGTGAACATATGCGTGCATCCTGATGGAGGTTAATCGAAATCCATGATAATTAAGAACCCTGTGATGGGATTAATGGTGCTTTGTATACAGTTAACGGAATCGATGTAAATATTGTCGACACTGTCAATAGGGGAGTGATAGAGCCGTGAGTGTATGCCACAACAGAGGCATGGCTTTAATCCACGCATAATGATAGTGGTGTTCATCGGATGAGCACTTTATAATGAGGAGCGAAGGCGCATTTGAACTATGTTAATTTGAATAGGCGGAACCTGGCGTGAAGAAGGAGCGGAACCTTGCGGATGAACAATGAACACGGTTAAAGGCTGGAAGCAGTTTTTATCGCACCACATTTGCAGCGAAAGTGGTATTTGAGAATCGCGAGCGATTCCATAGAACAGTCGACATGTGGCGTCGGGCGAAGTTCTAAAACCACCATCACTGCGCGCCATCGCACGTTAACGATCGACCAAAGAGGCCGCGAGATATTGTTGAGCGCCGTCGATCTGGAGGGGAGCCATCAGACGACGGTCGTATGAGGAAGATGTGCAAAGGGTAACCAAAGTACGATGCGTGAATTTGATTGGACTGTTGATCATATACGTGGGGCCGAAGTCAAAGGTTTATTAACAGGCGTGTATAAAGTTATGACCAGCGGTTGACCTTGGTAAATGTTTATTAACTTTGGCTATAATATTATATGGCGGAGATAAAGTTTACCTTTGGGTCGAGTCGTGTTGTGAGAGTATGCATTAGTGTATATGGAAGAGCGTAAGTTGGGGTTCCAATTTGGATTGATTCGCCTTTTTAATATGTGGGTTGTTATTAAGAAAGCATTTTTGAATATCTTGGGGAGGTCATTATTAAAGGAGGAAATTAGATTAATATCTCAATCTCAGATTGAGATATTAAAAATAAAAGCCTTAGATTAATTGATTAATTATCTAAGTGCCAAACCAATAAAATAGAACAGAGAGTGATTGCCGGATTGGGGAGATGATTTGGCATGAAATATTGGATGCATTTACACACAGATTGAGGCTGGGACCAAGGTAAACTGGGGCCATGGGTGGTCCCGCTGTCAGGTTGTATATGAACAAGGAACTGGAAATTAGAAGTTCCTGGGAATAAATATGTGCAGAAAGGAAGAGATCGTGAAGTGCAACCATGTCAAGAGGCAGTTATCATCCGGAAGCCAAGAAGATGTGACTAGAATATCTTCTAGGAGGATATGTAGACTCTGATAGAAGTCTGGTAAAGAAGAAGACCCTTGACAAGACATATCATTAGGAGATGTGTCAATCTGAATAAAGGATGTCGATGCCTACAGGAAGATGTCATGGTGAAATATCATCACTGAGGTAACTTTTGTTTTTAAAAGTTTATATGTATATGTTTATCTGGATGAATTTGTGTAGGGCTGCTAATCATGTGAAAGGATGTAAGATCCTTGGACATGATTCAAAAGAAAGAAGCATGGCATAAAAGGTGGACCAGATAAGAAAGACTGATGAATTACTTTTTGGTAGATGACACGACTCATGAATGAAAGTGATGGATGATCTAGTATGCCCTATGGAGCTAAAGTTAAAGATTCCTCAAAATCGAAATCCATGACATCGAGGGGAGGAATTCTTCATGAGAAGCTAGGTGTCTTACCATTGCTGTTGTAGGTCCCTAATTGAGAGGGACCCTGGTGATAAGTTTCTTACTTGGAAGAAACTAGGTAATTCCTAAGAATGAGATTAGGTACATTCCTCATATAGGAATGAGTACATTCCCTTGTGGAACAGATCCTCCCCGACTGAGAGGGAGAGATATACGCATCATTTTGGTCTTCACTTGGGAAGACAAAATGGGGGATTGGGTAATCATCTAGCATTCGATACTCTTTGAGAATGTGATAGGGAATTCAAGATAAGAGTATTCGGGGACCGATATTATTTGAGGGCTAGCTACCTAAGAGAATAATAGTCCAATAAGGTCATACTTTTGGAACACCTGGGTGGAGTATGTACCTTGGAGAGACAAGGGCTATGGTGTCTACAAGTCATATGCCTCACCACCATTGTAGCCCATTGTCTCGTTGAGAGATGGGGCTGTTAGTTAAGGCCTTGCACTAGGACAATGCTGGTTAATATGATGCTATACAAATGCAATTACCAATCTGATTCTTCTTATGAGATTCTTCAGTTTGAAAGTGACCATGTACCTATATGGATGCCTCCCTAGTTAAGAGGGAGTGTTAAAAAGTGTAACTAGGATCGGTTTTCATATTGACTATGTAATTATGTATTTATGTAAAGAAGAAGACAAGATAATAAAATGTATTTTTTGTTGTACTTGCTTCATGTGTTTCATGAGCAAGATTTTATTATAGGTCAATAGAATTCTTCATGATGTATATTAGGGTTGTATTATGGTCATAAATATAATCAAGCTTCATGTATATGAAATAGCTATAGAATCCTCCAAGACCTTGTCATAAACAGAGAAAGAATGGCTCATGTCCACCCTCATTAAACGCCAGAATAAATGCACTACATGTCGACCTAATACATAGTGTTGAATTCGGCTTACTAACTGGTAGTATGGTTTTCCTAAAACATTGACACGATGCCTATATATACAGTAAGCTTTGCGGTCATTTGAGGCAAGGGATTTGCAGATCGCAGGACAGGAAACAGTGTGGATCTCAGGACTAGATACAGTGCGGGTTAAGGATAGAAAGTAATGCGGATATTTTTGAAGTATAAATTGTGCTTTGAAAGCAGGTCTAATACATAAATAAAGACAGATACTTCTGTGATTAAGTATGGGTATAAGACATAGATAGATGTGTTTGTGTTGTCTCCGGAAAAGGTATAAGTGCGGGCTCAAGAATAGAGAAAGATGTAATGTATTTGAGACATTGTTGGGCCTCATGTAAGGGTGCCCCCTCTCCCATATTCTTAACATTCTCATGATTAAATCCTTGAGTAGGAAGCCAGAATTTGAACGAAGATGTCACTCCCTCCTTGGAATTTGATTCTCAAAAGGTATAAAGAGCACAAATCACGCCCAATTCATTGATGACATGATCCTTCTTGGAAGCATCTTTCATTACAGTGTGATGCTTCAAAGTTGTTTTTGATGATTTTGTTTGGGTCTTAAGAGGATTCATGTTGGGTCCTTCGTTTTGAGGATAAAGTTTTGTCATGTTTTTGTTGAAATTTGTAGCAAGAAACAATGAAATTGGCATCCAGAAATGGCTACCATGTAGGCTTTTGATTTAATTATTTCTTAATTAAATTAGAAGAAATGTGTGTCAAATTTATTTATCCCTTAAATAATTTGGACAATAATTTGTAATGTTATCTCATAATCACTTGTAATAGTTAACTGATTGTGATAGACTCAGTCAGCTCATGAAATTCGAGTTGAGGGTGGTTGGTGAGGCATGTAGAGTGATTCTATATGTTTTAGAGTTCAAGTTGCAATTAGTGCATTAGTTTAATGCATGAGAAATCAGTTAACTTAATTAAGTGAGTTAAAATCAATTTAACTAGTTGTAACTGATTGTTGCACTAGCGAGAGGTCAAGTGAATTAAATCAGATTTAATTCACATGCAGTGATATGTCAAGTGACTGATGATTTACTATTAATAGTTGCATGCATGTCAGTTTTCATGAAGACCCAGTCGAGAAAGAGGTTAAAGGGAAGTTATATATCAGTTGTATTTTTAGCAAATTTCCTGGGCACAATTATATACACCATAGGATGCTCATGATGTATTGCACAATCAAGGAAGGCTAATTATCCTATTTAATAGGGATTAATTGCCTAGGGATTGCATGAGTAAGGCTGGGCTAAGGAAGGGCTGAGAATTGGCCAAGTGCTGGTCAATTTTTCCTAAGAATTGCTAGACAGTTTTGAGCAGGATCATAGTGAAATAGTCTGGATAGTGTAGGATTTTCTCAGTGTGAGAAAGCATTGTATTGTTTCATGATTCTTTGACAATGTAAAATATATGATAGAGGGGTTTTGAGCAAGTGCTTTCCCCAAGAAAATATTGTGTTGTGTGATTGATAATTTCCTTTACCTTACTTGCATGTGATTGAGCGATTGTGTTTTATATTCCACAAATATTGTAGAAGGATTCAGTATATTGCTTTAGTACATCGCATGATCGGACTGGATCCATTGATATAATTTCTACATGGTATTATAGCTGTGTTAGAGATTTTCTACATGGTATCCGAGCGCTAGGAATCACAATAGTGGAGAATAAATTGAGTTTGTGTTGAAAAATATTCAAATTTGCAGATACTTTCTTTGGAGCTAGAAGCGGATCAAGATATCTTTCAATGGATTGAGACTCAAATATGCACTCGAGGGAAGTTTGAATCATATTGCATGGAAGGACAGGATGGAGGCAGCGTTGGAGGACAATGGGTTGAAGGAATTCATAGATAATGATATTCCCAAGCCCGTAGTAGTAGATGCCCAACTTCTTAATGCATGGTAGAAGAAGGTAGCAAAGGCAAGGAGGATCTTGTTAGAGGGAGTTTGAGATCATATTGTCTCGAGTATCCATGGGAAGACGACTCCATATGCTATGTGGAAGGCCTTGACAGATCTGTTTCAGAACAATAATGACCAAAGGAAGTTGGCGCTGAAGGACAAGCTCAAAAATATCTAGAAGGAGGAGGGCGAGACGGTACTAACATACTTGGTGAAGTTCACTCAATGTCGAGATGAGCTTGGAAGTGTTGGTGTGATCGTAGGCAATGATGAATTGGTGAGCCTAGCAATTCTAGGCCTTCCCAAGAGTTGGCATAGTTACCAGGACTCTGTGAATAGGAGGGACAAGTTACCATATTGGGAGCGACTATGGTCGGATTTGGTAATAGAAGAGATAAGGCAGAGCACCAAACAAGGGACCTCTAGCACAAACAAATAAGAAGATTGTGCATTAGTGGGAAAACAAAAGAAAGCCAAGGGAAAGAAGTCCTGAGGCAAAGAAGGCAAGAGAGACTTGTCCAAGATCATATGTTTTCATTTTCACGAGCATGGGCACTATGCTTTGAATTGTCCACAGAAGAAGGCAAGCAAGAAGGAGCCTATAGTTGCATTGGGTGAAGCATTGGCTTCACAGTTCGAGCTTGATTTTACTCTCATTGCATGAATGGCCAGAACTGTAATGGGATGCATGTGGTATCTAGACAGTGGTGCCTCGCTCCATATGACAGGGAATCAAGATCTCTTTAGTGACTTGGAGGAGAAGGACCCCTAGCAGAACATAGAGTTTGGAGATGACGAGAGGTATAGCGCAACCGACATAGGTACAATTACCTTTCAGAGGGAATCTGGCTCCCCTCTCAGACTAGCAGATGTTTTGTATGTTTCAGGCCTAAGGAAGAATCTTGTCTCCGTAGCGGTATTGGAAGACTGTGGTTATGAGGTGATGTTTAGAAAAGGAAATGTGTTCCTTAAACACATAGCCACAGGATGACTACAATGGTCTTGAATGCTCTACTGGAAGAATGGGGAAACTTCACTTCAAGTTTTTATAGGAAGAAAGAAGCAACACCATTCCATGATTTATGGTCTCTATGTAAAATAGATGAAACAAGATTGAAAGCCAAAGCTGATACAGGATCAAGTGAAGGGAATCAAGCCTTTCCAGCCATATTAAGGAAGATTCGGAAAATTTTGTCCTGAAAATAAAAGAAGAAATATGGACGAATTACGATGCCTTGGATGTAATGAACTTGGGCATTATAAAAGATATTGTCCTAAATTCGAAAAGTACAAGAGGAAAATGGAAGAAGCCTGTATCTCAGATATGAGGGAAGAACCTGATGCAAAGAAATCTAAGAAAGAAGAAGCAAGAGATCTCAATTATAATTGAGATCATCTTCCTCTTTAAGTGATTTCTGTTGATTATAAAATAGTATGATAGGAAGCAATGTATATTGATACCATCATGATAGAAGTATGGTAGGAGCTCTTGGTGACACAGCTCCGGGAAAAATTCACTGATAACAATTCTGATGGAAGGCAGTCATCAAGATCAAGGGGCATCATGGAAACAGGTGCTGACAGTTTCTAATGGAATTCTCTGTGAATTCAGTGGTTAGAAAGAAAGTAGAAAGTTTTCAACAAATAATTCTATGCTACAAAATTATGGGATTAGGATGTGATGAAATATTGATGAAGCAGGTCAAGGGAATGAAGTTCTCCATTCTAGTAAAATTGCTACAAGATGGCTCAAAGGAAAAAGGTATGAGGTATATACATTTATATGCTGACACTGGATGTTGTGAAGTCATGTCATATGGTTGAAGGTAATGGACTTATATATTTAGAAGTATGATCTCCGGAGTAGGATCTCTCACGGTGCACTGACAAATGAAATCAACATAATCTATCCTCATATGGAATATGAGGTGGTTGTATATGAACAAGGAATTGGAAATTGGAAGTTCCTGGGAATAAATATGTGCAGAAAGGAAGAGATCGTGAAGTGCAGCCATGTCAAGAGGCGGTTATCATCCGGAAGCCAAGAAGATGTGACTAGAATATCTCCTGGGAGGATATGTAGACTCTGATAGAAGTCTGGTAAATAAGAAGACCCTTGACAAGACATATCATTAGGAGATGTGTCAATCTGAATAAAGGATGTCGATGCCTACAGGAAGATGTCATGGTGAAATATCATCACTGAGGTAACTTTTGTTTTTAAAAGTTTATATGTATATGTTTATCTGGATGAATTTGTGCAGGGCTGCTAATCATGTGAAAGGATGTAAGATCCTTGGACATGATTCAAAAGAAAGCAGCATGGCATAAAAGGTGGACCAGATAAGAAACGCTGATGAATTACTTTTTGGTAGATGACATGACTCATGAATGAAAGTGATGGATGATCTAGTGTGCCCTATGGAGCTAAAGTTGAAGATTCCTCAAAATCGAAATCCATGACATTGAGGGGAGGAATTCTTCATGAGAAGCTAGGTGTCTTACCATTGCTGTTGTAGGTCCCTAATAGAGAGGGAGCCTGGTGATAAGTTTCTTACTTGGAAGAAACTAGGTAATTCCTAAGAATGAGCTTAGGTACATTCCTTATATAAGAATGAGTACATTCCCTTGTGGAACAAATCCTCCCAGACTGAGAGGGAGAGATATACGCATCATTCTGGTCTTCACTTGGGAAGACAGAATGGGGGATTGGGTAATCATCTAGAATTCGATACTCTTTGAGAATGTGATACTGCATTCAAGATAAGAGTATTCGGGGACCGATATTCTTTGAGGGCTAGCTACCTAAGAGAATAATAGTCCAATAAGGTCATACTTTGGGAACACCTGGGTGGAGTATGTACCTTGGAGAGACAAGGGCTATGGTGTCTACAAGTCATATGCCTCGCCAGCATTGTAGCCCATTGTCTCGTTGAGATATGTGGTTGTTAGTCAAGGCCTTGCACTAGGACAATGCTGGTTAATATGACGTTATACAAATGCGATTACCAATCTGATTCTTCTTATGAGATTCTTTAGTTTGAAAGTGAACATGTACTTGTATGGATGCCTCCCTAGTTAAGAGGGAGTGTTAAAAAGTGTAACTAGGATCGGTTTTCATATTGACTATGTAATTATGTATTTATGTAAAGAAGAAGACAGGGTAACAAAATGTATTTTTTGTTGTACTTGCTTCCTGTGTTTCATGAGCAAGATTTTATTATAGGTCAAAAGACTTCTTCATGATGTCTATTAGGGTTGTATTATGGTCATAAATATAATCAAGTGTCATGTATATGAAATAGCTAGAGAATGCTCTAAGATCTTGTCATAAACAGAAAAAGAATGGCTCATGTCGACCCTCATTAAACGCCGGAATAAATGCACTACATGTCGACCTAATACACATTGATGCATTCGGCTTACTAACTGGTAGTATGGTTTGCCTAAAACATTGCCACGATGCCTATATATAGAGTAAGCTTTGCGGTCATCTGAGGCAAGGGATTTGCAGATCACAGGACAGGAAATAGTGCGGATCTCAGGACTGGATCCAGTGCGGGTTAAGGATAGAAAGTAATGCGGATTTTTTTGAAGTATAAATTGTGCTTTGAAAGCAGGTCTAATACATAAATAAAGACAGATACTTCTGTGATTAAGTATCGGTATAAGACAGAGATAGATGTGTTCGTGTTGTCTCCGGAAAAGGTATAAGTGCGGGCTCAGGAACAGAGAAAGATGTAATGTCTTTGAGAAATTGTTGTGCGTTGAAGTATGGAATAAATACAAAGTTTTGAATGTGAAGGAGTTGCGGTCAGTATGAAAGAAAGTGTCGATCCAATGAAGTAATAACATACCCATGATGATGTGCACTCAAAAGTTCAAGAATATAAGGAAGGTAAATATGTGATTTACCTTCCTATCTTTAGTACACAAGAGCAATATATTTCAAGTAAGAAGGAATGTTTTGATAAACGAAGACGAGATCAAGAAAGATCGAATTAGAGACCGAGTTCTCTAAGGTTGGTGCACATCAGTGTAAGTTGGTGCAGGAATTAAGGATCAACGTTGGAGGTAGTCAAAGAAACAATGTCAAGGTCTTGGAGGCATTCATAGGTCAAGGGTCTGAGTCTTGGCCATGGTAATTTTCATTTGAAGATCTATAAGGAGAATTCCTTATGGGTTTTCCTCTCCAACTGGGAGAGGTTTTTCCTTGGCTTGAGGAGCCTAACTTTGTGTCTTCTGTATTTTGGTAATTGACTTGATGACAGAATAAATAAGTTAAGAAGAGAAAACATAAGTAATAGAAGTAAGCTCACAAGTAATTATCAAGTAAGAGGATTTGAATTAACCTTAGGCCCTCTAAATTCTCAACACTAGTAGGGAGCGATCTTTTGGTTCAGAAAAATTCTCCCTCTCCCTTTCATTTGGTCATGGGTGGTTCTGACCATCGCCCAATCAATCTTCTTTTGAGATTTGGAAGATTTAAAGGGTCCCATCCCATTTTGTTTTAACCCTCTCTGGATGAATGATGAGGATACTAAGAAACTAATGCATCAAGCATGGTTGAGGTGGGTTATTAGTTCTCTTATCTTCATATGGGAGTATAAAATCAATGGCTTAATAGAGGAAATAAAAAAGTGGGCAAAGGAAAGGTCCAAATCTTAGAAAAGGAAAGTGGAGCATATTAGATCCAATCTGGAGGGAATCCTTTTGGAAATGGAAGATGATCTAGTCACTAAGGATTTGCTTATCAAATAACAAAAAGCCTTTGAAGAATTGCATTGGAAATTAAAGGAAGAAGAGGATTTATGGAGACCGAAATCAATAAATTTGTGGTTGAAATCGGGAGATAAAAATACTAGTTTATTCCACAAACAATAAAAAATAAGGGAATGCGAAAATCAATTATATGGAGCTTAATGTAGATATTATTTCAGATCTAGATAGAATAAAAGATGTCACTTTTAATCACTTTGAGGCTTTGATCCCTTGTATAAAGTAGATAGAGATGCTTATGCAGATTTAGTGGAAGAAATTTTAGGCCCTATTCCCTAGCTAGCTTCGAAATCATATAACCCCCAATATTTTTCTCTCTATCATCGAAGAACAAATTTGAAAGGATTAGTCCTTCAATTCAGATAAAGCTTTGTTGGATGTGTGTTATATTCTTTCCACGACTACACCCATGCGTTGTACGTTGCATCAAGTGCAGTGGGGGCAAAAACCCCCCTATCGGTGGGTTACCAGGGGGGCAGTAGCCCCCTACACGAGGTCTGAGGCAGCGCCCTAGGAAAAAAGAATTATGCGGATCTAATAATAGTTGGGCAGACTTAAAGATGGGTGATGGACCCAACGATGGTGGGTGGACCTACCCATGGTTTTGTGCATGGGTTTTGCACATGGTTTTGGGCATGATAGTTTTCTACCCATTGTATTTTGTAGATCCGGTCAAGGGAACTATGATTATGTTCTAATCGAGGGTTAATGGATTAGGGTTTATGAATGCTTCAACACACACACACACACACACACACACACACACACACATATAGATATATTGTAACATTGAATGGAAAATAATGAAAAATCAATATGGTAGTCTTGGTTTTAGGATCTCGAGGAAAATCTCTGTGCATATTTGTTTTATGTTCTCGCCATTGTATATTTTATGTTTTAAGAATTCGTTTGTAGGTAATTTTTGTACAGGGTTAAAACCTATAAGATTTTCATCTTGATGGATTCACAAGACACTTTTATAAGAAATTTTGGAACACCATTACATATGGTATGATCAAACTAGTAGATTTCATCAAAAAATCCAGCCAAATAAGGGGCACTCTTAGCTCATCCTTCCTTGCTTTGGTTCCTAAAGATGTAAGGCCCTATTCATTCTCTTGCTTTAGACCTATTTCTCTTTGTAATTTCTCATGCAATATTATTTCTTAGAGACTCGTGCCTCTTCTTCCCAATCTGATATTGGAAAATCAAGGAGGTTCGTTAGTAAGTGGTATTTAATGGACAACTATGTTTTAGTACAGGTTGCATATAGTCCAGCAAGTCCAAAGGATACAAGGGTTGTTCATAAATTTAGATATGGCTAATGCCTTTTGTGGTGTGCATAATTATTTTCTCTTTCCTATTTTAAGAAAAAAGTGATTATTTTGAAAATATTTTTCTAAAAAATCAGATTCAAATTAAAATTATGGGATCCTCTTCTTCTTTTATATATATTGGTTCAATGCTTGTATTTATAGGCCTTGTATTTCGCCTCTAATGGATTTAAAATTGGTTTCTCTAAAACTCCTATGGGCCTCACGTAAGGGTGCCCCCTCTCCCCTATTCTTAACATTCTCATGGTTAAATCCTTGAGTAGGAAGCTAGAATTTGAACGAAGATGTCACTCCCTCCCTGGAATTTGATTCTCATAAGGTATAAAGAGCACAAATCATGCCTAATTCATTGATGACATGATCCTTCTTGGAAGCATCTTTCATTACAGTGTGATGCTTCAAAGTTGTTTTTGATGATTTTGTTTGGGTCTTAGGAGGATTCATGTTGGGTCCTTCGTTTTGAGGATAAAGTTTTGACATGTTTTTTTTTTTAAATTTGTAACAAGAAACAATGAAATTGGCATCCAGAAATGGCTACCATGTAGGCTTTTGATTTAATTATTTCTTAATTAAATTAGAAGAAATGTGTGTCAAATTTATTTGTCCCTTAAATAAATTGGACAATAATTTGTAATGTTATCTCATAATTACTTGTAATAGTTAACTAATTGTGATAGACTCAGTTAGCTCATGAAATTCAAGTTGAGGGTGGTTGGTGAGGCATGTAGAGTGATTCTATTTGTTTTAGATTCCAAGTTGCAATTAGTGCATTAGTTTAATGCATGAGAAATCAGTTAACTCAATTAAGTGAGTTAAAATCAATTTAACTAGTTGTAACTGATTGTTGCACTAGCGAGAGGTCAAGTGAATTAAATCAGATTTAATTCACATGCAGTGATATGTCAAGTGACTAATTATTTATTAGTAATAGTTGCATGCATGTCAGTTTTCATGAAGACCCAATCGAGAAAGAGGTTAAAGGGAAGTTATATATCAGTTGTATTTTTAGCAAATTTCTCGGGCGCAATTATATACACCATAGGATGCTCATGATGTATTGCACAGTCAAGGAAGGCTAATTATCCTATTTAATAGGGATTAATTTCCTAGGGATTTCATGAGCAAGGTTGGGCTAAGGAAGGGATGAGAATTGGCTAAGTGTTGGTCAATTTTTCCTAAGAATTTCTAGACGGTTTTGAGCAGGTTCATAGTGAAATAGTCTGGATAGTGTAGGATTTTCTCAGTGTGAGAAAGCATTGAATTGTTTCATGATTATTTGACAATGTACAATATATGATAGAGGGGTTTTGAGCAAGTGCTTTCCCCAATAAAATCTTGTGTTTTGTGATTGATAATTTCCTTTACCTTACTTGCATGTGATTGAGCGATTGTGTTTTATATTCCACAAATATTGTAGAAGGATTCAGTATATTGCTTTAGTACATCACATGATCGGATTGGATCCATTGATATAATTTCTACATGGTATTATAGTTGTGTTAGAGAATTTCTACATGGTATCCGAGCGCTTGGAATCACGATAGTGGAGAATAAATTGAGTTTGTGTTGAAAAATATTCAAAATTGCAGAAACTTTCTTTGGAGCTAGAAGCGGATCAAGATATCTTTCAATGGCTTGAGACTCAAATATGCACTCGAGGGAAGTTCAAATTATATTGCATGGAAGGACAGGATGGAGGAAGCGTTGGAGGACAATGGGTTGAAGGAATTCATAGATAATGATATTCCCAAGCCCGCAACAACAGATGCCCAACTTCTTGATGCACGGCAGAAGAAGGTAGCAAAGGCAGGGAGGATCTTGTTAGAGGGTGTTTGAGATCATATTGTCTAGAGTCTCCATGGGAAGACGTCTCCATATGCTATGTGGAAGGCTTTGACAGATCTGTTTCAGAACAATAATGACCAAAGGAAGTTGGCGCTGAAGGACAAGCTCAAAAATATCAAGAAGGAGGAGGGCGAGAGGGTACTAACATACTTGGTGAAGTTCAATCAATGTCGAGATGAGCTTGGAAGTGTTGGTGTGACCGTAGGCAATGATGAATTGGTGAGCCTAGCACTTCTAGTCCTTCCCAAGAGTTGGCATAGTTACCAGGACTCTGTGAACGGGAGGGAGAAGTTACCATATTGGGAGTGACTATGGTCGGATTTTGTAATAGAAGAGATAAGGCAGAGCACCAAAGAAGGGACCTCTAGCGCAAACAAATAAGAAGATTGTGCATTAGTGGGAAAACAAAAGAAAGCCAAGGGAAAGAAGACCAGAGGCAAAGAGGGCAAGAGAGACTTGTCCAAGATCATATGTTTTCACTATCACGAGAATGGGCACTATGCTTCGAATTGTCCACAGAAGAAAGCAAGCAAGAAGGAGCCTACAGTTGCATTGGGTGAAGCATTGGCTTCACAGTTCGAGCTTGATTTTACTCTCATTGCATGCATGGCCAGAACTGTAATGGGATGCATTTGGTATCTAGACAGCAGTGCCTCGCTCCATATGACAGGGAATAAAAATCTCTTCAGTGACTTGGAGGATAAGGACCTCCAGCAGAACATAGAGTTTGGAGATGACAGGAGGTATAGCGCAACCGACATAGGTAAAATTACCTTTCAGAGGGAGTCTGGCTCCCCTCTCAAACTAGCAGATGTTTTGTATGTTTCAGGCCTAAGGAAGAATCTTGTCTCCGTAGCGGTATTGGAAGACTGTGATTATGAGGTGATGTTTAGAAAATTAAATGTGTTCCTTAAACACATAGCCGCGAGACGGTTGAAGCAGATCGATTCAAGAGTCAAGAACCTGTATGCTCTCGAGGTTGAGGATGCAAGCAAGGCATTGAGGAGAAAAGAGGTGGTTAATGACTTGGTGGTTGAGAGGGAGCAATTATCTCTCAACATGCAGCCTCAGAAGCAGTCTCATAAGGTTGTGGAGTAGCCACAATTGGAGAAGCAGAGAGGAGACCGAGTGGAAGAGTCCACACAAGGAGAGATCTCCAGGAGGGGGAAATTTGAAGCCAGATGGGCAAAGGGTGTACATGCAGCTATACGTCCAGGTGTGTGGTGGGGCGACGTGCAGATATGATCCCAAGAAGAAATTTGGGCAGGGTCCATCGAGATGGTGTGTCTCATGGATCGAACCTGGCTACGAGGAGCCCGCGGTACAACAATAACAGGATCGATTAGTTAGATTGATGCAATCAAATGTCAGGAAGACAAAAATCAAAGTGACAGGGGTCATGTAGTGGAGCGCAAATCAGAGTTGGCAGCAGTGTAGAGTGCATGGATGCAAATGTCAGCAACGGAAAGAGTCTAGTAGACTTGTGCAGTAGGTACTAGTAGTCAGAAGACTCTGATGACAGATGCGTTATACTGATTCAGTTGTGGAGGATATTCAGTTTTAGGATAGTTTCATGTGCAAACAACACTAGAGAAGTGTTGCATGCAATAACATTCCAAAGGTACCAGATCAAGATAGATTGATTCCTTTCTTCTTGAGAGGGAGTGTTGAGATTTGGAACAAGAAACAATGAAATTGGAATCCAGAAACAACATCAAGAAAATGGCATCCAGAAATGGCTACCATGGAGGCTTTTGATTTAATTATTTCTTAATTAAATTAGAAGAAATGTGTGTCAAATTTATTTATCCCTTAAATAAATTGTAATCTTATCTCATAATCACTTTTAATAGTTAACTGAGTGTGATAGAATCAGTTAGCTCATGAAATTCGAGTTGAGGGTGGTTGGTGAGGCATGTAGAGTGATTATATTTGTTTTAGAGTCCAAGTTGCAGTTAGTGTATTGGTTTAATGCATGAGAAATCAGTTAACTCAATTAAGTGAGTTAAAATCAGTTTAACTAGTTGTAACTGATTGTTGCACTAGTGAGAGGTAAAGTCAATTAAATCAGATTTAATTCACATGCAGTGATATGTCAAGTGACTGATGATTTACTATTAATAGTTGCATGCATTTCAATTCTGATGAAGACCCAATTGAGACAGAGGTTAAAGGGAAGTTGTCTATCAGTTGTATTTATAGCAAATTGCCCGGTGCAATTATATACACCATAGGATGCCCATGATGTATTGCGGCGTCAAGGAAAGCTAATTATCCTATTTAATATGGATTAATTTCCTAGGGATTATGTGATCAAGGTTGGGATAAGGAATTGTTGAGAATTGGCTAAGTGTTGGTCAAATTTTCCTAAGAATTGCTAGAAGGTTTTGAGCAGGATCAGAGTGAGACAGTCAGGATAGTGTAGGATTTTCTCAGTGTGAGAAAGCATTGTATTGTTTCATGATTCTTTGACTATGTACAATACATGATTGAGGGGTTTTGAGAAGGTTCTTTCCCCAAGAACATCTTGTGTTGTGTTATTGATAATTTCCTTTCTCTTACTTGCATGTGATTGAGCGATCGTGTTTTATATTCCGCAAATATTGTAGAAGGATTAAGTATAGTTCCTTAGTACATTTGCGTGATCGGATTGGACCCCTTGATATAATTCTACATGGTATTATAGCCGTGTTAGAGATTTTCTAGAATTTTGAATGAAGGTGATAGATGGGAAGTCGCGGGGAAGGTAGTCGAGGAAGAAGAAGGAATCCGCTAAAGTCTGGAAATTATGGAGGATCGGTGAGAGAAATCAAGGCACATGAAGTTAAACCAAGTTGAAACATTCACTAACGGTCAAGGAAGTAGTTGTAATCGAGAAACAAGAGTAGTTGAAAAGGGAAGGGCAAAGCATCCGAGGAAGGAAGCAATAGTTCTGGCAAGCTCAATGTTTCAAAGGCCGAAGGAAAAAAAAAATGGGGAGAGAGAGTGAGAGTACTGAAATGTTGTTGCAGAGCCTATTGAGCCCGCATGAGTGTGTAATCACCTGGTTGCGTATTAGCTTATATTCCTAGTCTTTGTTCTATTGATAAGGCTTCTGAGCTGAATGTAATAATGTAATGCTGACTGAAACTAATGAAAGAGCAAGTTGTAGGGATGTTTGAGAGTCTTCTTGTGGTGGGTGTATGTGTCCCCTTTAAAAAATAACTATTATGAATGCATATGTGTACTATGTGTCCTCTTGAATACTTAAGTTGTTGTCTTATGCAACAATTGCATGTATGATGTCTTGGTTCCGAGTTTAACAAGTGTTAGTAGCTTCGTGTGATTTCTCCTAATGGATGGTTCCAGTCCCTTAATCAAGTAAGGTCATAGTGCGTCTCGGGTGAGATGCCTTATTCTTCTTAAGTAAGGTGAAAATGTCGGCTCTACACTAGACTACGACAAACCCTTTGTTGGCCCATGTGCTCAAACCCAAGGTCTTAACTTGGTCACAATTTTTCACCAACAAATGGTTCCGTTGTCAAGACCTGAAAACTTACAAAGGGATCTGGAATATGGTGTCAAGGTTATTTAAGAAGGATCTGCAAGATTGGTGCCATGAACAAGTAGAGAAGTTTGCCTCTCAACAAGCGCAACTCCGTAATCAAAGTACGAAGAGGCTGAAGGAAGAAACTACGTACATGGATCCTGCAAGCAATCAATACGAGATCTTCTGGTGCAAGTTTCCAGAGGAGTTCTACAATTGGTTACAGAGGTTGCAGATAAAGGAAGAGACCGGAAGCTAGAGTCGATCTCCTCATACCTGGACCAAAGTTTATCTTGTTAAGCTACATCAGCTTGACACAAACTTGACTCGAGTTGTCGACTTGTGGGTGCAAACAACTCTAGAGGGCTATGTTATCGATTTTGTCATGGAGGGCCATCACTCCTTCTCTAAGTTTGAGGTCATATTCAAATTAGGGTTGTGAGGGAGACTAGTGAATAAAACATGGTTGTTAATTAAAGTTATAATGGTAGAAGAGAACTTGTTGGTGTTATAGGGCCCACCCATGGCAGCTTAAAGCCCCAGTACAAGGGGAAGAGCCTAAGGGGGGGAATGCTACCTAGTTGGGAGATATGAAAATATTGGAGAAATGAATGTGGGTGACTTTCGGAAGGTTAGAGATCTGAGAGCATCAAGGAGAGCACAGATAGTTGAAGAATGGTGGGAGAAATATTTGCAGGAGATCTATAGGCTGGTCGAAAAAGCTACACCAAGTAGGAGAAATGTTAACCAGTCTAGAGGTACGAGAAGGAGAAATAAGTCGGTTGAAGTTGCATAGCGATGGGGATAACTTTAGAGTGATATCTAGTCCAACAGGAGGGGCCGAGATCACCACAATGACATAGTTTCATAGAAGAAGTAGATATTTCACCTCGCCATAAGAGATAGGAATGTTAGATCTATTGGGCCCACAAGCTCTAAAGAAATCCTAGATGATGGCATGCATTTCACTATGAGAAGATTTTTTATCAAGAATGATGTGTCTCTCGTGAGTAGTGATTTGTTTCCTAACAAATCAGGTAGTACCTCCCCCAACCTTCCCCTAGTACTTTATAACAACTTTGTTCACGTTTCGTCTAAGCTAATTAAAGTTATGAAGGTCTACAATGTACACATTACCTACAAGGATGGTCCCTCTAGTGGTAGAAATAGTAATTGTAGTTTGGGTCCCAATGATTGTCACAAATAGGTTCCCAAAGATTCATTTCCATTCTGTCAGTTCAATCATGTATGGTTGGAAACATGGCAAGATCATGTACTATATATGTTGAATTCTCTAGGAAAGGGAATGAAGATGTTTAATAATGTTGGTACCTATGCAAGGCCATCAAGAGAGCTCGCGAGCCTCCAGATGTCACAAATCCGATTGAATTCTAAACCACTCTTCGAAACAGAGCCCTGAGATAGTTCATCAAGTGGTCCACGCTACAGCATAATATGATGATATACGAGGTCTGACGAGAGTTCGTTCAAGTGTTTAAACTCCCTCAGACTAACCAACAAGGGCTATAAAAAATATGGGAAATTAAGTAGAGGGAGGGTAAAACCACCCGAAAGATGATTTAAATATTTAAGGATGCCATTGGCAAGTTAAGCTACCCTATTGACCTCAACCATCAACGGGATTGGTTTATCAAGGCGTTATTGCCACTCACCCGCACACTGCAGACGCAACATAAGATTGATACTATGCAAGACACCCTAGAACATGAGACACAAATAGAGGCCATGGCAGGATATCCACATGAACATCAAGGAGGAATGGTCTCCCACAACCCCAATCTCATAGGACTGCAACTTCAAATCGTTGATATGACTGAGAAGTTAAGGGACATGCATCCCACGTGGCTGCACATATGGTGTACCAACAGGCGGGTCGAGGGGCTTTATGTCACAGAGTGCCAAATACTAAAAGGCTCGAGCACTCCCTCCATACCGTTCGAGTCCTGTACATATTTACCTGTCGTAGGAGTTGCGCAAGTTGGTATGCAAGGGTTATATTCATGGTGCACACAGTTCCACATTTTTCCTAACTAGCAAGGTGCAATTCCAGCCAAATATTATGAAATTTTTAGGTCCTATGGGAATCTCCCTCACCTTTGTCCAATTTTACAAAGTATTCAAATGTCCTCAAAAATGTTTTCTGTGAGTTTTGTGGTTAACCTACTCACCACACTGATCAGTGTAGGGCATTAGATGCCCCAGCTAACTAGATGGATCATTTTGCTTATAATATCAATGAAGTTCCTAGAGGATTGGGAGGCGAAGGACCAAGGGGGGAAAGAACAAGAGGTAGAGGTATGATTCGTTGTTACAATTTTGATCAAGAGGGGCATGTTGCAAGAGACTGTTCCCTGCCGTAAGACCCTGGTGCTCTCAGTGGAGGGTCAACAAACTTGTAACTGAAGATTTTCGAGAACTGATTGCTATGGGGAAAGAACACAACCACCAAAGAGGAGTAAATATAATTAATGTCGAACCAAGGGAACCCAAGAAAAATATCCTTTCAAACATTAATATAGTCACCCGGGGAGGGAAGAAGACCAGAGTTGACATGGGAGCCATTAAACAACCAAGAATTATAAGGTCAGCCTCACCAAATCGCTTGTATGATTCCAACCAATAGAAACAATACTACAAAGAGGTTGCATATATTTTTAGCAAAATGACTCCAACTGTTGAGCTCCAGGGAGAACAAATAAAACCTCCAAAAGCCAAAATCCCGAGCCTATTGCAACATAATTCCCAACTTATAGTATAATGGTTCATGTCGTTTCTACAAATTGTGAATGACGAGCAAAATCTTGGACAATTGCGGGAAAATATTAAAGTTGTTGTCAAGGAGGGGGTGGCTGGAGAAGGACTTAATTCCACCAATTTACTCGAAAGACACTCTAGATGGGTGCGCAGGAACAAGAAGAGAATATGGAGGGAGTTCCAGATTGATTCCCATATTGCATGCTTTCAGATCAAGGATACAATGCTAGACTTGGGTTCAAATGTGAATAATCTATCTTGGAAAACATGGGAAGGCCTAAGGTGGTGTTCTCTCTAATTCAGTTACACATGGTGAATAAATATTGCATCCTTCCAGTAGGACGTTTGGAGGGTATAGAGGTCAAGATAGCAGGGGTAAAGACTTTCGTTGAATTCGAGATAATAGTTATATTGGGAGACAAAGATCCATATCCAACATTTCTAGGAATATATTGGGCATTTAAAAACTATGCAGTAACTAATTTGAAGAAGGAGACAGTGAATTTTGAAGTAGAGGGAGTTAGGGTAATCCAACCCCTAGACCCTTATAGAGGGTCAAGGTTCACTGAACTAGTAGACGACATAGAAGAACCTAAGTTGTTGGACCAGTTGTACCAACTGACGACAGGAAAAAGGGAAGAATATATTGATCCTATAACAGAAGGATCGATTAGTTGGAGAAGTGTTTAGGGCTCTAAAGTCGGATATGAGGCTGCATGGGATGACTAGTAGTAGGGAAAACATGAGATCAATACCAGGCATTGCGCCACAATCCACCGTATCAACTGATTTGGTACTGAGGTACGACAATTTCCTATTTTTAATGGCATGGATTTTGTTACTGATTTTATTAATGAAGTTGATGCAACCATCTCGAAAATACACAAAGTGCCCTTACTAGACGTTGCCCTACAAGCGACGTTGACAAGGTGTTGGGGCTCTCACTGCAACCATCTCAGAGAGTGGCAGGAGGTTAAGATAACATTGGTGGCCAAATTCGGGTATTTAGAGGACTACCTACCCCATTTTGCTAAGTATTGAGGGAGCACTGACCCTCAAAAACACCTACAATATTGTCAGGCCATATGGATCATAGAAGCAATTTCAGAAGATTTGTGGGTGCATATATTTGTCCATACTCACACCTACAATATTGTCAGGCCATATGGATCATAGAAGCAATTTCAGAAGATTTGTGGGTGCATATATTTGTCCATACTCTGGGAAATTTCCATAGGTGTGGTATGTGAATGAAGAAATAAAGAGACAGACCGGTGATGGGACTGGATGGCAACTCAATTTATCAGTGACTTTTCCTTCACTAATGATGATAAGATGATAACAACAACTCCACAAGCTATCAAAAGGGTCTTTTTCTCAGTAGTTCAATTGAACGAGGGCTACCTAAACCATAAAACCTTCAATCACGTATATGAATCTAAATTCCACGAGGTCGTGGCTTGCAGAAAGATAAACCTAGAACCTGATGGGGATGATTTAGAGGAGTTAAGGCATTTAAAATTTAAGGAATCTGAAGGGGAGAAGAGCATCGAAGATGGGCCTATAACTATTGGTTCGTAGCTACTACCCCTGAAGTTGCAAAAACACAACATTGGCACGAAGGAGTAGTTGAAGTTAGCTTTGATTGGGGATTATTGGGATGAGTAGAGTAACGAAGAATTCTTCGATCTCCAAAGAGAGTATGAAGACATGTTCCCTTTATGTTGTAGAACTCAGAGGGATTAAGGGAGAGTTAGGATAAATTAAGATTACACTTAAACAATATGTAAATTCAGTGAAACACAGACCATATCGATTGAAACAGAGGGTCAAGGAGAAGGTGAAAAGGGAAATAGACAAAATGTTGGTAGCAGGGTTGATCTTCCCAGTGGATGAGGTTGAGTGGCTTAGTCCAATTTTTATACAAAACAAGAAGGACACTAAATAAATTTGGGCGTGTGGACTACAGGAGTCTAAACGATGCTTGTGTTCATGCCCCTTTCCCCACTCATTTCAATGACGAAGTCCTAAACAATGTGGCAGGAAATGAAGCTTACTCTTTTATAGATGGATGTTATGGTTACCACAAAATTTTCATTACAGAGGAGGATAAGAAGAAAACCACATTCACGACTGAATGGGGATCCTATACTGACCATATCACGCCTTTCGGACTTAAGGACACGCCGACAATGTTCTCAAGGATTGTAATCGTTACCTTTTAGGACTACATTCACATGTTTCTAGAGGTTTACATGGATGATTGGACGATATACTACTTATTAAAAAGGCATTCCAATTTGCTCTGAGTGATGTTTGACTGTTGTAAACAGCTATAGATCTACTTAAACTTGAAAAAGTGCATTTTTGTCATCCCTTTTGGAACACTTTTAGGAAATATAGTCTTTAAGGAGGGAGTATGCGTCGATCCAACTGAAGTTGCAGTAATCCTTAACATGCCTCCTCCGACTTAAGCTACTGAGATCCACCCTCGGCCACACAGGATATTACAGTAGGCTCATCCACAACTATGCCTTTATCACCGCATGAATGGAGAAGTTGTTGAAGAAATATGAAAGGTTTGCATGGTCCAATGAATGTGAAGTCGCTTTCAATGTGTTGAAGGAAAATTTGGCAAGTGCACCAATCCTGGTTTATACAGACTGGAACAAGCAATTTAATGTCCATATCGACGCATCAGGAATCACCTTGGGAACTGTTTTGGCTCAACGCGGAGATGGAAACCTTGATCACCCGATATAATTTGCTAGAAGAAATTTTTCCACGACAAAAAGGAATTATACCACAACCAAACGTGAAGCACTTGCAATGGTGTACTCGCTATAACAAATTTGGCACTATCTACTGGGGGGTCATTTAAGTTTTTACTAATAATTCTACCCTGAAGTACCTCGTGAACAAGAATGTACTCAAAGGAAGGATTTGTAGATGGCTTATGTTGTTTCAGGAGTTCACATTCGAAGTAATCACCAAGCCAGGAAGATTGAACGTAGGTCCTCACCATCTTTCTCAGCTAGAGTCGGGTGAAGCCGAGAGGCCTGTTGAGCTCCAAAGTTGTTCTTTCTTCCACCACATTCCACTCCATTTCCTTTGTCCATTATTAATTACAGGCTCAAATGATCAATAGAATTAGTTAAAATTGCTTTAAGAATGAATATAATGACTAACTTGCTATGTTTTTATGATTTTGTCATTGTAGTACTTTTTGAACTAGATCTAGCTACAGAATGCAGACATTCTGTAGCTAGTTGTCGATTCTGCAGCTGTCTTCATGTCTACGCAGGTTCCAGGTGTCATCTTGGAGAAAAACACATATGGGCGTATTCCACATCATTCCCTCATCATTTTTTGCTCTCCACGAAGTTTGAACGGAATTCTGTAGGCAGTTATGTACGTGGGAACTCAAACTAGGAGAGAGACTCTTAATAGGACAAGGACAGTCCAGATGTCCTTAATTCTATTACGTGACCACCATTAGAGTCCTAGTTTGATTTTTATTTGGATAGACAATTATCCCTAGGTTATCTCAAAACAGTTATGTAAATTTGTTACAAATATGGCTCAGGAAACCGAGGGAAGGGGTTAGATTTTGTGATTGATTTCTAGATTTCAGAAGTCCGAAAATACTCTGTTTTTAAGTAATTTCTCTCTAATGCAAGAAGTATCACTTTATTGAAAGCACTGAGTCAATATTGAAGTAGATTTTGCGTGCTACTCTGGTGGTAGAGGGCCCCTGCCTCCTGATCAGCCTTGTTTATACGGTTTAGATAAGTATTTTAGTCTCATTTTTTTCATTTCTAGCTTAAGCACGTTTCTGAAGTTTATATTTCATGCTTTTTTACATTTCTCATCATAGCTAGACTTACTCTTATAAACTCTTCCAAAATATCATCACGATGAATAAGGCATAGCTGTGGTGTTGTAGGTTTTAGTTGCATTTCCTTTCGAATTTTATGATTTATGCTTGTTTACACTAAGTGTCACAGCCGGTCTTACTCCTACAAACTCTTCCAAAACATCATTAACAATGAATAAGAAACAATTGTGGTATCTTAGATTTTAATTGTATTTGTTTTCCAATATTATGTTTATGTTCAATTGCATTGAATAATACAACCATAATTGTTTTTACAAACTCTTCCAAAATATCATTCACATTGAACAAGATGGGCTGTAGAATTCCAATAGACTAGCTGCATGTTAGTTTAGTCATAACATTTCGGAGGATGATTTCATTTAGTTCGGCTCTGTCACTACATTTCAAGTTTGATAATGGCATTTTAATTTAACTCTGTTCACTGTACTTTAAGTAGATTAGTAGCACTCTAGTTTAGTCTTAGCTCACTGTATTAGCATTCCAGTTTAGTTGTTATCCATTGCATTTTAAATTGTATTAATTGTTAAATTTAGATACCACGGTCTTCATTATTTACAAGAAAAACTTCTTTTGTTCCAACCTCATATTAATACATAATCATCTGGACAGAAGCTAGTATCAGTCTAAGACCTGGAGTATTTGCAACATTTTTACCGTTTCACAAACAAGCCTTTTCTCAAGGACTATTCTAAAAAGAAACCTATAACTTTTGAGTGAGGCCTAGTGGTGCTAAATTGAGTTGCAGAATAGAATTAGAAGTTAGTTTAGAGTAAAAATCTTATTGTGCTACAAATTTTCTTTTCCAAATATACTCCAATAAACCTTTAATCATGGATGAGATGTTGTAACATTGTAAGTTGATTGTTTATTTAGGAGAACTTCATTCACACTTAACTTGTCCATTTCTCAAGCTCTTCCAACACATCTTTAATGAATGAATTGGATAGGTTCAAGCTCATGTTGTGATTTATTTCCTTGCAATGAAGTCATTATCAAGCTTTGCATTTGTTGTTTGCCAGCCATAGTTTAGGCTTTGTCTATTTTAGTATTTGCATTTGTTATTTTCCATCCATAGTTTAGGCCTTGTTCTGATTTAATATAACCAATAGATTCTTTTCACCAGCATTTAGTTCTTTCACTTTTCAAACATAAAACCATAAAACCAAAAACATCAGAAAACAATAAACACAATGTAGTGAGAAACAAATACCTAGGCACATATAGTGCACCACACTTCAGTAGTTTACCAACCCTGGTTGACAATTAATTAACTCAATTTAGGAACACTAGGTTGAGCACAAAAATTTTGGCACCATTGCCAGGGAAGTGTAACTAGGTAGCCTTGTTTCTTAAACTCCCAAAAACAATGATATGCGTGGAGAGAGAAACTCAAGGGGTAGATTCATAAGAAGCATAAGCAGAAGTTTGATTCCTAGAACACCACTTGTTTCATCAAGACCTAGAGCCAGCACACCTCCAACTCAGACCCACATTCAATCCTTTACTGATCCTAGACTTCCAGAAGACTTAAGATCAAATATTCCATTAGAAAGACCTTCCACTTCATCCACTGAACCTGTCTTAGAAGAATATTCAAGGACCCCTGCTAGAGACACAAACTTTTCCACTTCCACAGAAGAATCAACTATGGCAGAAGAAGGGGGAGGAGGAGTCTTTAATGGAGAACACACATTATTTGGAGGGGTTAGAGGTAGAGGTAGAGGAGAAGGAGGTAGAGGTGTAGAAGGAGAAGGAGGTAGAGGAAGAGGTAGAAGAGAAATGGGAAGCTCTTTTGGGTTTCCTATAGTAGATGAAGAAACCAATACAACTATGAAAAATATTTCACCCTCTGTCCTTCCAAACTTCTATGGACTTAAAACTGAAGATCCTGAAACCTTCCTATTTGAATTTGAAGTCTTGTGTAGAACTTATGACTACTTACAAGATGCTCAAAAACTTAAACTATTTCCTTCAACATTGAAAGGAGCAGCATTGAAGTGGTTTATGAGTTTGATCAACAGTTCTATTAGGACATGGGAAGATATGAAACAAGCATTTCTAGAAAGGTATTTGGATTATTGTATGCCAGTCAATCATAAGGAGGAAGTGTTCAAGATGATACAAAAAGAGGATGAAAACCTGGAAGATTTGTTGGAGAGATTTCATTACAATATCAAAAGAGAAAAAATGGAGAACTTAGATCAAGACACCTTAAAAGCTCTCTTGTTGAAAACAATTAGGGATGAATGGTTGGATATCCTTAACATGATGGGAAAAGGGGATATATCTCAGCTCACATTACCTGAAATATCTGAGTTATGTATCAACCTTTCAAGAGGGAAATCTAAAACTGTGAAAGGAACAAGAGACCCTGCTCTTGCAAGGGTAAGTAATTATGCTTCTGGGACAGTAAGTAGGGCAGAGATAGGGCATATGCTTGATGAATTCAAATCTGACATCTTAGGGAGTCTTAGTGAACAAATAGACACTCTTAAGTTACAAAACAAGCAAAAAGCTGAATCTGATGCCTTAGCAATCTTTTGTCCCAAATGTAGAAGGAAGCATGCCTTAAGAGAATGTCCTTTGGATGCAAAAATTGTAGAGACCTGTGTAATTTGTTCAGAAAAACATGAGACCAAGAGTTGTCCTTCACTTCATGGTCTTAAAGCCGTCTTTCAAGAAGATACTCCTACAAGTTCCACATAATCTCTCAATTTTGTCTCTAGAAGGCCTTGGCAAGGACCTCAAACACAAGGATTTCATGATCAAATGTATAATCAACCGCCACCAAACTGGAATTCTTGGCAGCAACCTTGGCCCCAATTTCAAAATCAATCTCAATCTTGGGCACGAGGAGCACAAAATCCCTATGGAATATACTCTCAGTACTATCAGTATCCACCATCCTATCCACCATACCCACATTTTTCTCCTCAAAATCCTCAACAAAATCCTCAACAGAATCCTCAAAATCCACAACATCAAAATCAACCACTTCCATTACCATTTCCTCAGAAATCAAATCAGTTGCCTGCTCAACCCATACCAAACCCCAACAATAAAAATCCTCAAAATACATACATGATAGAAGGCCAATAGTTTCCAACTTATTTAATTACTCCTCTAGACCTTAGTGATGTTCAACTTAGGTCTGGAAGAATACTTGAAAAGAGGAAACCTTTTGTGATCATACAAGAACAAGATAACTCTGAGGAAGATTCTCTACGGGAAAATAAAAGTCTTGAAGAAGACACATCTTTTTAGGACCCAAACATTGAAAAACCAAAACAAAAAGAACCAATAATTTCATCTCCTGTATTAGAGCAGCAATCAACATCCACTCCTACACCTCCATTTCCAGAAAGATTACAAATTGATAGAGGTGTAGAAAAACAAATTATGGTGCCTAATTATGATTTCCTAGATGAGCTGAGAAATGTCTGTATTAAGATTCCATTATTACAAGTTATCAAGGAAATTCTAATTTTAGCAAAGACAATAAAGGAGTTGAGCATGAAGAAAACAAGAAAAAGAATAAGAGAGACAAAGAAAATTCAATCCAAAGAAAAATAAGCAGATATCATGATGGGTAAGAGTGCTATTCCAAAGTATCTGCATCCAGAAATCCAAACTTTTGTCAAAATTCACATCAATGGAATTGAGATCCAAAACACACTCATTGATTTAGGAGCAGCAATCAATATCATGAGTAAGACAAATCATGGATAAACTGAAACTTCCTAATCTTCTCTTTACACCCACATTATTACAATTAAGCAGAGCGTATCCGTGATCAAACTCCGATGGGGTAATAGAAGACATTCCAAGAACCTTTGATTTGAAAAAAATCTTGCATGTCATAATCCTAACCCCCGCAAGAACAATTTAGGAGGGCATCCTGTTATATTAGGAAGACCTTGGTTAGCTATAGCTGATGCTTTCATTAGTTGTAGATCCGGTGATATGTACATCTCTGATGGTATTTCAACTAAGAAATTCACTTTGTATCCTCCAGCAAGAACAATTACAGATTTATATGATACTCAATGGATAGAGGATGAAGAAGACTTACAACCTCTCTTTACAATTTCAGAAATTAGTAAAGATAGTCAAATTATGAATACTTTAGAAAACTTTGAATCCTATTCAGAAAAAAAACATGAACAATTTCAAGAAGGATCCAACATTGAGTTTTTTTCATCAAGACAGATGTCTCTTTATTCTATGGATAAATTTGGCAGCTTTATAATTGAGATATTTCCAGGAAAAACTTTGAACATAAACAAGAACCTAGAAAATCTCAACAAGAAGAGTTAGTCAAGATATTAGAGAGATATTCTTCTTCATATGCATGGGAGTACACTGTTATGAAAGGGATAAGCCCCAAGACTTGCACTCATCACATCTACATAGAGGAAAATTGTAAACCAATCAAACAACCTCAAAGACGGATGAATCCAAATCTTAGGGAGATCAGAAAGAAGAAGAATTCCGTAAATTGTTGAATGTCAACTTTATCTATCCTATTTCGTATAGTCGTTGGTTTCTCCTTTGGTAATTGTGCCAAACAAAAATGGTAAATGGAGGGTATGTATTGACTACCGAGAATTAAACAAAGCTACTCTTAAAGATCATTTTTCCCTACCTTTCATAGATCAGGTGTTAGATACCTTAGCTGGCAAAAAGTACTTCTCATTTCTAGATGGGTTTAGTGGTTATAATCAAATTCAAGTAGCACTTGAGGACCAAGACAAAACCACATTTACCTGTCCTTGGGGTATCTATGCTTACCAAGTATTGCCATTTGGATTATGCAATGCACCTGCAACATTTCAAAGGGCAGTATTAGGAATCTTTTCAGATCTAATACATGATTGTGTAGAGGTACATATGGATGATTTCACAGTTTATGGAAATACATTTGAAGAAGCCTTAACAAACTTGGAAAAAGTTTTAAAAAGATGTAAAGAAGCAAATCTTTCACTTAGTCATGAGAAGTGTTTTATGATGTTTTCTGAAGGAATTGTTTTAGGAAATCACATTTCAGGGGATGGGATTAGAGTTGACGAGTCAAAAGTTGAAGTCATCTCTAATTTATGTATTCCAAGTTTTCAAAAAGATGTTAGGAGTTTTTTAGGATTTACAAGATATTATCGAAGATTTATAGAAAACTTCACCAAGATAGCATCTCCACTCTTCAAATTACTTACCAAAGATTGTGAATACAAATGGAATTCTGATTGCCGGTTAGCCTTTGAGACCCTGAAAACAAAAATTTCTGAAGCACCTATTTTAAGGGGACCTAACTGGAAGTTACTTTTTCATATTTCAACAGATGCCTCAGATACAGCTCTAGGAGCAGTATTGGGACAAAAAGACCTGATTCCTTATGCCATCTATTATACCAGTAAAAATTTGACTCCTACAGAGTTAAACTATACTGTAACTGAAAAAGAGTTTTTAGCTGTTGTTCATGCCATAAACAAATTCAGACACTATATAACAGGCTATGAAACTTTTGTTCACACAGATCATTTTGCAATTAGATACTTAATGAACAAATCAATTACTAATGGCAGAGTCATAAGATGGTTATTGCTTTTACAAGAATTCAACATTACCATTCTAGATAGGCCTGGAAAACAAAACACAGTAGCTGACTTCCTATCTAGACCCCAAAACATCAAAGATGACACTCCAGTTGAAGATCAATTTCCTTATGAATATCTTTTTGCAATTTCTACCCAAACTCCTTGGTTTGCTGACATTGCTAATTATTTAGTTTCAGGAAAATTTCCTTCAATAATTAATGCAAGAGATAAAAGAAAAATCATTTATGACAGTGCAAAATATTCATGGGTTGCTAATGAGTTGTACAAGACAGGTCCAGATTTTATCATTAGGAGATGTGTTCAGGAAGATGAGATGCCTGAGATTCTCAAAGCATGTCATGATGAACCTTGTGGTGAACACTTTGCTGATAAAAGGACAGCCTATAAGATCCTTCATTTAGGATATTATTGGCCATCCTTGTTTAAAGATGTTAAAGAGTATGTCAAAAGGTGTGACAGTTGCCAAAGGGTAGGGAAACCTTCTCCTTCAGGTGAGATGCCATTACAACCTCAGGTACATATTGAACCTTTTGAAAAATGGGCCTTGGATTTTGTAGGACCTATTAGTCCTCCATCAAGACAAAAGAGATATATATTAGTTTTCACTGATTATGTTACCAAATGGGTAGAGGCCAAGCCATTACTCTTTGTTAATGAAGCATCTGTAGTTACTTTTCTTTTTGAGGATATTTTTACTCGTTTTGGTGTCCCAAGGGAAATTGTTACAGATCAAGGAGCTCAATTCACATCAAGGCTAGTGGAACAAATGATGGAGAGGTACAAAATCAGACACAGAAAATCCACTCCCTATCATCCACAAGAAAATGGTCAAGTGGAATCTACTAATAAGGTTATTGAAGGGATCCTAACAAAGACTGTCCATTTACATAGAAGAGATTGGGTAGATAGGCTTCTTGAAGCCTTGTGGGCCTATAGAACTACATGGAAAAGCACAACAGGCCATACTCCTTATGAACTTGTTTATGGAAAGCAAGTTTTATTTCCCATCGAGTTCCAGATTCAAACTTTCAAAATGGCAGTTCAGCTAGGACTTGATCTATCAGAGGCACAAAAGCACAAATTGGAGCAGATTAATGAATTGGATGAGATCAGACAAGATGCAGTTCAGAAAACAAGTCTAGTCCAACAACAAAGGACTAGATGGCATGACAAGTACATCAAGGAAAAGAAGTTCAAGGAAGGTGACTGAGCTCTCTTGTTTGATTCAAAGTTCAAGGATTTTCAACGTAAATTTCAAACACATTAGCTTAGGCCATATGAAATTATAAGAATTTTTGGCAATGGAGCAATAAAAATCAGGACAATAGATGAAGAAGAGGTCACTTTTCTTGTGAATGGTCATATATTGAAGCTGTATCATAAGCCACTCTCAAGAGAAGAATTTGTCAAGAAATTCCAGGAAAGCAGTGATATGAAGTTAATGAAGAAGAATTTTTCTTCTTCATCAACTTAAGTGAATTTTCTAAAGTCAGATATTGAAAAAAAAAAGAAAAAGAAGTATAAACATGAAAACAAATCATTGATTGGCATGTTTATACAGAATATGTGGAGTGAAAATCAGAATCTTTCTGACACTCTAGCTTTTCAAATCCTTTTTTTTTTTCTTTTTTCTTTTTTCTACAAGTAGTTATTACAAAATCATAAGTGCAGATTCATTTCACTTATGGTCCATATCATTTCATCCATCCATACTCCATCTCATTCATTCATCCACACTTCATTCATTTCACTCCATGGTCCACCTCATTTCCATTTCATATTTTTAAAGTTTGATGTCTTTCTGCAAATGAATAATACATATCATGAATTGAAGCCCATTTCTCATACTTCACTCCATTTCATAAGATGTGATCCATTTCACTCCATTACTCACTTCATTCATATTCCATTACACCATGTTTTATTATCCATCCTCACTCATTCCATACAACATTCCATTCATGCTCCAAACCATTCCATTTCATATTTCAAGTTCTCTACAGGTACATTTTGCAATTAATCAGACATTCTGCAGCCAGTCAGACATTCTGCAGCCAAAGATCCTAAAAGCACTGTCTAGTAATCACCTGATCTGCAATAGAATGATCCTGCATATCCATGACAACAAGCAAAATCAAGAAGGTTATGAAGACTCAAAAATTAATGATTTTCAGGAGAGAACAAAGTTTATGAAGAACACAAAAAAAAAATAAGAGGAAAGGCAAAGGTAAAAGTTCTGATTATAATGACATATCATGAAAGATTTTAGTATAGTTAAGTTATGAATAATTCAAAAAGTTGTTTTAATTAATTTTGTTGATCATGCCTAACCAACCTCCCGCAAAAACTTTGGATAAAAATCTTTCTATTCCACCATTTCAAATCCCATATTCGATCATCATTTAAAAATCTAAACGGTTAAAGTGCTGAAGTGATTGGATTAGTCACGTCACTAGGCCAAAGCATTTAATGATGATTTTGAATTTGTTACAAAATATCTCCGCGGTCTTTTCTGCCATGATATCTTTCAACTCATATACATCATCCTCACCTCATTATATTCATTCCGCAATCACTCCATATCATTCTTTCCCGTAGCCAACTCTTAACCATTTCAGTCTGTAAAACAGAGGAACATCTGTGGGGCAAAAACATCTCTGTAACAGCCGTTGTCACCGTGAACAGAGGAGCAACAATTTGAAGGTTGGAAAGCGGAGTTATGGGTCTTATAGTGAGGACTGAACCAGTTGGCACTAAGTACTTGGAAGGTTATCCTCAAGTCAGAGAAATGTTACAACAAGCAGGGTGGTTGCAATTCTTTGAAAAATTTAGTGGGTTTCACAAAGAGGTGACCAAAACGTTTGCAAGATCCTTCAAAGGAGTTGAGGTCGAGATAGGAGATATTAAATTCACCATTACAGAAGCAACCGAATTGCCCAGACAAGGAGAAAGGTGGTTCAAGAATAGAGAATTTCATAACGAAGCATGGAAGCAGATACTCAAGTCACCAGGTATGGACGTTACCATTTTTAAAAAGGGTACCCCTAGCTCTGCACTAAAGAACAAATGGAGGAACATGTTACTTATCTTGCAAAAATTCATCACTTGTGAAGGAAGATATGGTACTTTCTATGTCTATCATATTCGGTTGATAATGCATTTCCTAGAAGAAGAACTCAATTTGCCCTTTTTCTTGCTTCATAGTTTAAAGAAAATGGCTTCAAGTGTTCAAAAGAGAATTCAATTTCTGGAAACAACCTTATACCACCATGGTTTAGTCAAAATTTTGATTGAACATCATTTGAGCAAAATGGGAGATAATTGGGAAGACTTCTTAGTGAGAAATCACTTTGAGGAACCCAAGGAACCTCCACCTGAAGACAAACCTACAAAAAGAAGCAGAAGATGGAAAACCTCCAAAACTGAAACTGGTAAAACAATACAAGAAAGCAGTGAAGAAATGATTTCTGAGAAATTGACTCAGATTAAGAAGCAACTTAAGAAAGGGAGGATAATAAGAAAATTTTCCAGAGAGAAAGGAGAAGGGCCATCTCAACCGAGAAGGAGCCATAGACTTAGAGGGATACTAAAGAAAACAAAGGTTAAACAAACTAGAGTCATAAACATAGAAGATGAAGAAACACCTACTGAGGAGGATTTTGATGAAGAAGTTCCAGAAATTGACCCAGCACAACAACAAGTTTACAATTATATTGAGTCATTAGAGAGGAGAGCTTCAGAATCTAGAGACAGAACTCCTAGCCCACCAAAGTCTGAAATTGATATGCTAAGAAGAGATAGGTATGAGTTAGAAGTACTCAACAGGCATATCAAGAATGAGAATGAAATTCTGAGAGAGCAGGTTAAATTGAAAACTGATATGAATTCAACTCTGTCTCTACAAATGCAAAAGTTATACAAGGCCAATGAAAAATTGAAGAAGAGAAATAAAAAGTTAACCAAGGCACTCACAAACTTGAGATTTAAGTTAGTCATAAGGAAGCCCAGAAGGCCTTTGACTGCCAGGCAAAGCAGAAGAAGAGGGTTGGATGTCCTTGCAGAGGTCTCAGAGTTCATGGAATAGTTTCATGAGGACATGCAAGAACCTAGCAGTGGGGGTATGTTGAGCTCCAAAGATGTTCTTTCTTCCACCACATTCCACTCCATTTCCTTTGTCCATTATTAATTACAGGCTCAAATGATCAATAAAATTAGTTAAAATTGCTTTAGGAATGAATATCATAACTAACTTGCTATGTTTTTATGATTTTGTCATTGTAGTACTTCTTGAACTAGATCTAGCTACAAAATGCAGACATTCTGTAGCTAGTTGTCGATTCTGCAGCTGTCTTCATGTCTACGCAGGTTCCAAGTGTCATCTTGGAGAAAAACACATATGGGCATATTCCACATCATTCCCTCATCATTTGTTGCTCTCCACGAAGTTTGAACAGAATTC
Organism: Pinus albicaulis; assembly: GCA_034641835.2. Classification (NCBI taxonomy): domain Eukaryota; kingdom Viridiplantae; phylum Streptophyta; class Pinopsida; order Pinales; family Pinaceae; genus Pinus; species Pinus albicaulis. The sequence goes on from CM076582.1 coordinate 1,187,688,056, forward strand.
TGTAGGCAGTTATGTACGTGGGAACTCAAACTAGGAGAGAGACTCTTAATAGGACAAGGACAGTCCAGACGTCCTTAATTCTATTACGTGACCACCATTAGAGTCCTAGTTTGATTTTTATTTGGAAAGACAATTATCCCTAGGTTATCCAAAACAGTTATGTAAATTTGTTACAAATATGGCTCGGGAAACCGAGGGAAGGGGTTAGATTTTGTGATTGATTGCTAGATTTCAGAAGTCTGAAAATACTCTGTTTTTAAGTAATTTCTCTCTAATGCAAGAAGCATCACTTTATTGAAAGCACCGAGTCAATCTTGAAGTAGATTTTGCATGCTACTCCAGTGGTAGAGGGCCCCTGCCTCCTGAGCAACCTTGTTTATACGGTTTAGATAAGTATTTTAGTCTCGTTTTTTTCATTTCTAGCTTAAGCACGTTTCTGAAGTTTATGTTTCATGCTTGTTTACATTGCTCATCACAGCTAGACTTACTCTTATAAACTCTTCCAAAATATCATCACGATGAATAAGGCATAGCTGTGGTGTTGTAGGTTTTAGTTGCATTTCCTTTCGAATTTTATGATTTATGCTTGTTTACACTAAGTGTCACAGCCGGTCTTACTCCTACAAACTCTTCCAAAACATCTTTAACAATGAATAAACAACAACTTGGTATCTTAGATTTTAATTGTATTTGCTTTCCAATCTTATGTTTATGTTCAATTGCATTGAATAATATAGCTAGAATTGTTTTTACAAACTCTTCCAAAATATCATTCACATTGAACAAGATGGGTTGTAGAATTCCAATAGACTAGCTGCATGTTAGTTTAGTCATAACACTCCGGAGGATGATTTCATTTAGTTCAGCTCTGTCACTACATTTCAAGTTTGATAATGGCATTTTAATTTAACTATGTTCACTGTACTTCAAGTAGATTAGTAGCACTCTAGTTTAGTCTTAGCTCACTGTATTAGCATTTCAGTTTAGTTGTTATCCATTGCATTTTAAATTGTATTAGTTGTTAAATATAGATACCACGGTCTTCATTATTTACAAGAAAAACTTCTTTTGTTCCAACCTCATATTAATACATAATCATCTGGACAAAAGCTAGTATCAGTCTAAGACCTGGAGTATTTTGCAACCTTTTTACTGTTTCACAAACAAGCCTTTTCTCAAGGACTATTCTAAAAAGAAACCTATAACTTTTGAGTGAGGCCTAGTGGTGCTAAATTGAGTTGCATAACAGAATTAGAAGTTATTTTAGAGTAAAAATTTTATTGTGCTACAAATGTTCTTTTCCAAATATGCTCCAATAAACCTTTAATCATGGATGAGATGTTGTAACATTGTAAGTTGATTGTTTATTTAGGAGAACTTCATTCACACTTAACTTGTCCATTTCTCAAGCTCTTCCAACACATCTTTAATGAATGAATTGGATAGGTTCAAGCTCATGTTGTGATTTATTTCCTTGCAATGAAGTCATTATCAAGCTTTACATTTGTTGTTTGCCAACCATAGTTTAGGCTTTGTTCTGTTTTAGTATTTGCATTTGTTGTTTTCCATCCATAGTTTAGGCCTTGTTCTGCTTTAATATAACCAATAACTTCTTTTCACCAGCATTTAGTTCTTTCCCTCTTCAAACATAAAACCATAAAACCAAAAACATCAGAAAACACTAAACACAACGTAGTGAGAAACAAATACCTAGGCACATATAGTGCACCACACTTCAGCAGTTTACCAAACCTGGTTGACAATTAATGAACTCAATTTAGGAACACTAAGTTGAGCACAAACAAGGCCCATAGATGATTAATTTCCAGCCACCAACCTGTTCCAAGTTGAAGCCATACCAGACTACTTAAAGGACATTGCATTATTCCTATTCATAGGAAAATGCTCGGAGGAGTACACAATGACACAACAAAGGCACATGGTGGTTCGAGTTGCAGACTACCAATTAATTGCATGATAGTTATACAAGATGGGCCTTGACCAGATACTGCGACAATGTGTTATTGATCATGAGAAAAAAGATGTCTTATGGGAATGCCATTTGGGAGTCGTAGGTGGAGATATGGGTGGGAAGGTCACCATGACGAAAGTGATGCAAGAAGGACTCTGGTGGCATACACATTTCCGAGATGCAAAGGAATAAATTTAGGAATGCGACATTTGCCAACGCATGGGGAAGTCATTGCACTAAGATGAACTTCCCTTATATCTAGTACAGGCACTCCAGGCCTTTGAGAAATGAGTGTTCAAATTTGTGGGACCCATCAACCCTCCGACATAGCACTCCCATGCCAGGTACATTATCACTAACACAAATTACCTTACTATATGGGATGAAGTTGCACCAATTAAAGATTTCACTGTAGACACTGCCACCAAGTTCATCTCAAATATATTATCACTCAATTTGGGTACCCATGAAGCCTCACAAGTGACCAGGGGACCCACTTCATTAATGAGACAAACAATTCATTGTTGCAAAAATTTATGATTCAACACCATAATAGCAACCCATACCACCCTCAAGCAAATAGTATTATGGAAGCTTTTAACAAAATCTTAGAGAGGAGCCTCACCAAGATATGCTCTACTAACCGAGATGACAGGGATGAACGGGTTCTGACAACTTTATGGGCTTATTATACAACCATCAATATCTTGCATAAGTACATGCCCTTCCATCTTGTTTATGGATGATAAGTTGTAGTACTTGTTGAGTTCATCATCCCAAACCTTTTCATTGTACAAGCCACTCACATGTCAGAATATGAATCAATTACAAAATGGTTGGACAAGATCTAGTAGTTGGATGAAGCCAGATTCCTAGTGGATTTCCACCAAACTGTCCATAAGGAGAGGCAAAAATCATGGCACGACTAGAATATAAAGCATAAATCCTTTGCAGTTGGGAATCATGTACTTTTATACGACTGTAATTTCTTAAAACATTCAGGAAATTTGAGAATACATTGGTTATGACCATCCATTGTTGCGGAAGTGAAAGAATTGGGAGTTGTCAAACTCGCGCAACTGGATGGAGTCTTATTGCCTGGTTGGGTGAATGGTGCACACCTGAATCCCTTCCATGGCACAACTTGTTCTACATCAAACTGATTTGATCTCCTAAAGGTGATCATAGTTAAGTCTAGGTAGAGTGAGTTATTTATCTTAGTGTGTCCGTCTCTTTAGTTGCGTCAATTATTTTGTTAGTTATTTCAGTCGAGTTGATTATGAATAAATTTCCGTCAGCTATTTCGATAGCATTAGTCGCGTGCCCCCCTCCACAATTGTTTGTGGTCGAGGATTCGCACGTGGCACTCATCTTATCCATAATAATTAGTAATAATTCCTCGCATTAGTTTGAATTTGGGCTAAATCTCTCCCGTAATATTCCTGACATGATTTGTTCATCAACTATTAGGAACTTGCCATCATATCACCATAATTAACCATCATCCCCGCCCTCCTTTTTTAGTTTTCATGTCATCTAGATTAGGTCCAGGTCACAGTCACAGTTATTTCCACGATTTGAATCAAGTATGGAAAGTTATCGTATTAATTAGTTAAGCAGTCTAATAAAAAACGTCGCGAGGTCTTTCTATTTAGTTTTCATGGCAACGATAAGTTCTTCAAAAGAAAGACACAGGTGGTTGAATTGCCTAGCCTAGATTCTGTGTTGAATTTTCCCAGTCCTCAACCCAAATTCAAGCCCCCATTCCCTATTATGTATCATTGTCGAATTGCAACCATCACTAAGGCCACCTTAATATTTGTTCTAGCACCTAAACCGGACTCCAGAGTTACTGAAATTGAGCCTCCCTATATTAGATATGACAAGGTTGTACTTGTGGATAATGATATCTCAAACTCTTTGCATTTATTAGCATTCAAGCTGAAGTTTATACAGAAGTTGTTTCCAAATCGATGGAATCCAATTGTCGAGAATCAAAGAAGATTTTAGAGGCCTACAAAGGTCGGTGTTGCTAAACTTGTGAAGTTTACTAATGTTCGACACTACGAGAGTAGCAATGTAGTGTACCAAATTTCTCATTAATCGAATGCATGGGGGTTCTCTCTGGTTTGACAAGGAATACCCCATACACACTAGTGAAATTCAGAGGCTCGCGGGACAATCTTCTACAAGGGGCACTGTGTTATTTGCATTCCAGAATACCTCCAAGCAGGGAAAGAATACGGGTGACGACAACTACTACAAGAAATATGATACTCAATGTGGTAGTAAGGGAATCCTTATTGAACCAATTAACAAGCCCACTGTCGAGTTTTCCTGCTATACAATTGCGGGAAAGCTCATGTGCCATTTATCAAGAGGCGAATGCATCTTGTACACCATATAAGTAGTAGAAGCTTACGTGCAAGGTGCACAGTTAAATTGGTGTTGTTTTCTGTTGAATGATCTCTTTGAAGCTTTTAAATATGTCTACAAGAGGGAAACATACTTTATATATGGATATCTTATTGTTTCCTTAGCTATGTAGAAGTGGTGCCCACCAAAAGGCAGAGAGATATCACTGGTAGCAGAGGATCAACCCCTTGCACTCAGATATATTGCAGGTTTTAACCCTGTACAAAAATTATCTACAAACGAATGTTAAAACAGAAAATAAACAATAGCAAGAGAATAAAACATAAAACAAATATGCAGAGAGATTTTCCCCTTGATCCCAGATCGGGACTACCAAATTGATTTTTCATTATGTTCCTTTTAGTGTTAAAACAACACATATATATACATGTTGAAGCATTCATAAACCCCAACCCATTAACCCTAGATTAGAACATAACCATAGTTCCCTTGACCAAATCTACAAAATACCAGGGGTCGAAAACCATCATGCCCCAAAACCATGTGAAAACCCATGCACAAAACCATGGGCGTGTCCGCCCACTGAAAAATAGGGTCCAAAAATAATAATATAACACATACCCAACATATATACCATGGTGGACTTCCGGGGACCCAAACAATAAGGAAATTAACGAGGCTTCGTTTGTTGGATGGTACCAGAAAATGTTTGTTGTCACCAAATCTAGGCTTAGGATCCCATCTTTTCTCCTAGATGAATATTCATAAGATATATGGTTTGACGTAAGCCATTGCAACACCTGGCTCCAACCTAAGTGTGCCAACCTAAACTTGTTTCATATGTGTGCTCAACCATTTGTTCTATTGGAGGAGGCATCCCATACCAAATTCATGTCATGGCCTGGAATTGTTGGAGAAATTTGAGATGGAAAGAAGACATATTCATTTGAAGGGATGTTTCCTAAGCCACTGCTTGGCGTAACCCATTCTGCCTCCCAGAATCGAAGGGCAGAAGAAGCACTCAATCTAGTCATCAAGAAGCTCGAGACAAAGATGATATCCTTCCATAATACCCTGAAGGATCTCAGAGCATCAGTAAGTCTATTCCCTTCCTTTTATGAATTTATTAGTTCTAGTCCAATTTATTCTTTGACTTGTAGCCCAGCCATTGCTTCAATTCCCTCAAGGGGTCCCTATTCTCGTACTAAGCCCACCATCGAGAATACTCACCCACCTACCACCAGGCCACCATCAATTCCCAAGAAACATATTAAAGGTACCTCTACGCAAGTCGTTGATCTTACTAACGAGGAACCCCAATCTCACACCAACACACCCATCATTGAATAAAACCCATCGTCCACATCCGTTGTATCCCAAATGTTATGTAATCCATCACCTTGAACAACCTCCACCTTAGCCACCATCTTAGACATTCCTCCATCTAGAAATCTTCTCGGTGCCAAAATAGAAATGGAGGTCGACTCCATAATCCAGTTGATTACGGATAATACCAATGAGGCACTTGTAGTTCCCCCTACAAGCATGAAGTCCGTTACTACGTCTCTGTTACCTTTAACACTAGCACTAGGCCCATTAATTGAAATTGTTAAGCCTATCAGCCCTAAGAACCCAGGCACATAACTAATACGCACCTTGCCCTTCACTTCCAAGCCACCTCCCTGTCACCACCACAATCCAGCCCATACCATATCAGCCCTCGCAGCGAGATACCTCACCCCAAGGACAGTCTAAGAAATGAGTTTCCAATGGCCAACCATTATAAAGTCGGTACTCTACACCTACTACTATGACCTCGGATGACCTCTAGATTTGGTCGTCGTCTCAATTATTAACTTTCATTCAACTGGTTGCACAACAATCTAGTAGCCAAACATGAGCAGCAACAAAAACAGCTTATTTACATTACAACAGAAAGAGATCAAATTATTTAGGAGAAGCGGATGCTACAGAGACAAGTTGATGAAATAAACGCAAAGCTCCAACATCTTTGACCCTCAGTTGTTGAAGCAGTACCCAATGCACCATAACTATTTTCGGCATGCACTCTTTCCAAATGTTGCGATCAAATCAAAACCAAGACAATCATCGAATCCCAATACTCTATTCTTCAGTATTTTCTGACATCATCTCAATCAAGGCAATTGGTCTCTCGTATACTTGTACACATCAAATAGTATATTTCAAACTTGCATATGAGTTTATCTATCATCTTGTTACACATATGGTTCCAATGGAAGTATTCATATACTCGAATGGGATTTCTTTTTCAAGTAGAGTTGGACATATAAAAAAAAAAAGAAAAAAGAAGAAGAAAAAATTAAAAAATAAAGAGAAAAATAAGTCTTATTGTGAAAACTAGCTTGTTGGCACAATTGGACATGATCTTTGCTTGAAAACCAGGAAACTAGCAAGCAAAGTTCACAATAAGTTCTGCAATTTCATGATGGTTTCAATATTTTATTATGGTTCTTCAAATAATTTTTGGTTCTATGCTCGAGTTGGCTAATGTGGGATTCCTTAAGGTCCACCTTCCAACAGATCTTGTCCCATCAACCTCAACACCTTATATGGGATCAAGATCAGATATTATTTGGAGAGTCTTGGAACTTTCATACATCAATGGCAAGCCTCCTCATTGACAACAATGGGAATACAACAACGTCTCTTGATTGTCAGATCTTGCAAGTGACTCGACTTCAACACATTCATTTGTCCCTTTCAAGATGCACTCAAGTACCTTGACACTCATTTACATTATCGGTGAGTTGTCTCGCATTGGTTCATGATTTTCATCATTGATCGAAATCCAATGATTTCTTCCATTGCTCGACTTCGACACATTCATTCACATGGTAAGAATTATACCATGAATTTTGGTTTTGATGAAGACTATATGGTTTTATGGAATCAAAAACAACTTGCAGCAGTATATTTTATTGGTTTCTAGTAACAACATGTTCACCTTGTTTTCATTCAACAACAACATGATGGCACCACTATAACTCCTTTTCGTTCATTTCATTTTCAAGCAAAACAATAAAATTGGGTCTATTTTAGTCAATATTAATTATGTTTCACGGTTTCTACTTCAGCATGCAGTACACAATCCAAATCAACAGTTCAAACTCGAAGAAAACATTTTTTTGCAAAAATTGACATTTAATCCAACAACTATGGAAAGTTGCATTTTCTGCAACTATTGTTGTAACAACCTATTTTTGTTGTAGCAACTTGTTTGAGAGGCAGCTTTGGCACAAATATTGCAAGAGACTAGAGCAGAAATAAAAAATTATGAGCTTATGGGTTTTCTCACAATATGGTAAATTGAGTAAAACGCGATCAAAATTCCAACAAAGTGCAATTTTCTAGGAATTTTCAACGGGTTTTTAAGGAAGATTTTCATTTTTCACCATTGCCGAAAAATTAGGCCAGATTTCGGTATTTTTTCACAAAAAGGTCTTTTGTTCTTCAAAATTGGATTTTGAAGGCATGTTATGGTGATAGAGGTAAAAATACACAGTTTCCCTTTCGAAGCACTCATTTTGGCCTTAAAATGAGTTCGTGGCATATGATTTTATTGTAACATTGTGTAGCATGACGGGCAAAACAAGGCATCAATTTATTTGACCATATATTGATAATCGTGCATCCGTTGGTCCTGAAAATTTTAGGGTAAATGCATCATGGTAGGGTAAATAAATACACAAAATTTCAGGAAATTTCAGCGTGTATTTTTCATGCAATTGCCCACTTTAACCTACAACCATTTCTCATTTTTCTCGAGATCCATACGCCCATTGGCTGAGGTTTTTTGTGAGAAGATGCATAATATTAGTGGTAACAACCTCATAAAATTTCAAGAGAATTTGATCCATTTGAGAGAAATTGAAAAAACAAGTCTGCTAGCTTAAAAATATGCATTCTGTGGAGCAAGGTCAAACTGATGGTCAACGCATCATGGAGTAGAGTACGTAAGCCAAATCAACACCAAATCAACCATCAAATCATGTTATCTTCTCCAATTCAGAAAGGTAAACTTGAGGCAAAACTAGCTTCATTTTTTTTTTGTTAAATTTTTTGGAAATTGTAATGAGAAAACTATTGTAAAACATGTGATCCATGTATTTCACCCTATCATATCTGCATTCTTCAAGCCATTTTCTCAATCCTTCATCCCTATTCTACTATTTTCAACCCTCATACCTTATTAGATGCTTTACCAATGTTGTTATGACTGAGCCCCATACTATGGCTGCATAATCTTTTCCTCCATGAGATCTTATGTTTATCTTTTCTCTTCTTGCTGCCCTGAACAATCTGACCATTTGGCCTTCATGTGGGAATAATTCATGCTTTCCTTAACATGACATCAACATGAAGTGCTTGAGAAAAATAATTATTCTACAGATAAAATAAGCTTGACTTCATGGCAAATGTTTGTAGCACATGATCAAAAGGTGGTGGTTTGTTTACATACAACATTCATGGTGCACATGGATATCGTTCATTATTTGGGTTGGAAAGCATATGGATTTAGTAAGAGTCTTATTGATGCATTCCTCACAATATGGCATGTTGGATATTCTACCAAGGATTAGACAATTTGTGCACAATTGAGTAAGTGAGAAAAACTTCATAAATTGTTTCTGAGATTGAATTTGCAAATGTTTTAACAACAATGACAAGTACTTGGATATGCTACTTTATGGACACCCTTATCTTTCACACAAGTAGTATATGAAAATGTGCAGGGGATTAATAAGTAATGCATAGATGTTTGTTTTATTAAATAAGAACAATTCAAGAGACATCATATCATTCATGAGTAGCATACTATGGCAAGAATTTCAACAAGAGGACAAATAGCTCTTCTTTTTCTTTTTCTTTTTTTTCATTTTGCAACTATCAAGAAACAAATGTGGAAACAAAGAGTTGTGCTACAAGATATGTAAATTTGGAGAGTGAATTCAATGGTTCATTGAACAAGAGAGAAAAACAAAGCTTACCAAGATAGATGATCTACACCAATCCCTTGGAGCTTTGGTCAAAGATTCAGTTGAAATGACAAAATAAAAGAATATCGAGAACTAGTTGAATTATGAAATTTTGCAAAGCTTTGTTTGCATGAGGACATGAAAAAACTCAGGTGTGGGGGAATGTTGGGCCTCCAATTTGTCATAATTTTGTTGATGAAACCATCCATTTCCGCATCATTCCATTCACCCATTGTCATCATTTTTAACCATATTTCGTCATAAACACACCAAATTCCCGCACACATGTTTACATGGTTCATTATTATTATTTCCATTATTTTTAATGAATTAAGTAGAATTATGCTTGGTTTTAATAATGATAGTTTGACAGTTCAAGGTTCTACAGTTTCTGCAGCTATCTCCATGGTTGAGGCAGTAGAACCACTCTAGAAGGAAATCTGGCACATGAACATTGTTTCTAAAGGTTCCAATATGGATTTTTATCGGTCAAATTCCACCCAGCTGGCATGTGTGGACCTCCACCATCAAATCAAGGGAAAAACGCAGCAGTTTTGACTAGTCAACTTAAAATGTGTTTTTTTGAGAAAATTGAACAAATTTCAGGAAACAAAAACACGGGTTTTGTTCAGCACGGGCTCAGTTAGGTTGTTAATGAGTAGTTTTCTCAAATTTGTTACCATTTGAGATATTTTCGAAGATATTTGGAGCCTTATTTAGCAAATTACATGGATATATAGTTTTTCAATTTTTTATTTAATGCACAGTCAACAAAAAAACCTGAATGAGCTATTCTTTAGCAAATTCGTGGCATAGAGATAAGTTGGATCAGATATGGGCTAATATTTGATCCAAAAATCCATGAAATTTGATTTGATTTGATGTCATGACCAAAACTCAAGCAAGATAATTCAAAGTTTGTTAATTGTCTCAAAATTCTATAAATTGCAGTTTCTTTGATGAGAGGAGAGATCAGAGATGTCAATGATGATCTTAATTTGTAATTGTGGTTGCTTACTGAAGGAGAAGAACTCTATTTTTCTCATTGAAAATAATTTTTTTATATGGGGCAGCTCTAAATGAAATTGGTGATTTAGATCTCTTCTCTTGGCCTGAGTTTTCAACACCTTGCATTCCTCAGGAGGGCCCCTTGGAGATATGTGAGAATAGTATAGATGCTCTCCATTTCTTTCATATTCTAATGAATGACTTGTTTTAAATAGATTAATTGTTTATGCTTATCATAAATTAAAAATTCATGATTTCCATAGATTAAATGTTTATGATTTCTTAGATTAAAATGTTCATGTTCCATATATTAAAGTTTGTAAGTTTTAGAAAAAAATCTCGAGACTTTCATAGGGTAAAATCTCATGTTTTCTTAGATCAATAATCTTTATGTTTTTTTCTCGTTTAACATTAATTTCCTTTCCAAAAATTTAGTACTTTCATAGTTTATATTAAAGAATCTAATTTCCTTTTGAAGTTTCCAATTCATTTTCGTTATGCATAAATATCGAAAGTTAATCTCCTAGCACATATGGAGTAGTGTGCTTCGCAAACTCATGTACCTGGATTGACATATAAATACAAGTAATTTAACGGTCGGTTAAATTACTCAACAACAACCGATTCAGTGTGTGTACAAAAAGAACAAAGACAGAAGTGAGGACCGATGAAGGATAGATATCGGTAATTTTATTGCAGTTTTATTATGCATGAGATCTATTATTCCAGTTTATGATGATTACATGTGATTTATGATTATGGTTTACAATGATTGCATGTGATTCAAGATTTTGACCTATGATGGTTGTGTTTTGAGTTGACTATATGTGATATGTTTATACATGATGATTTGATCAAACAACTAGTTTTTCTTCTTGTGACAGGAAGTAAATAGGATTACAAGTGTACCTTATTGATGAGCTACCAATGAGGTATGATTTGAAGTTATTTCAATTTATTTGGAATCTAATGGAAGTTATGTGCTTGGTATAGGAAGCATGGAAATGACCGGTTGGGTGATTGAAACTGATTGCAAGTAGTAGCAGTGACAACAAAAGGAATGTGAATATGCAGGAGTATGTTGGTGAAGCACTTCAGGAGCAAGGCCATCGTGGGACACTGGTACCCAATAATGTCCATTGATTTCCATGGGCATGCGATGATCGGTATGATGGTTTTGAGGTAGGGATAGACCTTGGTTTTTGTATCTTTTGATGCGAGGAAGCCTTGCTAAGGGATGGATCGCCCGAGATAGGGGATGCTAGTGAACTTGGAAGGTGAGTGACTGCACGAAAGGGGATGACTAGATTTCCCAAGGGACTGTGTAGCAAAGAAGGGAAGTCCGAGATGGATTTGTTTTGGTCATTAGCGTTTTCAGATGGAATCAGATGCACATTGGGAGTGTGCCATGAAACAATGAGTCGATAACTGTTCATTGAGGATACAATAGCGCGGGATTATAATGCTAGACATTGGATATAGAATTTGGCTATGACAGTGGATTCTGGACTTCCTGGGAAGGAAGAGAATCCTGGTACTACTTTAAGGGTGGAAGTGTGATCCTATGGACTCCCATGTTGATATGGGCATTGTATCCTTTTATTTGGTTGTTGAGAAAATGTGTATATGTGTATACTATTGTAAATACTGTAATGAGTTGTGTTATAAAGCTCGAATACATGGTATCATTGTCATGATGGTTTTTGCTTTTGAGTAGGTTATTCATTGTAAATACTGCAACGAGCTATGTTATAAATCTTCATGGGTAGTATGGTTGCCTTTGAACGATTTTGCTGAGGTATATGTGTGGTTGAATACCGAGGATGGTGTACCCCAAGGGGGAGGGTTACGTAACAACCCTGGTGAAAATTCAGTGTAATAAAAGTTAATAAAGGAAAAAACAATGACCACGGTTGATTGGACACTTATTCCATGCTGAATGGTGGGAAAAAAATCCTATTGCGTGTTCATTTCGGTTATTATGGCTAAATGAAAATGGAAAAGGCAATAGATAAGGCATTAAAGAGGCAAAAAATATTTTTGACACATTTATTTATAAAAATAATGCAAATTATGAGAAAAGGGAGATGAAAGGTCACATGTTGCATGCGAGGAGGAAAATGAAGAAAATAGAGGCCTCATTGATAAAAAGGCTTACGAGGATTAGTTGGCAAGATTTTGCCCACATTTTTGGAGCCCTCTCATTATTCTCTCTCTCTCACACTCTTGGACACTTAGAGTTTTCTTGGATCACTTTGGCATTGGGCCAAGAAAGGCAGGAAAGAAGAAAGGAGGAGCAAGGATCAAGCAACTACAGTAGGATTATTGGCAGGTATTGGTTTGCATGTGTATTTTCCTTGCTAGATTTGGCATGCATGGTATTGCATGTGGTTTATTATTGTCTTGGTATGGGTTTTTCCAAGTGTGATAGTGTATTTAGCCTAGCCTTGCCATTTCCGAATATCCATGGTGTTGTGGAGTTCTCATGTTTTGGTTTAGCTGGATTAATGGATTCGAAGCTAAGTGAAGTGGATCTCCGAATGATTATAGAACCAGTTTGCTTGTTGCCTCTGTTTAGGGCCTAGTAATTGTGAAAATTCCTGAATCTAAGTTACAAAAATCCTACTGCAGAAATTTGATTTGCATTGCCTACTTGTCTTATTAAATTACAAGTTATTTTTCTGAATATTCAATAAAAATACTAATGCAAATACAATGTAGCCTACACAATTATACAAATCAAGTACTAAAAAATAAGTAAAGCACACATACGTATTATTCAGACAAATTTCCTCCAAAAAAACCAATGTAGAAAAACTGATTCCATAGATCTGAAGGTTTATATTATTAAGCAGCAATATTTTGAGTACATATAGAGTGCCAAAATTTGGCTCACCCTAAATATAAATCCTTGGCAGATATAAATAAACCATGAGTTTTACCTCACTCTGCAAGTCCTGGTTGATTCAAATAAAAAACTGGTGAAGCCCCACCTGCCTCTGTGCAGTAGATGCGTAGGCCTGTGTGGGTCTGGCTGAGAACTGCGTCACCCCTTCTCAACGTTGATCTGCCTCTCAGAAACTGAGTTTCAGCCATGCCGACATAGAAACCCCAGTCTCCAGCTAAATCTAGACTGTCTCTCGTGGGCTTCCGTCACCCTCTCCGAGGTCTGCGTCACCTCTCCTAGTGGCTATGCTCGTCCCTCTACTGCTTCTGTTGCCCTTGCTCGACTATGTACTCTTGGTCCTCCAACCAATTACTGCATCTTCCCCTCACTACTTCTCTGAATCACTCAGATATGATCTCTGTCCTAGCACTGCTCCCTTAGAAGAATTCGATCTCTTAGACTCACTATGTGTGCCTTCTCCAACTGACCCCAAGCCTTTCCTTCATACTTTTCCTGTTGATGAATCAACGGTTGTGATCTAAGCTCTAATCAACTACTAAGATTAGAAAATACTCGATCTTCGTCACTTTTAACATTCTCACTCACATGTTAAATTAATTCACTTTATTTATTTAATTCCCCTAAGTTTAGACTTAGGGTCACCGTTAAAACAATTAATTATTTGAATAACTTAAGCTCCGGGTGGAATTTCTACAAACTATTTATGGGTCTTGGAGATCTCACGTGTTCTAGCCCCTCCAAAAAGTTTCGGGGCTAGAGCACATCCGATGCTACCCCCAAAATCAACATTAATCTAGGTTTGGATTGCGGTAAATCCGAAGAGGTGGTGGTTTTCTCTCCATTTAAGGCCTAGGAATCCCAGTTTGGGATTGGGGTAAAGCCTGGAGAGTATGTCTCAGTTTAGGGCCTAGTGGCCCTTGATTCAGACTGTGGGTTTCGATAAAGCCTGAAAGACTAGGAGACAAGAAAATTCCTCATGGTTTAGGCAGAGATAATCCAGTGATATCCATGCTTGTGTTGGCCTAGTGATCGGGTGTCGATCACAGGAAAGCCTGGTTTATGATTGATGAGGGTGAGGTGGTTTAGCCTCGGGATGGCCTGGTTGGTTTTTTAGTTCGAGTCCCACATTCATTCTTGGAATATGGCACAAGGGTGATTGGCTGAAGAGAGATTTCGCTCAGCCAATCTATGGTTGGGTGGAACGTTGAAGTCCCATATCCAGTTGGTTTTTACACTCATTAATGAGAAACTCATTCCTTTGGTATTTGGTATGCAAATGTATTGGTTATTATGTGGATTTCATTGATGTTATATCCATGGTATTATTTTTGCTATTATGTTGGTTATAAGATTGTAGTTTATCAGTGATTGTGTATGGCTCTATCTATGTTTTTGCATGTAAATGAATATACCATGTATCTATGGTCAAATAGATTGTATTTAAGCTTATGATGTAAGGGAGCAATGCTTCCTAGCGATTCTCACATAAGTATTAGACCCCTATGTTTAATTCTGCCTATTTACACCTGTAGATGTAATGTTTATGACATGTTTGACAAAATGCCTGTCATGGCTGGGTGGGGCCAGATGAGTTCCTGATGTGATTGCTTCCATGTATTTGTTTTAATATTATTTATCTTCTCTTGAAGTTACATGAAGTTATGGGCAGTGACCTAGGATTAGGGGCTGAAAATGTGGCACAAATCCCAGAGCTACAGGCACAAAATTGACAGTTTGGGGCCCTGGCCACTACCTTGCCAAGGCTAGCCCGCGATTAAGGGTCTATAGTCGCTCCCTTGCTATTATATGCCCACGGCTAAGGCCTAAATGGGTCAAAATTCATCCCCCTTCAAGTTTCAGGGGCCTGGGAGGGTAGTTTACCTCTTGGAGGTGTTTTTGATGTTGTTTAGGGTGTGTTTGTCGTGTTTTCGTCGATTCCAGTTCCATAAGGTCATTTAGGAGGTTGAATCTCATATTAGTAGCCTCTCGTCACATGTTTACCCCAGTTGGCCAGTTACTTGGGTAGTTGTGGGAAGAGGGTGTTACATACATGCTTCTACCTCACTTATGGGAGTGACCTAAAAATGGATTGCCCAAATCCCAAATTTGACTTCACTTGTGGATTCCTTGAAAAATTACAAGTAAAATGAGTATAAACTCAAACAGGTTCTGAAATTGTCAATTATGGACCCCCTAAGAATCTCCAAGATTTCACAACATTAGAGTATATTGGGAATATTGCTATAGAATATTCACTAGAATATACCACAGAAATATTCCCACCTCAAGATCTATGCCTATGCGTGGTTCTGCCCATGCATTGTTCCATTGTCTCTCTTAGTTTTGTGTATTTTCGTTGTGTCGTGGCTATCTAACACCATATGTTTGAAGGTTGAAATATAATATTCCAACGGAGTTAACAAATTTTCACTGGCTTGTTGGTTGGTGCGTGACATTTAGTGCATTGTCGGTTGAAGGTCTCGGGATCGAGTCTACGAGCCTCCCATTTTTTGTATTATGTTATACAATGCAACTTTGAATTTAGCAACAAAGGTTGGAAGAACTGCCAACTTTGGTGGCCCACTGACCATATTTAACCACGACTAAAACCGTTTCCAAATTTATCTGTGCTTTAACTACCAGTTTGGTCAGCTTGCTAATTTTATCCATCACTAGCTTCGTTTGGAGCTCAACCTTTTTTTGTCTTTGCCCAAGTTTGACTAGTCATCTAGGTACTGCCATGTGGTAACCCTATATTGGGCCACTTGGTAGCCAACTCACTAACTTGGTGGCTCCCACATCATGCCACATGACGCTGTTGACTTTGACTTTCCCTTGTTTGACCGAAACTTTGACCAGTCATAACTTTGGTATATGAACTTGGATTGAGGTGTCGTCTATGCTGTTGGAATTGTCTCGACAAGATATACAACTTGGTATTGGTTTCATTGAGATTTGAGGACTTCTAGATTTGGGCCTTTTTGGATCCCCTTAGATCAAATTGATAATAATTCAAGAAAACAAAAAAATATATATGTTTTACAATTAGCTAAACCTACACATAACTACCTTTCCGTCTCTGTTTCTTGTCTGTTTTTTGCACTTTTCGTTATGTCTCCTGTGATATTTCCTTTTAGAACTGTGCTCATTTCCATCTCTAATTCTTCATCCATGTCTATCATCACATCATTGACAATATCTTTATTTGAGTTTGGTTTAGAATCTTATATTTTTTTCGTGTTCACAAATACCGCACTAAAATCATTGCTTAAAAACACATTTATAATTGATACCAAGAAATAAATCTCTCATGAAGACAAAACGAGACATCTCAAAGTCATTGCTAATGTATATTCTAATATCAGGTTCATAGTTATCAGATAAAATATGATTTTTATGCATATATGTAAAATACTAAACAAATTTTAGCTTTGAAGTTCCATGTTATATATATTAAAATGAAAAATTAACAAATTAACAAATTAACAAATGTACAAATGCACAAATGTTTTATAGAAATATTCAAAGTAACTTTTTGCTTGTAGTTGATCTCGTGGATCCAAATCTCTAAGTGTTGCATGTTTCCTGAAAATTGAATAATCATGGTTTTTAGTTATATTAGATGAAAATTATAGCAAAAAGATAGAGAGACATATAATGTAATAATCAAATGACAATAAATAGAACAAAATCACACCTCTTAGCAAAGTTATCATTGTTTTTAACTATATCTGTTCTACTTGTGTTCATCTTCCCTGCTCGAAATTTTTGAATTAGATAAAATATACAGAAATAAGAAAAAAAAAAGGTTTTAATTTCATAGCACAAGAAAAATCCAGTCCTAATAGTTACACGACATTAACGTATACATTTTTAGCACTCTCATGTTATCCACTTTTTGAACTGCGTACCTCATTTCTATAGGGTTGTAATGTATATTGTATAAACGGTCGAAGTACTTGCACACAAAAGGAATGATTCACAACTTGCCTGAAAAAAAAAATGCTACACGTTTTGCACCTGCATTCGAAATGAGCTTACAGAGAAAATCCCTCACGCCATGCAATTACTAGAACGATCATCATACAACATAGAGAACAAATCATTTTATAACTAGCTCCCCCAAAAAGTAATCAAACATGTGTTTACAAGGTGTATGCTAAAAACTGCATGATAAACACCTGGCCACTGCTCCTACAAACAACATAACTATAAATAGTGGTTGCAAATGTCACATTAATTTTTAAATTTTCAACATACGTATTAGATACTAACTAAAGATGATATGTTATTTTGAACATCTTACCAATGCATTTGTAGAGATAATAAATAGAATTAGTATTTAGAATCTTCACATTACGTTTCAAATTTCATGATATGTTTTACACAACTACAAAATAATAATATTATGTTTAAAAAATCGTTAGAACCAATTGTCCATAGTAAATAACATAAAGCTTCATCTGCAATGTTCGTGTCTCCAAAATAAGGGTGGGCGACCAACTATGCACACTATTACGTCGATGTGGGCGTGTTCATGTACCCGATCAACTCTGTCATCAACAATCCATGTGCACTTTCCACATCTCAAAAAGAACTAAAGAGATCATTTGTTGGAAAAAAATTACATCATATTCTCGTCTTCATGCAAAAGCTATTTTTTTTTATCATCATTGTTTATGCTACATGGAAAAATAATGAATGCTTTATCTATTTATATTAACAAATCATGTCTTAATGATCACGATAAGTGTCAAAGAAAGATATTGTTATGTGAGTGGTACATTATAACTACGTGAAAGTTGATCCTAGCTAATCATAAAGGATATTGTTTTATAGCACAAATAATTTCTCTTGGATGCTCATAGCTTCCTCCACGCCTTCACAGTTTGCATAACTTTAAAAGATTGAAACATATAACATCATTCAAACTTTATAGTAAAAAGAACTACAAAAATTTGAGGCATGAAAATTTTGGGTAGGAAATTAAGTGTCCCCACTACTGTGTCTACATGGGTTCATTTAATTTGAGTTTCCTAAATACTAAATGCATTTGTGATTTAATATTTGTTAATTCCAATTATGTTAAATGAAATGTCTTTGTAATGCATATGAGGAAGGAGTTGTGTGGGAGAATGGGTGTGTGGAGCAAGTAACATAAACTTCCTCCCCTTCACACACACATTTAGAAACGGTCCCTCATACTTAGTATAATTTGGAATTTATAGAACATTAGGTAATATATAAACTCTCAAAGAAAATTCTCGAAAATATACTTCTAATTAATGTTTTTGCATGTCATCTCAAAATTGTTTTTAGAATTGGTAAACAAACTCAGAATTCAAACACATAGTAATCAAAATTGGAAGAGGATTGAATATAGAGTCATGGTCCAAAGAATAATCCTTGTTGTGTAAAGCACTTATCAAAATATTGATACTTACATCATAAAAGTAAATGCATTCGCCCCAACGGGGACTCATATTGAGCTCCCATAAATCGTAATGTTGAAAAGTCGCCTACAACGAAAAACAAGAAATTGCTTAGATTAGTTCACGATAACATATCCAACATGTTAGTCTCTTACATAAGGGTGGGTGATCAACTGTGCGCACTACTATGTCGACGTGGGCACAATTTATTTGATATCAAGATGCAAACGAGCTCTGGCGAAAAACTATTTTGAGTGGCTCTGAATGTGAAGGTGTGGTTATGCACATGTGCAAAAGGAGCACAATGAAAGCTTATTCTGCACCTCCACATTAATTTTTTTTTAAAATAATGTTGTTCGACTGAATTTGATAGTAATTTATTAATATTTTAAAATATACATTGTGTCAAGTGCAGAGGAAAAAACTTGAATTGATATAGTCCCTACTCTTTAACAAACTCCCCCACATTCAATTTCTCCACACATCCTTTCTCCCACACTTCTTGTACACCTGATCATGTATCAGGGTGAACGTGAGGTCTTCCATCCTAATGGGAGCAAATATTCTCAAGAAGTTCACTTCTTCATTGATAGCGGGAGCAAACACCTGTTCAAATGTTCTCATTTTCCCTTTGCCCTATCAACTGACCCCACTTTATTATGCCAAAATGTAATTTCTCGCTTTTTTTGGTACCCCTGTGATAAATCAAAATCGAAGCAATTTCATATTAAATTAATACATAAAATTTTCATTTGCATATTTTTACAACCCCAAAAAAAATTTATGCCCACACCCTTTCTCCCGCACTTCCCACATACCATTTCTCCTTCCTCCACATAAGGGCTATGACAAAATTAATTTGTGGACTAATTTTTAATGAATTTTTAACTTTACCATCACTTGCACTTCCACACTTTGCACAATCAAAGAGTGTTATAGGTCAATTTGGGCACCATTCCCAATGACCTAGTTCACTGGACATCATCCCCAAAACCGATGAATAGTGTCTATTTAGTTGCTACATGCCCTAAGACAAAGAATAAGAACAAATCATCCATGGCTTTTATTGCAAGGTTTCCAAGTTTTGAAGTACATGCTATATCACCTATGAGCTCACCAACGCAGTCTCTCAAAAGAATAACCACTTTGCATATGTAGCTACCTCCATTCAAGGGTGCTCTGCAAATCACTTCCCGACACTCAAGGGTGCGTTGGTCAATTGGGAGCGAAATTCTCATTGTTCTGGAATCTCCACATGGCCAGTGCCTTCTAGAAGAGTGCATATGTGTCAAACTTCAAATCCACGTGTCCATTCAACACCTCTGAGCTGGGAAACATGTCTTGCCTATTATTAGAAATTCATTGATTGTGAAACTACCTTCAACTTATATATAAATTGAGCACAGATCCTAGTGCTTGAAAAGGAAGAAATTTGATAGAGAAATGTTGTTGGAATCTAAATTGAGGGTTTGATTTGAGTGATATGCTGCTGGAGAGATGTTCATTGTGATGAGGCTGAGATGATGCTGGAGTTGGTGACATCAAATCAATCACTGGTTGTAACCTCCCCTTCTATCCATTAATAAATATTGCTGCTTACTTTCCCACGTATATATTTATATAAGCTTTTGTCTTTCATATTATGGATTCTTATCTGATGTATATGTTTCATTCATTGATTTAACTGATTAACGTGAATAACCATCTGTATATTGCAATCTCTTTGTTGTTTAGTGTTTGTGTTTGCAGGAACTAGTCTGGCGATCAAGCTTGAATTGGAAGCTATAACAAGAGTGACAGAAGGAGAATAGGAAGCGCTTGGACTCCAAGTAAGTTTCTTAATCTATTTCTTATGTCTATTTACTGTTAGGAAAAGTATCTGCAAAGTCTTTGACCTGTTGTTCTAAATGCATTACACCACATTTAGGGAATTTGTTTTATCTGTAATTCATAATTCTGCATAACAAATTGGCGACTCCGCTGGGGAGTTTACCTTCATCCTCATGTATTTTTCCTCTGCTTATCCACCCAGTAGCATCTACTCCCAATTATTAGGCTTTTTAAACTAAGAATTGCATTAGAAGTGTGTTAGTAGTTTGAGTTTTTTGTTCTCTGCGTTCCCAATGCACTATTGGTCAAGACACAGTGCTTTGCATAGCACTATCTCCCACTCAGAGGTGCTTTGCAATGCACTGTCTCCCCTTAGAGACTGTGTTGCCCCTTAAACCAACCAAATTCCCTTTTAACTTGTCATTGCCATCACTTTTAGCCTTTTGGTTGTTGTGTTTTCAACTGTCTGATGCCTCATAGAGACCAATGAATCTACTTGAATCTTCCTCCTTTGAAAATTAAGTTTGTTCAATGTCTCTTTAAGTGTTTTTATTTATCATTGAAAAATCAAATTCAAAGTATTTTTATTTATGCATTAAATCCATTTGTTTTCGTAAAGGAAATTGTCGTTAAATTCTTCGTTTCCTATAGGAAAAATTGTAGTTCCATTCTTCATTTTTCCTAAAAGAGAAATTATTCTTAAATTCATCATTTCTCAAAGAAGAAAGCATTTGTTTTTTTTTTATTTGATGCATATAGTTTCCTTGTTGCATTCACATTAAGGGGACTGAAAAGAAAAACCTGCATTTGCATATAGTGCATTGTGTGTTTTGCATAGGAACATGTAGGAAAGTTGCATATTAGTTTGTGTTCTTTGTTGTTTGCTCTCAAAACTGATTGCTCTTTCCCTTTAGTAGCTAAGACTTTCATTGAAAAAGCTAAAAGTGAAAAGTTTGCTTATCATTTTAGTTTTCATTTTAGGAATTTCCATCACATCATTGCGGTGAACCTTGAAAGGCAAATTCATGAACAAGATCAACTTCAAATTTACATAAATTTACCTAAAAAAGCATTGGAACCATAATGATAACATTTAGAAGGTCTAGGCTAGAGACGTGTTCCGACGTCGTAAAACATAGCAGTTGTTGTTAATTGCCTGCAATACATTCTGGCTGTGATACCTCACTCCACGTACGTAAGTATATCGTAGCCCGTCCACGTACCTTTGGGTATATCGGGTGGTGTTATAGTACGAAAAGTATAAAGGGGTGCTCTCACTGTGCAGTTTCGCATTAGACAATGATAATACGGATTTGGGCCTCCACGTACCTTCGAGTATATTTGGGAGGACAACTTTAGGTTTCTATCCATCCATAGTGAACCAAGTCGGCCGCCTTGTAAATTGTGATACACCAAACACAACATTCAGGGAGATTGCCTGCCCGTACTTCTTGGTTCGCCAGGAGGTATTATGTAGTTCACAGTTTCTTGGTAAACCTTTTGCCTAAAATTACCCTTTTATTTTATTTATTTATTTTTGGTCATAAAATAAATTAGTCATCGTGGAAGAAGAAAATCCCTTTCCCCGTCATTCACGTATACTTGCATTGAAACCACCTTTACCACCAGAAGCCACTTCTATGCAGCGAAGGCGACATCGCTCTATCAAAACCAATACCATCAGTACCTCTGGTGAAGCGTCATCTTCCCATATACCAGAGCCGGCACAAGTTGTTTCTACAAATCCTGGTTCGTCTACTATTGTCGAGACGGAGTCCTCACAACTACCCGTGGTCACGATCCATCTAATTAGTGAGACCACACCTCTCGAACCCGACGTTGTTCAACTAGAAGTTGATCCAGATCCTGTCTCTTTTTTTTCCAGAACATCTGCATCCTGAAGTCGAACGACCGGAAGTTGTTCCTGTATCGGTCACCCCACACTCTATTGTAGTCATTGAGTCTCCCATATTGTGCAGTCAACCGCCTGAAAATATACTTTGGGCCTGACGACGAAATCCTTCCACCTGGTTTAATTTCAATTGAAGAAATCCCATAAGGCGAGACACCTTTAACTCCAACCCATTTTGGGGAGTATCTTTACCTGTACGAGTCTTTTCCTCAATCACCATTCTCTACTTTTGTTGATCATATTCCTATTCAAATTCCCGTCAATACATAAGGGTATACATTTGGTCAAGTAACCATGCATGAACCAACATATTTGGTTGGGCCATCTGTTCCAATTGCGTCAGCCCCTGGTCTCGCTACACCGTCTATGTTTACAACTTCACCAGAGTCATATTTTCATGGTGGCCCTTTGGTCCCATCAGGTTATAAATCTTTATTTGGAATTTTCTTTGGTGCATCTTTTAACCCATGGACTTCATCAATGTCATCGTCCAGTATTCTAACTGGTAAACCTATAGTGAGTATTGAACTTCTTGATCCTTTATATATATCATCATGGCAATATCAAGCTGGTCCTTCTGGATCTATTCCATCCAATAATATATCAACTGGACTCCCTATATTTGGAGAACATTATTTTACATCTTATTATCCTCCTCATGTTGGGGGGCAACCTTTGGTCACTCACTTTGACAACACTCCATCATTTTTTGGTCAACCTAATGTCGAAATGAATGTTTGTCAATGGAAGCCCACTCTGCCTATCCAACCACAAACGGTTGTACACTCGTATCA
Source organism: Pinus albicaulis (assembly GCA_034641835.2). Taxonomy (NCBI): domain Eukaryota; kingdom Viridiplantae; phylum Streptophyta; class Pinopsida; order Pinales; family Pinaceae; genus Pinus; species Pinus albicaulis. The sequence goes on from CM076582.1 coordinate 1,187,711,306, forward strand.
ACTGGTTCAAATTGTTGCACCCACATCAATTCCACTTGTTAATACATCTTTACCCCTGTTACAGAATCAAACAATTGTACAAAAATCGTTTCAGGAGGGTCCTTCAACTCAATACCCTCAAGTATTGGGCCCACAAACTCCAAATCCTTCGGCTAATTTACAACAACAACCTATACTTGGAATAATTTATTCACAAGATGGAATACCATATTATGGGATGTCACAGCCACAACCAGGTTATACCTATCCTTAACCGAATTCAAGTTATCCTAATTTAGGTTATAATATTGGTGGACAGACCCCTTGGAAGCCATAGGTGCAAATGCCTCAACCTTCATTTCAACAAGTATCATATCCAAGTTTTGGTCAATAGAATCCTCAAGTGTTTACTTATCAAAACAACCCCTATCTAGGTTACCAGTAGTAGATTCCTTATGTTGGTGCTCAAAGGCCTGTTGCTCAAGCAATTCCATCATACCCTGGCTATGCTTAACCTGACCTTAATCGACAGTTGCCCTTTGTTGCAACTTTAGAGTTACCAGATTTAAACCAGCTCACCAATGATCCAATCAACTATGCTCCTTGGTGGCCGGTAATACCCCATAAATTACCCTCAAATATTCCTAAGTTCAATGGAAACCCTGGGGAAGACCTGTCGACTCATATTATGACTTATCATTTGTGGTGTTCATCAAACTCCCCGAATGATGATTATGTTCGCTTACATCTTTTCCAACGTACACTCACTGGTCCGGCTGCAAAATGGTACATTGAGTTACCTAGAGATTATTTTGATAATTTCACTGACCTAGCTATTGTCTTTTTGACTCACTTCTAGTTACCCATAAGATATGAAACTGGAATGGAACTCTTGAATAATTTTAAACAGGCTAATGCTACTCACATTTTTTATCATATTCATGAGTGATGTCATCGTCGTAGAATGGTTAAGACATTTGTTCCTAATCAACTCCTTGCTGAGTGGTTCATTAAGTCCTTCTTACCATCCATAACTGAGGATGTGGCTAAGGGTGGCATCTTCACTGAAGAGCAGATCATTGCTCGTGCCCAATATTTAGACTTGATTTATACAAAGTTTGGCACACTCTACGAAAAAACTCCTAACGCGTCGTGATCTAATTTTACTATTCCTCCTTCATCAAAGGACTCTCATGCCAGAGACGGTATGATTGGTATTACAAGCACACATCATACTATTGCATATGATCATGCACCTTCTTCCAAAATCAATGCCATGTCATTTGACAAAGGCAAAAGTGACAAGCAACCTGGAAGTAAGAAAAAAGGGAAATCAAAGAAAAGCAAACTTCTAACCCGCAGGAAAGATCAGCTGATCAATCATCTGGAAATAGGAAACCTCGTTATCCATGCATAATCTGTAATGAGGAACACTTTGTTCGGGATTTTCCTCACCGCGTTGAAGTCTCAAAAACAGTTAAAAATTCACATCCGTCAACTGTGTTGATAGATCCGTTTCCGAATCCGGACACAAATTTGGTTGCTTCAGATCCAGCTTCTAGTTCGCAAGTGATTATGCTATCTGTCACAAAGCCAACAACAGATATTTTGGTGTCAATGCGTAATAAAGATTACGATAGTCAAGCCACTGATCAACCTACTACCTCGACCACGAATCCGTCTACGGAATCAGTACCGCCTACTGCTATTCCTGAATTCACAATTAAGCCACCGAAGGGAGTCGTTCATAAATCAACATATAATCCTCGAGAGAGAGCTGCTCAAAATTATAATATAATTGAATATTTGGCTTAATCCCCTTAAGCTATGTCATCTCTTGAGGTATTGCAAAATTTTCCCTCCCAGAAACAAGCTTTATTGTCGGCTATTGGTGGAATTGATCCGACTGATTCAAATCTCGTAGTCTTTAATCATACGGGCTATGTGACGCAATTATTAGCAGAATTAGCATTCTCCATACAAGTAAATGTTCTCAACCACCTTGTTCATCGTACCATTATTGATGAGGGAGAATTTATGTGCATTATGTCTCTAAACTATTGGAAGTCACATGTCTCGCCACACTTATCTCAATCATCAACGACGTTGAAGGCTTTCGATGGATGTACATATAAGCCTTGTGGTAGTATTAATAACCTGCATGTTGAACTAGGGGGAAAAACAGTGAATTTTGATGTTGAGGTCGTTGAAGGACCCCTTGTCTACAATATTCTACTTGGAAGGCCATGGGTATATGCTATGATTGCAATTGTTTCTACATATTTTAGAATGATCACCTTTCCATATAAAGGTGCCATCACAGTCATCAATCAACTATCCTTCTTTGCCTCCACTTCACAGGTAACTGGAAGTGTTCCATTCGTTCACGCACTCCAACTTGCACTTCAGAACATTGGTGTAGGACTCTTAAAGGATTCCACTCTCATGGGAACCTTTGCATTACTTCCGCCTGCGACGTCAGCAAAAATTGCAAGCATAAAGACCTGCTACATTATATTTTCCACTCCATCTGGCTTAAGGAAGAGTACGGGTGATTCTGAAATTGTTACGTTGGATGAGTTTCTGCCGCCCAACACTATTGAGCTGGTATAGCAATCAATCTATCTGGCTTGGGCAGCGAATCCGAAATCAACGTCGCCAATTGTTTGGGTTGATTGTTCCTTAGATTTTCTTACCCCATCTGATCCTTTTTCCTCAACTTTCTTGACAGATGAGAATATTTTGGAAACCATGATGTCAGAAGGAGAACCATGGGAAGATTATCATCATCGTTCCCATCTTCCTGATTATGAAGAAAATAATCTTAGTGAACTATATCACCCATCAATCAAAAATTTCTTTTCGAATTATTTTCCTATTAATGCAATCAATTTCGAGCAAAATTTGTCACATATTGAAGAAACCATTTCTATCGATATTTCAACCAAACCTAGCGTTGTAGAAAATATTCATTTCAATATCTTGTTCTCCATCAGAACTCGAAACATATCGCTCTCTATTTCGTGAATTCCACGATGTATTTGCTTGGTCTTATGAGGAAATGTCGGGCATAAATACTAGTATCGTTGAACATACTATTAATATGTACCCTAACGTCAAGCCGGTACGTCAACGCCTTCGTCCTGTTCATCCGAAGAAGGTCGATGCCATTAAAGCAGAAGTTGAGAAACTTTTGCGTGCTGGTTTCATTTGCCCTGTTCTGCTAACTGAGTAGGTTTTCAACATCGTTCTTATCATGAAAAAACAAGGAACCATTAGAGTGTGCGTCGATTATCGGGATGTCAATATTGCTTGTCCAAAAGAAAACTATCCTACACACTTTACCGACCATATTATTGACGATTGTGCTAGATGCGAAATATTTTTGTTTATGGATAGATTTTCCGGCTACAATCAAATCAATATCCGCCCAGAGAATCAATATAAGACAACATTCATCTATCCCTGGGGCACATTCACATATCGGAAACTACTGTTTGGTTTAAAGAACGTTGGGGCTACTTTTCAAAGAGCAATGGATTATGCTTTCAATGACATCAAGCACATTGTTCAACCCTATCTAGACGATTTACTTGCGCATTCACAAAATCAGACTGATCACCCGATGCATTTGAGAGCCATCTTTTTACGTTGCCGACACTACAAAATACGCCTCAATCCACATAAATGTGTGTTTTGTGTTGGTTCTGGTCGTTTTCTTGGATTCGTCATCTAAAAAGAAGGAATTTGAATCGACCCATTGAAGCTCCAGGCCATTCTTGATTTTCCTGCACCATCAAATTTACTTCAGATATAGAAACTTCAAGGAAAGGCTTACTTCCTAAGGAGGTTCATACCCAACTATGCTAAAATGGCTAAAGGATTTACTCAGCTCTTGAAAAAGGGGGTTCCCTTCCCTTGGGACCAAGTTGCGCAAGATTCTTTTGATGCTGTCAAGGATAATCTTATCCGGGCATCATTAATGTATCCCCCCAATTATTAGAGTGATTATTTCTTATATATCGTCGGGCTGATATGACCATTGCTATGGTATTGGTCTAAGTAGAAAATGGGATAGAAAATCCGATCTATTATTTGAGTTGTAATCTCAATGATTCAGAAGTAAAATATTTGTACGTAGAAAAGCTTGCCTTGGCAGCGGTTCAAGTTGTCCAAAAATTTTTCCACTTTATCCTATTTCGGAAGACGATTGTAATATCGGATTGCAACCCCATGACTTATATCTTATCACATCAATTGCTGGGGGGCAAATATTCAAAATGTATTGTCATTTTGCAGGAATTTGATTTGGAATTCATCAAATCCAACTCAAAGAAGTCTTTAGTTTTGGTTGAGCTTCTCTGTGACCTTCCCTCTGATAGTACTGCTACTACGTCAGAACCATCTATTCCTGACGAGTCTCTGTTTCTGATTGGATCATCTGATCCTTGGTATGGGGATTTAATCATTTATCTCCCAACTCAAAATTTTCGGCATGATACCTCTCGCTCTGACTAGCGACGTATTCGATACCAAGCCAAAGGTTATCTAATTGTCGGAGATACACTTTATCATCGTGGTGTCGATACAATTTTAAGAAGGTGCCTCACTCATGAGGAGGCTGAAAAGGTTTTAAATGATTGTCATGCTGAGGCTTGTGGTGGACACTTGTCTGGATATGCTACCGCGCAAAAGATACTTCGCGCTAGTTACTTTTGGCCTACCATATTTCGCGACTGCATCCTGATGGCAGGTCACCCTGCCTTAACCCACAATCTTCTTCAATGCTATGCATATAAAAATCCATCTCAATAAATGCTCCAAATAAACTCTAAGTATGGGAAATTTCACAACTTTTACATGCGGAAGCTAATAACATCTGTTCACAAATTTTTATGGCTTATGAAAACCATACTTCAATACAACCCAAAATTCAATTCTTTCATGCGAAAGCTCTCTCTTTTCAACTTCAAATCTATGGTTAAAACCCAATCAACACGTACACAAGGCTCTTCTATAAAACAAAATAATTCTCATACTCAAGGTTGTTTCTCAAATGAAAACCTTTCCCAAAAGTCTTAGAAAAAAAGACTTTAAAACCCCAACGGTTTTATTTAAATCCTCAAATTTTAATTAAGGCCCAAGGCTTAATCCATCTCAACTCAAAAGTTCGGATTTGATTAATTAAATCCCAAGGCATATGGATATTATGCATTCAATCAACCTTCACGCCTTAATTAATTGCCATAGCATATTTGACCATCACCATCCATGAATTCAAAATTTGATAAAGTTAAACCAAAGCATCAACATTTAACCATATTCATATGCGCTCACTTCTTTTATATATATATATATATATATATATATATATATATATATATATATATATATATATATATATATATATATATATATATATATATATATATATATATATATATATATATATATATATATATTTGGCCAGCTGACATTAAACTTCCAAACGCTAACAAATACATATGTATTATGCCAAAACTCACCTCCATGCTTGTGCCATCGCTCTCAGTTTTATTCAATGCAAAGTTTGAACAGGCTCCACTTCTTCGACTCAAACCTTCACCGGCCAGGCTTTACTCTTGTGAATTCATTCATGGATTTGAGAAACCTGTCTTTCTCTTCTCTTTGCTTATCATAAAACTCAACGACTCTTTGTATTGAGGTCTTAACACAAAATCGATATCGCTTTACTGCAAATCGATTCTTTCTTCTGCGGCTTCCTCTTCATTCAGATTCCCAGAATCTTCACAATGTAATTCTCGGCATGAGCCGCTCAAGAACTTTCAGCTGCAGGAGATCACAAGTGTTCCATGAGACGATACGTTGTGCGCTCACAACTAATTACTTTTCGGTGCTATTAATTCCCATTTGACTTCACGGCCTCATCAAGCCCAGCGCTTCTAGGTTTAGCCTTGCTCCTTTGAAACCGTCCTTCTCAGTTCACAACTACTGACCTGGATTAGTTACAGTTGATATAAATCAAAAAACAGAGTTTATCCGATCGATTTATGCAGAGAACAGTGATTAAACAACCAACGACATTTACTGATAATTCATTCTTAAGCGTAGAATCAAATTTTAATTCGATTTCTTCTAAATTCCTTCCAATGCACTCACTGGCTTATGCTTACGCTCCTCTTTAGTCTGCGCCAATACTTATTGTCAATTTAAACAAACAGAGATTCGAAATATGCTAAAAATATCAGAGATGCCTGCGTCCTTAGTTCATCTCCACGATGGTATCGATTTCATCTCCACGATGGCATCGATTTATTCTGCAATGAAAATCCACTCACTCGACTTCTCATATCTCTAATTCAGCCTTCAACGGATTGATTCAAAATCTATGCGCCCACAATTTCACTGCGCCATCATTAACTTCATTCGATTGCATTAATTTCATCATTCCAGCAAACAGAGTTTTAACCTCTATTTAATTAAATCTCCGGTCTATAAATCTAGTTCCACTGTATTATATGGGTTTTCAACCACTATTACCATATGCCCAATATCAAACTTGAACTGAAACTCAATTTCAGTCTTTCACATGTGTAATCGATCTTACAAACGATCGATTCACCCAATATATATATATCTACACAGATTTATATGTAACCTTTCTTGGTTTTAAATCACGTAGTTAATTTAAACATCAACTTCCCAAATCATATGTAGAATCTCACCTCAACTCCAATTACATAAATTAAATATACACTTGCTCAACAAATCAACCCATATGATTCTGAAAACACACTTTCATATTAACAAATGAAAATACTTATAGAAATCTTCGTTCCTGGTGTGGTTTTCAATCATTGGCCCTTTTACAATTGCCCGAAGGCTTGACAAACAAAAACTTTGTTTGTCCTCTTCAACTCCTGTCTCCTACCTCTCTCCCTATTCTGATCTGTTCCCTTTTGCCTTTGAGGCTTATTAATTTATACAAATTTGGATGAGCCAATTTAGGTTCAAATCCCTTCAATAACTCAACAAAATCCTCAAATATCTCAACACCCCTACAATCTAGATTTTATCCCTAAAATCTTTGAAACCAAATCTATCTTAGGCTTCTTAATTAATTCTTAAATATCTAAAATCCAATTTCTCTTATGTTCTCCAAATCATTTGGGAACATTAACAAATCCTCACAATAATTAATTAAAAATATCATTTAATCGCTCAAAAACCCTTTAATAATTACATAAAATCAATATTTTCTCAAAAACATGACCCCCTGAGTTTAATAAAATACAAAGTATTTTTTGAGTCTAATGCCCCTGCATCAAACTCCCAAGGTTGAAAAATGATCATGATCTCCTGATCATGCGTTTTAAGTCTTTGTCCGCCTGGATCCCACACTTTGTTCTATAACTTATCATCTATTTCTGTTGTTTGTTGCTTTTCTCCAGGTCTCCATAGCTTATGCTGTCTTGCTCCACTGGCTGCACTTTCACAATCTGTCATTGTCTTTCTTTTGCTGCTGCTGCTGATTTTCTTTCTTGCTGATGTCTTCCTCTGAGACACTTTCATCATGATTCTTCTGATTAATTCAATTTCTCTGTCCAATAGATCTTCAGACTGCTGATCTCTCACACTTGCTCCTGCTTGTTGAACTCTTTCTTGTTGAGTTCTGGCTGCCACCCAATCATCCATACCCTCTTGTTTTCTGTAATTGAAAACTTCTTCTCTGCCTTCTCCTATCAGAAATTTACTAGACTGGTACATTGTACACTCCTTTCTGCTGTCTTCATTCTCTTGTATCTGCAATTCCCAATTCTGAAATTGAGAATTTTCCTCCTGCACTGAATTCTGACTATTCAGCATAAATTCTAGCAACTTAATTTCTTCATTCCATGGATTAGATAATTCCACAGAATTTTCTTCTTTCTTCTTCATTTGATTGCTCAACTGAGTCAAATGTTCTCCAGCATCAACAACAACACCTGCATTCACAAAAAAATTGTCAAAACAAAAATCATAAGGCATCAGTGCCTTTTCTTCCTCTGCCAACATTTCAGTATGTTGTCTTGAAATTCCTTCATCTATCAGCACATCAGTATGATGAATCTCTTTTCCCAAATAATTCTCTGAAGAATTCTCAAGACTATCAACAAGTTCTTCTTCTACATCATCTGCTTCCATGATGTTTTCTTGTTCACTCTAATGAACTCTGCCTTCTGCTTCAATCTCTCTATCATACTCTGAATTATCCAACAAATATTCCAACAATGCAATTTCCTTGTGGCATTGCTGAAGTATATCATCATCAGGTATCATCCCTGCATTCACACACAAACTTTCAGTTTGTAAATCAAAATGTTCAACAGTATCAACTTTTGTTTCATGTACCAGTTCTTTAGACTGATCCTCTTCTTCTGCATCCACAAGAATTTCTTCCTGTGCTGTAACAGCTCCAAGTACAAAAGCATCATTGCTTTCTTCTTCAGAGTATTTATCTCCTGAAAGATACTTTCCCATACTTGTGACAGCATCATAAGATTGCTTATTCGCTTCTACAAAACCTGTAATCACATTACAATTGTCAGCTACAAAAATACAACGTTTTACATCATCCAGTTGATCTAGATTTACCCAATAACTCAGGAAATCATCAATGATTTTCTCTTCAGAAAGAAAAACTTCTTGTTATCTCAAATCCCCACAATGGTTCATAAGATATTTTAAAGATCTCCATTCTTTAGCTATACTCATGGCCTCACTCTGCTCTGTATCAAAAACATAAACTTCTTCTTTCGACTCAACTGCTCTAAGTTCTTCTGTACATCCCAACTCTACATTCATCCTCTTTTCAATCTTTCTCAGCTTCTCTGCAAATTGCATGTTCATCTGTTGATCTCTTTTCTGTTGTAGCCTCTGTCGCTTCACCCTCTTCTTCATGAGCTAACCAAATTTCTGGCTTTCCTCTATCCTCATCTTCAGTTTATCAAACTATTACCTGATCTCAGCTAACTCTTTGTCATATTCTGCATCAGCTAACTGCTGCCTTATGCCATTTCTCTTGGCATCTACTTTCTTCTTCTTGTTGTGGCCTCTCTCTGAACCTCTACTATCCCTTTTATGGCTTTCAGTAGTCATCTTCTTCACCATGAGTTCCTCACTCATGAGTTGCATTAAGACTCCGCAACAACAAGCTCTCCTACTGCAAATTACCTCACCAATCCTTTCCTCCTGATCTGGTCTTTTGGTAAATATTGGTTCTCCTTCTGCTCGAACCTTTTGAGCACTCTTCACTGCTCCTTCATGCTTCAATTCATCTACAACTTCTCAAAACACAATTGTCCTATTCATTCAACCTCTGTTGAATCTCTTTAGGTTCTGCCACACTTTCTTCCACTTATAAGAATGCCTGCTAGACTCCTTCATCATTGCTCTCAAAGCTGTGATCTGCTTCTTTCTGTTGAGACTTCTTCAATATGCCTGCAAACCAAATTCTTCAAGCATAACCTTCAAACCATAGTTAAATAATACCTGTCAGCTCACCTTCAAGATTCTGTATAATCTTGCTTCACTTCATCAACTGCACTGCATCCCTGTGCTGTAAAAATCTGATTTAACACATGCAATTAATTAACAAAACTTGAACCTTCAAACAGATCTATTCCAGCTCTGATACCACTTGATGGCAGGTCGCCCTACCTTAACCCACAATCTTCTTCAATGCTATGCATATAAAAATCCATCTCAATAAATGCCCCAAATAAACTCTAAGTCTGGGCAATTTCACAACTTTTACATGCGGAAGCTAATAGCATCTGTTCACAAATTTTTATGGCTTATGAAAACCATACTTCAATACAACCCAAAATTCAATTCTTTCATGCGGAAGCTCTCTCTTTTCAACTTCAAATCTATGGTTAAAACCCACTCAACACATACACAAGGCTCTTCTATAAAACCAAATAATTCTCATACTCAAGGTTGTTTCTCAAATGAAAACCTTTCCCAAAAGTCTTAGAAAAAAAGACTTTAAAACCCCAATGGTTTTATTTAAATCCTCAACTTTCAATTAAGCCCCAAGGCTTAATCCATCTCAACTCAAAAGTTCGGATTTGATTAATTAAATCCCAAGGCATATGGATATTATGCATTCAATCAACCTTCACGCCGTAATTAATTTCCATAGCATATTTGACCATCACCATACATGAATTCAGAATTGGATAAATTTAAACCAATGCATCAACATTTAACCATATTCATATGCCCTCACTTCTTATATATATATTTGGCCAGCTGACATTAAACTTCCAAACGCCAACAAATACATATGTATTATGCCAAAACTCACCTCCATGCTTGTGCCATCACTGCCAGTTTTATTCAACGCACAATTTGAACAAGCTCCACTTCTTCGACTCAACCCTTCACTGGCCAGGCTTTACTCTTGTGAATTCAATCATGGATCTGAGAAACCTGTCTTTCTCTACTCTTTGCTTATCATAAAACTCAACGACTCTTTGTATTGAGGTCTTAACATAAAATCGATATCGCTTTACTGCAAATCGATTCTTTCTTCTGCGGCTTCCTCTTCATTCTGATTCCCAAAATCTTCACAATGCAATTCTCATCATGAGCCGCTCAAGAACTTTCGGCTGCAAGAGATCACAAGTGTTCCATGAGACAATACGCTGTGTGCTCGCAGCTACTTACTTTTCGGTGCTATTAATTCCCATTTGACTTCACGACCTCATCAAGCCCAACGCTTCTAGGTTTAGCCTTGCTCCTTCGAACCCGTCCTTCTCAGTTCACAGCTACTGACCTGAATTAGTTATAGTTGATATAAATCAAAAAACATAGTTTATCCGATCTATTTATGCAAAGAACAGTGATTAAACAACCAACGACATTTACTGATCATTCATTCTTAAGCGTAGAATCAAATTTTAATTTGATTTCTTCTAAATTCCTTCCAACGCACTCACTGGCTTATGCTTACGCTCCTCTTTAGTCTATGCCAATACTTATTGTCAATTTAAACAAAAAGAGATTCGAACTATGCCAAAAATATTAGAGATGCATGTGTCCTCAGTTCATCTCCACGATGGTATCGATTTCATCTCCATGATGGCATTGATTTCTTCTACAATGAAAATCAACTCACTCGACTTCTCATATCTCTAATTCAGCCTTCAACAGATTGATTCAAAATATTTGTGCCCACAATTTCACTGCGCCATCATTAACTTCATTCGATTACATTAATTTCATCATTCCGGAAAACAGAGTTTTAACCTCTATTTAATTAAATCTTCAGTCTATCAATCCAGTTCCACTGTATTATATGGGTTTTCAACCACTATTACCATATTCCCAATATCAAACTTGAACTGAAACTCGATTTCAATCTTTCACATGTGTAATCGATCTTACAAATGATCGATTCACCCAATATATATATCTACACAGATTTATATGTAACCTTTTTTGGTTTTAAATCACGAAGTTAATTTAAACATCAACTTCCCAAATCGTATGTAGAATCTCACCTCAACTCCAATTACAGAAATTAAATACACACTTGCTCAACAAATCAACCCATATGATTATGAAAACACACTTTAATATTAACAAATTAAAATACTTACAGAAATCTTCGTTCCTGGCCTGGTTTTCAATCATTGGCCCTTTTACAATTGCCCGAAGGCTTGAAAACCAAAAATTTGTCTGTCCTCTTCAACTCCTGTCTCCTACCTCTCTCCTTCCTGTTCTGAACTATTTTGCCTTTGAGGCTCATTAATTTATACAAATTTTTGATGAACTAATTTAGGTTCAAATCCCTTCAATAACTCAACAAATTCCTCAAATATCTCAACACCCCTACAATCTAGATTTTATCCCTAAAATATTTGAAACCAAATCTAACTTATGCTTCATAATTAATTCTAAAATATCTAGAATCTAATTTCTCTCATGTTATCCAAATCATTTGGGAACATTAACAAATCCTCACAATAATTAATTAAAATCTCTCAAAAATCCCATTAATATTTACATAAAATTAATATTTTCTCACAAACATAAGACCCCCTAAGTTTAATAAAATACAAAATATTTTCCCGAATCTAATGCTCCTGCATCAGACTCCCAAGGTTGAAAAATGATCAGGATCTCCTGATCATGCGTTTTAAGTCTTTGTCCGCCTGGATCACACACTTTGTTCTGTAACTTATCATCTATTTCTGCTGTTTGCTGCTTTTCTCCAGGTCTCCATAGCTTATGCTGCCTTGCTCCACTGGCTGCACTTTCACAATCTATCATTGTTTTTCTTTTGCTGCTGCTGCTGCTTTTCTTTATTGCCGATGTCTTCCTCTGAGACATCTTCGTCATGATTCTTCTGATTAATTCAATTTCTCTGTCCAATAGATCTTCAGACTACTGATCTCTCACACTTGCTCTTGCTTGTTGAGTTCTGGCTACCACCCAATCATTAGTACCCTCTTGTTTTCTGTAATTGAAAACTCCTTCTCTGCCTTCTCCTATCATTAATTTATATGACTGGTACATTGTACACTCCTTTCTGTTGTCTTCATTCTCTTGTATTTGCAATTCCCAATTCTGAAATTGAGAATTTTCCTCCTGCACATAATTCTGACTATTCAGCATAAATTCCAGCAACTTAATTTCTTCATTCCATGGATTAGATAATTCCACAGAATTTTCTTCTTTCTTCTTCATTTGACTGCTCAACTGAGTCAAATGTTCTCCAGCATCAACAACAACACCTGCATTCACAAAAAAAAATTCAAAACAAAAATCATAAGGCATCAGTGCCTTTTCTTCCTCTGCCAGCATTTCAGTATGTTGTCCTGAAATTCCTTCATCTATCAGCACATCAGTATGATGATTCTCTTTTCCCAAAGAATTCTCTAAAGAATTCTCAAGACTATCAACAATTCCTTCTTCTACATCATCTGATTCCATGATGTTTTCTTGTTCACCGTAATGAACTCTGCCTTCTGCTGCAATCTCTCCATCATACTCTGAATTCTCCAACAAATATTCCAACAATGCAAATTCCTTGTGGCATTGCTGAAGTATATCATCATCATGTATCATCCCTGCATTCACACACAAACTTTCAGTTTGTAAATCAAAATGTTCAACAGTATCAACTGTTGTTTCATATACTAGTTCTTTAGACTGATCCTCTTCTTCTGCATCCACAAGAATTTCTTCCTGTGTTGTAACAACTTCAAGTACAAAAGCATCACTGCTTTCTTCTTCAGAGTATTTATCTCCTGAAAGATACTTTCACATACTTGTGACAGCTTCACAAGATTGCTTATTCGCTTCTGCAAAACCTGTAATCACATTACAATTTTCAGCTACAAAAATACAAGGTTTTACATCATCCAGCTGATCTGGATTTACCTAATAACTTAGGAAATCATTAATGATTTTCTCTTCAAAAAGACAAACTTCTTGTTGTCTCAAATCCCTGCCATGGTTCATAATATCTTTTAAAGATCTCCATTCTTCAGCTGTACTCATGCCCTCACTCTGCTCTGTATCAAAAATACAACCTTCTTCTTTCAACTCAGCTTTTCTGAGTTCTTCTGTACATCCCAACTGTACATTCATCCTCTGTTCAAGCTTTCTCAGCTTCTCTACAAACTACATGTTCATCTGTTGATCTCTTTTCTGTTGTAGTCTCTGCCGCTTCACCCTCTTCTTCATAAGCCAACCAACTTTCTGGCTTTCCTCTATCCTCATCTTATGTTTATCAAATTGTTCCCTGATCTCAGCTAACTCTTTGTCATATTCTGCATCAGCTAACTGCTACCTTATGCCATTTGTCTTGGCATCTGCTTTCTTCTTGTTGTTGTGGCCTCTCTCTGAACCTCTGCTATCCATTTTATGGCTTTCAGTAGTCATCTTCTTCGCCATGAGTTCCTCACTAATGAGTTGCATTAAGCCTCTGCAACAACAAGCTCTCCTGTTGCCAATTACCTCACCAATCCTTTCCTCTGGATCTGGTCTTTTGGTAAATATTAGTTCTCCTTCTGCTGGAACCTTTTGAACACTCTTCATTGCTCCTTCAGGCTTCAATTCATTTGCAACTTCTCAGAACACAATTTTCCTATTCATTCAACCTCTGTTAAATCTCTTCAGGTTCTGCCACACTTTCTTCCACTTAGAATCCCTGCTGGACTCCTTCATCACTGCTCTCAAAGCTGTGATCTGCTTCTTTCTGCTGAGACTTCTACAATATGCCTGCAAACCAAATTCTTCAAGCATAACCTTCAAACCAGAGTTAAATAATACCTGTCAGCTCACCTTCAAGATTATGTATAATCTTGCTTCACTTCATCAACTGCACTGCATCCCTGTGCTGCAAAAATCTGATCTAACACATGCAATTAATTAACAAAACTTGAACCTTCAAATAGAGATATTCCAGCTCTAATTCCACTTGATGGCAGGTCGCGCTGCCTTAACCCACAATCTTCTTCAATGTTATGCATATAAAAATCCATCTCAATAAATGCGCTAAATAAACTCTAAGTCTGGGCAATTTCACAACTTTTACATGCGGAAGCTAATAGCATATGTTCACAAATTTTTATGGCTTATGAAAACCATACTTCAATACAACCCAAAATTCAATTCTTTCATGTGGAAGCTCTCTCTTTTCAACTTCAAATCTATGGTTAAAACCCACTCAACACATACACAAGGCTCTTCTATAAAACCAAATAATTCTCATACTCAAGGTTGTTTCTCAAATGAAAACCTTTCCCAAAATTCTTAGAAAAAAAGACTTTAAAACCCCAATGGTACTATTTAAATCCTCAACTTTCAATTAAGCCCCAAGGCTTGATCCATCTCAACTCAAAAGTTCGGATTTGATTAATTAAATCCCAAGGCATATGGATATTATGCATTCAATCGACCTTCACGCCTTAATTAGTTGCCATAGCATATTTTACCATCACCATACATGAATTCAAAAATTGATAAAGTTAAACCAATGCATCAACATTTAACCATATTCATATGCGCTCACTTCTTATATATATTTGGCCAGCTGACATTAAACTTCCAAACGCCAACAAATACATATGTATTATGCCAAAACTCACCTCCATGCTTGTGCCATCGCTTTCAGTTTTATTCAACGCACAGTTTGAACAGGCTCCACTTCTTCGACTCAAACCTTCACTGGCCAGGCTTTACTCTTGTGAATTCATTCATGGATTTGAGAAACACGTTTTTCTCTACTCTTTGCTTATCATAAAACTCAACGACTCTTTGTATTGAGGTCTTAACACAAAATCGACATCGCTTTACTGCAAATAGATTCTTTCTTCTGCGACTTCCTCTTCATTCTAATTCCTAGAATCTTCACAATGCAATTCTCGACATGAGCCGCTCAAGAACTTTCGGCTGCAGGAGATCACAAGTGTTCCATGAGACAATACGTTGTGCGCTCACAGCTACTTAATTTTCAATGCTATTAATTCCCATTTGACTTCACGGCCTCATCAAGCCCAGCGCTTCTGGGTTTAGCCTTGCTCCTTCGAACCTGTCCTTCTCAGTTCAAAGCTACTGACCTGGATTAGTTACAGTTGATATAAATAAAAAAACAGAGTTTATCCGATCTATTTAAGCAGAGAACAGTGATTAAACAACCAAAGGCATTTACTGATCATTCATTCTTAAGTGTAGAATCGAATTTTAATTCGATTTCTTCTAAATTCCTTCCAACGCACTCACTGGCTTATGCTTGCGCTCCTCTTCAGTCTGCTCCAATATTTATTGTCAATTTAAACAAACAGAGATTCGAAATATGCCAAAAATATCAAAGATGCCTACCTCCTCAGTTCATCTCCACGATGGTATCGATTTCATCTCCACGATGGCATCGATTTCTTCTGCAATGAAAATCCACTCACTCGACTTCTCATATCTCTAATTCAGCCTTCAACAGATTGATTCAAAATATCTGTGCCCACAATTTCACTGCGCCATCATTAACTTCATTCGATTACATTAATTTCATCATTCCGGAAAACAGAGTTTTAACCTATATTTAATTAAATCTTCAGTCTATCAATCCAGTTCCACTGTATTATATGGGTTTTCAACCACTATTACCATATGCCCAATATCAAACTTGAACTGAAACTCGATTTCAGTCTTTCACATGTGTAATCGATCTTACAAATGATCGATTCACCCAATATATATATATATATATCTACACAGATTTATATGTAACCTTTCTTGGTTTTAAATCACGAAGCTAATTTAAACATCATCTTCCCAAATCATATGTAGAATCTCACCTCAACTCCAATTACAGAAATTAAATATACACTTGCTCAACAAATCAACCCATATGATTCTGAAAACACACTTTCATATTAACAAATGAAAATACTTACAGAAATATTCGTTCCTGGCTTGGTTTTCAATCATTGGCCCTTTTACAATTGCCAGAAGGCTTGAAAAACAAAAACTTTGTTTGTCCTCTTCAACTACTGTCTCCTACCTCTCTCCCTATTCTGATCTGTTCCCTTTTGCCTTTGAGGCTTATTAATTTATACAAATTTGGATGAACCAATTTAGGTTCAAATCCCTTCAATAACTTAACAAAGTCCTCAAATATCTCAACACCCCTACAATCTAGATTTTATCCCTAAAATCTTTGAAACCAAATCTATCTTAGGCTTCATAATTGATTCATAAATATCTAAAATCTAATTTCTCTCATGTTCTCCAAATCATTTGGGAACATTAACAAATCCTCACAATAATTAATTAAAAATATCATTTAATCACTCAAAAACCCTTTAATAATTACATAAAATCAATATTTTCTCAAAAACATGACCCCCTAAGTTTAATAAAATACAAAGTATTTTTTGAATCTAATGCCCGTGCATCAGACTCCCAAGGTTGAAAAATGATCATGATCTCCTGATCATGCGTTTTAAGTCTTTGTCCGCTTGGATCCCACACTTTGTTCTCTAACTTATCATCTATTTCTGTTGTTTGCTGCTTTTCTCCAGGTCTCCATAGCTTATGCTGCCTTATTCCACTGGCTGCTCTTTCACAATCTGTCATTGTCTTTATTTTGCTGCTGCTGTTTTTCTTTCTTGTTGATGTATTCTTCTGAGACACTTTCATCATGATTCTTCTGATTAACTCAATTTCTCTGTCCAATAAATCTTCAGACTGCAGATCTCTCACACTTGCTCCTACTTGTTGAACTCATGCTTGTTGAGTTCTAGTTGCCACCCAATCATCCATACCCTCTTGTTTTCTGTAATTGAAAACTGCTTTTCTGCCTTCTCCTATCAGCAATTTACTGGACTGGTACATTGTACACTCCTTTTTACTGTCTTCATTCTCTTGTATATGCAATTCCCAATTCTGAAATTGAGAATTTTCCTCCTGCACTGAATTCTGACTATTCAGCATAAATTGCAGCAACTTAATTTCTTCATTCCATGGATTAGATAATTCCACAGAATTTTCTTCTTTCTTCTTCATTTGACTGCTCAATTGAGTCAAATGCT
This sequence comes from Pinus albicaulis, assembly GCA_034641835.2. Classification (NCBI taxonomy): domain Eukaryota; kingdom Viridiplantae; phylum Streptophyta; class Pinopsida; order Pinales; family Pinaceae; genus Pinus; species Pinus albicaulis. The sequence continues at coordinate 1,187,728,873 of CM076582.1, forward strand.
CTCTAGCATCAACAACAACACCTGCATTCACAAAAAAATTGTCAAAACAAAAATCATAAGGCATCAGTGCGTTTTCTTCCTCTACCAGCATTTCAGTATGTTGTCCTGAAATTCCTTCATCTATCAGCACATCAGTATGATGATTCTCTTTTCCCAAACAATTATCTGAAGAAATCTCAAGACGATCAACAAGTCCTTCTTCTACATCATCTGCTTCCATGATGTTTTCTTGTTCACTGTAATGAACTCTTCCTTCTTCTGCAATCCCTCTATCATACTCTGAATTCTCCAACAAATATTCCAACAATGCAAATTCCTAGTGGCATTGCTGAAGTATATCATCATCACGTATCAGCCCTGCATTCACACACAAACTTTCAGTTTGTAAATCAAAATGTTCAACAGTATCAACTGTTTTTTCATATACCAGTTCTTTAGACTGATCCTCTTCTTCTGCATCCACAAGAATTTCTTCCTGTGCTGTAACAGCTTCAAGTAAAAAAGCATCACTGCTTTCTTCTTCAGAGTAGTTATCTCCTGAAAGATACTTTCCCATACTTGTGACAGCTTCACAAGATTGCTTATTCGCTTCTGCAAAACCTGTAATCACATTACAATTGTCAGCTACAAAAATACAAGGTTTTACATCATCCAGCTGATCTGGATTTACCCAATAACTCAGGAAATCATCAATGATTTTCTCTTCAACAAGACAGACTTCTTGGTGTCTCAAATCCCCGCCATGGTTCATAAGATCTTTTAAAGATCTCCATTCTTCAGCTGTACTCATGGCCTCACTCTGCTCTATATCAAAAACACAAACTTCTTCTTTCAACTCAGCTGCTCTGAGTTCTTCTGTACGTCCCAACTGTACATTCATCCTCTGTTCAAACTTTCTCAGCTTTTCTGCAAACTGCATGTTCATCTGTCGATCTCTTTTTTGTTGTAGCCTCTGCCACTTCACCCTCTTCTTCATGAGCCAACCAACTTTCTGGATTTCCTCTATCCTCATCTTCAGTTTATCAAATTGTTCCCTGATCTCAGCTAACTCTATGTCACATTTTGCATCAGCTAACTGCTGCCCTATGCCATTTGTCTTGGCATCTGCTTTCTTGTTGTTGTTGTGGCCTCTCTCTGAACCTCTGCTATCCCTTTTATGGTTTTCAGTAGTCATCTTCTTCACCATGAGTTCCTCACTCATGAGTTGCATTAAGCCTCTTCAACAACAAGCTCTCCTGCTACCAATTACCTCATTTATCCTTTCCTCTGGATCTGGTCTTTTGGTAAATATTGGTTCTCCTTTTGCTGGAACCTTTTGAGCACTCTTCACTGCTCCTTTAGGCTTCAATTCATCTACAATTTCTCAGAACACAATTGTCCTATTCATTCAACCTCTGTTGAATCTCTTCAGGTTTTGCCACACTTTCTTCCACTTAGAATCCTTACTGGACTCCTTCATCACTGCTCTCAAAGCTGTGATCTGCTTCTTTCTGCTGAGACTTCTTCAATATGCCCACAAACCAAATTCTTCAAGCATAACCTTCAAACCAGAGTTAAATAATACCTGTCAGCTCAAATTCAAGATTCTGTATAATCTTGCTTCACTTCATCAACTGCACTACATCCCTGTGCTGCAAAAATATGATCTAACACATGCAATTAATTAACAAAACTTGAACCTTCAAACAGAGCTATTCCAGCTCTGATACCACTTGATGGCAGGTCGCCCTACCTTAACCCACAGTCTTCTTCAATGCTATGCATATAAAAATCCATCTCAATAAATGCCCCAAATAAACTCTAAGTTTGGGCAATTTCACAACTTTTACATGCGGAAGCTAATAGCATCTGTTCACAAATTTTTATGGCTCATGAAAACCATACTTCAATACAACTCAAAATTCAATTCTTTCATGTGGAAGCTCTCTCTTTTCAATTTCAAATCTATGGTTAAAACCCACTCAACACATACACAAGGCTCTTCTATAAAACCAAATAATTCTCATACTCAAGGTTGTTTCTCAAATGAAAACCTTTCCCAAAAGTCTTAGAAAAAAAGACATTAAAACCCCAATGGTTTTATTTAAATCCTCAACTTTCAATTAAGCCCCAAGGCTTAATCCATCTCAACTCAAAAGTTCGGATTTGATTAATTAAATCCCAAGGCATATGGATGTTATGCATTCAATCAACCTTCACGCCTTAATTAATTGCCATAGCATATTTGACCATCACCATACATGAATTTAGAATTTGATAAATTTAAACCAATGCATCAACATTTAACCATATTCATATGTTCTCACTTCTTATATATATTTGGCCAGCTAACATTAAACTTCCAAACGCCAACAAATACATATGTATTATGCCAAAAATCACCTCCATGCTTGTGCCATCACTTTCAATTTTATTCAACGTACAGTTTGAACAGGCTCCACTTCTTCGACTCAAACCTTCACCGACCAGGCTTTACTCTTGTGAATTCATTCATGGATTTGAGAAACTCGTCTTTCTCTACTCTTTGCTTATCATAAAACTCAACGACTCTTTGTATTGAGGTCTTAACACAAAATCGATATCGCTTTACGGCAAATCGATTCTTTCTTTTGCGGCTTCCTCTTCATTTTGATTCCCAGAATCTTCACAATGCAATTCTCGACATGAGCCGCTCAAGAACTTTCGACTGCATGACATCTCAAGTGTTCCATGAGGCAATACACTGTGCGATCACAACTACTTAATTTTCAGTGCTATTAATTCCCATTTGACTTCTCAGCCTCATCAAGCCCAGTGCTTATGGGTTTAGCCTTGCTCCTTCGAACCCGTCCTTCTCAGTTCACAATTACTGACCTGGATTAGTTACAGTTGATATAAATAAAAAAACAGAGTTTATCTGATCTATTTATGCAGAGAACAGTGATTAAACAACCAACGGAATTTACTGATCATTCATTCTTAAGCGTAGAATCGAATTTTAACTCGATTTCTTGTAAATTCCTTCCAACGCACTCACTGGCTTATGCTTACGCTCCTCCTCAGTCTGCGCTAATACTTATTGTCAATCTAAACAAACAGAGATTCGAAATATGCCAAAAATATCAGAGATGCCTGCCTCCTCAGTTCATCTCCACGATGGTATCGATTTCATCTCCACGATGGCATCAATTTATTCTGCAATGAAAAATCGACTCACTCAACTGCGCCATCATTAACTTCACTCGATTACATTAATTTCATCATTCCGGAAAACAGAGTTTTAACCTCTATTTAATTAAATCTTCGGTCTATCAATCTAGTTCCACTGTATTATATGGGTTTTCAACCACTATTACCATATGCCCAATATCAAACTTGAACTGAAACTTGATTTTAGTCTTTCACATGTGTAATCGATCTTACAAATGATCGATTCACCCTATATATATATATATATATATATATATATATCTACACAGATTTATATGTAACCTTTCTTGGTTTTAAATCACGAAGTTAATTTAAACATCAACTTCCCAAATCATATGTAGAATCTCACCTCAACTCCAATTATAGAAATTAAATATACACTTGCTCAACAAATCAATCCATATGATTATGAAAACACACTTTCATATTAACAAATGGAAATACTTACAAAAATCTTCGTTCCTGGCCTGGTTTTCAATCATTGGCCCTTTTACAATTACCCGAAGGCTTGACAAACAAAAACTTTGTTTGTCCTCTTCAACTCCTGTCTCCTACCTCTCTCCCTATTCTGATATGTTCCCTTTTGCCTTTGAGGCTTATTAATTTATACAAATTTGGATGAACCAATTTAGGTTCAAATCCCTTCAATAACTCAACAAAGTACTCAAATATCTCAACACCCCTACAATCTAGATTTTATCCCTAAAATCTTTGAAACCAAATCTATCTTAGGCTTCATAATTAATTCTTAAATATCTAAAATCTAATTTCTCTCATGTTCTCCAAATCATTTGGGAACATTAACAAATCCTCACAATAATTAATTAAAAATATCATTTAATCACTCAAAAACCCTTTAATAATTACATAAAATCAATATTTTCTCAAAAACGTGACCCCCTAAGTTTAATAAAATACAAAGTATTTTTCGAATCTAATGCCCCTGCATCAGACTCCCAAGGTTGAAAAATGATCATGATATCCTGATCATGCGTTTTAAGTCTTTGTCCGCCTGGATCCCACATTTTGTTCTGTAACTTATCATCTATTTCTGTTGTTTGCTGCTTTTCTCCATGTCTCCATAGCTTATCCTGCCTTGCTCCACTGGCTGCACTTTCAGAATCTGTCATTGTCTTTCTTTTGCTGCTGCTACTGCTTTTATTTCTTGTTGATGTCTTCCTCTAAGACACTTTCATCATGATTCTTCTGATTAATTCAATTTCTCTGTCTAATCAATCTTCAGACTGCTGATCTCTCACACTTGCTCCTGCTTGTTGAATTCTTGCTTGTCGAGTTATGGCTGCCACCCAATCATCCATACCCTCTTGTTTTCTGTAATTGAAAACTTCTTCTCTGCCTTCTCCTATCAACAATTTACTGGACTGGTACATTGTACACTCCTTTCTGTTGTCTTCATTCTCTTGTATCTGCAATTCCCAATTCTGAAATTCAGAACTTTCCTCCTGCACTGAATTCTGACTATTCAACATAAATTCCAGCAACTTAATTTCTTCATTCCATGGATTAGATAATTCCACATAATTTTCATCTTTCTTCTTCATTTGATTTCTCAACTGAGTCAAATGTTCTCCAGCATCAACAACAACACCTGCATTCACAAAAAAATTGTCAAAACAAAAATCATAAGGCACCAGTGCCTTTTCTTCCTCTGCTAGCATTTCAGTATGCTGTCCTGAAATTCCTACATCTATCAGCACATCAGTATGATGATTCTCTTTTCCCAAAGAATTCTCTGAAGAATTCTCAAGACTATCAACAAGTCCTTCTACATCATCTGCTTCCATGATGTTTTCTTGTTCACTATAATGAACTCTGCCTTTTTCTGCAATCTCTCTATCATACTCTGAATTCTCCAAAAAATATTCCAACGATGCAAATTCCTTGTGGCATTGCTGAAGTATATCATCATCATGTATCATTCCTGCATTCACACACAAACTTTCAGTTTGTAAATCAAAATGTTCAACAGTATCAACTGTTGTTTCATATACCAGTTCTTTAGATTGATCCTCTTCTTTTGCATCCACAAGAATTTCTTCCTGTGCTGTAACAGCTTCAAGTACAAAAGCATAACTGCTTTCTTCTTCAGAGTATTTATCTCCTGAAAGATACTTTCCCATACTTGTGACAGCTTCACAAGATTGCTTATTCGCTTCTGCAAAACCTTTAATCACATTACAATTGTCAACTACAAAAATACAAGGTTTTACATCATCTAGCTGATCTGGATTTACCCAATAACTCAGGAAATCATCAATGAATTTCTCTTCAGCAAGACAGACTTCTTGCTGTCTCAAATCCCCGCCATGGTTCATAATATCTTTTAAAGATCTCCATTCTTCAGCTGTACACGTGGCCTCACTCTGCTCTGTATCAAAAACATAAATTTCTTCTTTCAAATCAGCTGCTCTGAGTTCTTCTGTGCATCCCAAATGTACATTCATCCTCTATTCAAGCATTCTCAGCTTCTCTGCAAACATCGTGTTCATCTGTTGATCTCTTTTCTATTGTAGCCTCTGCCACTTCACCCTCCTCTTCATGAGCCAACCAACTTTATGGCTTTCCTCTATCCTCATCTTCAGTTTATCAAATTGTTCCCTGATCTCAGCTAACTCTTTGTCATATTCTGCATCAGCTAACTGTTGCCTTATGTCATTTGTCTTGGCATCTGCTTTCTTCTTCTTGTTGTGGCCTCTCTCTGAACCTCTGTTATCCCTTTTATGGCTTTCAGTAGTCATCTTCTTCGCCATGAGTTCCTCACTCATGAGTTGCATTAATCCTGTTCAACAACAAGCTCTCATGCTGCCAATTACCTCACCAATCCTTCCCTCCAGATCTGTTCTTTTGGTAAATATTGGTTCTCCTTCTGCTGGAACCTTTTGAGCACTCTTCACTACTCCTCCAGGCTTCAATTCATCTGCAACTTCTCATAACACAATTGTCCTATTCATTCAACCTCTGTTGAATCTCTTCAGGTTCTGCCACACTTTCTTCCACTTAGAATCCTTGTTGGACTCCTTCATCACTGCTCTCAAAGCTGTGATCTGCTTATTTCTGTTGAGACTTCTCCAATATGCCTGCAAACCAAATTCTTCATGCATAACCTTCAAACTAGAGTTAAATAACACCTGTAAGCTCACCTTCAAGCTTCTGTATAATCTTGCTTCACTTCATCAACTGCACTGCATCCCTGTGCTGCAAAAATATGATCTAACACATGTAATTAATTAACAAAACTTGAACCTTCAAACAGAGCTATTCCAGCTCTGATACCACTTGATGGCAGGTCGCCCTGCCTTAACCCACAATCTTCTTCAATGCTATGCATATAAAAATCCATCTCAATAAATGCCCCAAATAAACTCTAAGTCTGGGCAATTTCACAACTTTTACATGCGGAAGCTAATAGCATCTGTTCACAAATTTTTATGGCTTATGAAAACCATACTTCAATACAACCCAAAATTCAATTCTTTCATGTGGAAGCTCTCTCTTTTCAACTTCAAATCTATGGTTAAAACCCACTCAACACATGAACAAGGCTCTTCTATAAAACCAAATAATTCTCATACTCAAGGTTGTTTCTCAAATGAAAACCTTTCCCAAAAGTATTAGAAAAAAAGACTTTAAAACCCCAATGGTTTTATTTAAATCCTCAACTTTCAATTAAGCCCCAAGGCTTAATCCATCTCAACTCAAAATTTTGGATTTGATTAATTAAATCCCAAGGCATATATATGGATATTATGCATTCAATCAACCTTCACGCCTTAGTTAATTGCCATAGCATATTTGACCATCACCATACATGAATTCAAAATTTGATAAAGTTAAACCAATGATCAACATTTAACCATATTCATATGTGCTCACTTCTTATATATATATTTGGCAAGCTGACATTAAACTTCCAAACGCCAACAAATACATATGTATTATGCCAAAACTCACCTCCATGCTTGTGCCATCGCTTTCAGTTTGATTCAACGCACAATTTGAACAGGCTCCACTTCTTCGACTCAAACCTTCACCGGCCTAGCTTTACTCTTGTGAATTCATTCATGGAATTGAGAAACCCGTCTTTCTCTACTCTTTGCTTATCATAAAACTCAACGACTCTTTGTATTGAGGTCTTAACACAAAATCGATATCGCTTTACTGCAAATCGATTCTTTCTTCTGCGGCTTCCTCTTCATTCTGATTCCCAGAATATTCACAATGCAATTCTCGGCATGAGCCGCTCAAGAAATTTCGGCTGCATGAGATCACAAGTGTTCCACGAGACAATGCGTTGTGCGCTCACAGCTACTTAATTTTCGGTGCTATTAATTCCCATTTGACTTCATGGCCTCATCAAGCCCAACGCTTCTGGGTTTAGCCTTGCTCCTTCGAACCCGTCCGTCTAAGTTCACAGCTACTGACCTGTATTAGTTACAGTTGATATAAATCAAAAAATAGAGTTTATCCGATCTATTTATGCAGAGAACAGTGATTAAACAACAAACAACATTTACTGATCATTCATTCTTATGCGTAGAATCAAATTTTAATTCGATTTCTTCTAAATTCCTTCCAACGCACTCACTGGCTTGTGCTTACGCTCCTCTTCAGTCTGCGCCAACACTTATTGTCAATTTAAACAAACAGAGATTCGAAATACGCCAAAAATATCAGAGATGCTTGCGTCCTCAGTTCATCTCCACGATGGTATCGATTTCATCTCCATGATGGCATCGATTTCTTCTGCAATGAAAATCGACTATCTCGACTTCTCATATCTCTAATTCAGCCTTCAACAGATTGATTCAAAATCTCTACGCCCACAATTTCACTGCGCCATCATTAACTTCATTCGATTACATTAATTTCATCATTCCGGAAAACAGAGTTTTAACCTCTATTTAATTAAATCTTCGGTCTATCAATCGAGTTCCACTGTATTATATGGGTTTTCAACCATTATTACCATATGCCCAATATCAAACTTGAACTGAAACTCGATTTCAGTCTTTCACATGTGTAATCAATCTTACAAATGATCGATTCACCCAATATATATATCTACACAGATTTATAGGTAACCTTTCTTGGTTTTAAATCACGAAGTTAATTTAAACATCAACTTCCCAAATCATATGTAGAATCTCACCTCAACTCCAATTACAGAAATTAAATATACACTTGCTCAACAAATCAACCCATATGATTCTGAAAACACAGTTTCATATTAACAAATGAAAATACTTACAGAAATATTCGTTCCTGGCCTGGTTTTCAATCATTGGCGCTTTTACAATTGCCCGAAGGCTTGACAAACAAAAACTTTGTTTGTCCTCTTCAACTCCTGTCTCCCGCCTCTCTCCCTACTCTGATCTGTTCCCTTTTTCCTTTGAGGCTTATTAATTTATACAAATTTGGATGAACCAATTTAGGTTCAAATCCCTTCAATAACTCAACAAAGTCCTCAAATATCTCAACACCCCTACAATCTAGATTTTATCCCTAAAATCTTGAAACCAAATCTATCTTAGGCTTCATAATTAATTCTTAAATATCTAAAATCTAATTTCTCTCATGTTCTCCAAATCATTTGGGAACATTAACAAATCCTCACAACAATTAATTAAAAATATCATTTAATCACTCAAAAACCCTTTAATAATTACATATAATCAAAATTTTCTCAAAAACATGACCCCCTAAGTTTAATAAAATACAAAGTATTTTTCGAATCTAATGCCCCTGCATCAGACTCCCAAGGTTGAAAAATGATCATGATCTCCTGATCATGCGTTTTAAGTCTTTGTCCGCTTGGATCCCACACTTTGTTCTGTAACTTATCATCTATTTCTGTTGTTTGCTGCTTTTCTCCAGGTCTCCGTAGCTTATGCTGCCTTGCTCCACTTGCTGCACTTTCACAATCTTTCATTGTCTTTCTTTTGCTGGTGCTGTTGCTTTTCTTTCTTGTTGATGTCTTCCTCTGAGACACTTCATCATGATTCTTCTGATTAATTCAATGTCTCTGTCCAATAAATCTTCAAACTGCTGATTTCTCACACTTGCTCCTGCTTGTTGAACTCTTGCTTGTTGAGTTCTGGCTACCACCCAATCATCCATACCCTCTTGTTTTCTGTAATTGAAAACTACTTCTTTGCCTTCTCCTATCAGCGATTTACTAGACTGGTACATTGTACACTCCTTTCTGCTATCTTCATTCTCTTGTATCTGCAATTCCCAATTCTGAAATTGATAATTTTCCTCCTGCACTGAATTCTGACTATTCAGCATGAATTCCAACAACTTAATTTCTTCATTCCTTGGATTAGATAATTCCACAGAATTTTCCATGATGTTTTCTTGTTCACTGTAATGAACTCTGCCTTTTGCTGCAATCTCTTTATCATACTCTAAATTCTCCAACAAATATTCCAACAATGCAATTTCCTTGTGGCATTGCTGAAGTATATCATCATCATGTATCATCCCTGCATTTACACACAAAATTTCAGTTTGTAAAACAAAATGTTCAACAGTATCAAATTTTGTTTCATATACCAGTTCTTTAGACTGTTCCTCTTCTTCTGCATCCACAAGAATTTCTCCCTGTGCTGTAACAGCTTCAAGTACAAAAGCATCACTACTTTCTTCTTCAGAGTATTTATCTCCTGAAAGATACTTTCCCATACTTGTGACAGCTTCACAAGATTTCTTATTCGCTTCTGCAAAACCTGTAATCACATTACAATTGTCAGCTACAATAATACAAGGTTTTACATCATCCAGTTGATTTGGATTTACCCAATAACTCAGGGAAATCATCAACGATTTTCTCTTTAGCAAGAAAGACTTCTTGCTGTGTCAAATCCTCGCCATGGTTCATAAGATCTTTTAAAGATTTCCATTCTTCAGTTATACTCACGACCTCACTCTCCTCTGTATCAAAAACATAAACTTCTTCTTTCAACTCAGCTGCTCTGAGTTCTTCTGTACATCCCAACTGCACATTCATCCTCTGTTCAAGCTTTCTCAGCTTCTCTGCAAACTACATGTTCATCTGTTGATCTCTTTTCTGTTGTAGCCTCTGCCACTTCACCCTCTTCTTCATGAGCCAACCAACTTTCTAGATTTCCTCTATCTTCATCTTCAGTTTATCAAACTGTTCCCTGATCTCAGCTAACTCTTTGTCATATTCTGCATCAGCTAACTGCTGCCTTATGCCATTTGTCTTGGCATCTACTTTCTTCTTCTTGTTGTGGCCTCTCTCTGAACCTCTGTTATCCCTTTTATGGCTTTGAGTAGTCATCTTCTTCGCCATGAGTTCCTCACTCATGAGTTGCATTAAGCCTCTGTAACAACAAGCTCTCCTGCTGCCAATTACCTCACCAATCCTTTCCTCCGGATTTGGTCTTTTGGTAAATATTGATTCTCCTTCTGCTGGAACCTTTTGAGCACTCTTCACTGCTCCTTCAGGCTTCAATTCATCTGCAACTTCTTAGAACACAATTGTCCTATTCATTCAACCTCTGTTGAATCTCTTCAGGTTCTGCCACACTTTCTTCCACTTAGAATCCCTGTTGGACTCCTTCATCACTGCTCTCAAAGATGTGATCTGCTTCTTTCTGCTGAGACTTCTTCAATATGCCTGCAAACCAAATTATTCAAGCATAACCTTCAAACCAGAGTTAAATAATACCTGTCAGCTCACCTTTAAGATTCTGTATAATCTTGCTTTACTTCATCAACTGCACTGCATCCCTGTGCTGCAAAAATCTAATCTAACACATGCAATTTATTAACAAAACTTGAACCTTCAAATAGAGCTATTCCAGCTCTAATACCACTTGATGGCAGGTCTTCCTGCCTTAATCCACAATCTTTTTCAATGCTATGCATATAAAAATCCATCTCAATAAATGCCCCAAATAAACTCTAAGTCTGGGCAATTTCACAACTTTTACATGCGGAAGCTAATAGCATCTGTTCACAATTTTTTATGGCTTATGAAAACCATACTTCAATACAACCCAAAATTCAATTCTTTCATGCTCTCTTTTCAACTTCAAATCTATGGTTAAAACCCACTCAACACATACACAAAGCTCTTCTATAAAACCAAATAATTCTCATACTCAAGGTTGTTTCTCAAATGAAAACCTTCCCAAAAGTCTTAGAAAAAAAGACTTTAAAACCCCAATGGTTTTATTTAAATCCTCAACTTTCAATTAAGCCCCAAGGCTTAATCCATCTCAACTCAAAAGTTCGGATTTGATTAATTAAATCCCAAGGCATATGGATATTATGCATTCAATCAACCTTCACGCCTTAATTAATTGCCATAGCATATTTGACCATCACCATACATGAATTCAGAATTTGATAAAGTTAAACCAATGCATCAAAATTCAACCATATTCATATGCGCTCACTTCTTATATATATTTTGCCAGCTGACATTAAACTTCCAAACGCCAACAAATACATATGTATTATGCCAAAACTCACCTCCATGCTTGTGCCATCGCTTTCAGTTTTATTCAATGCACAGTTTGAACAGGCTCCACTTCTTCGACTCAAACCTTCACTGGCCAGGCTTTACTCTTGTGAATTCATTCATGGATTTGAGAAACCCGTCTTTCTTTACTCTTTTCTTATCATAAAACTCAACGACTCTTTGTATTGAGGTCTTAACACAAAATCGATATCGCTTTACTGCAAATTGATTCTTTCTTCTGCGGCTTCCTCTTCATTATGATTCCCAGAATCTTCACAATGCAATTCTCGGCATGAGCCGATCAAGAAATTTCGGCTGCAGGAGATCACAAGTGTTCCATGAGACAATACGTTGTGCGCTCACAGCTACTTACTTTTTGGTGCTATTAATTCCCATTTGACTTCACGGCCTCATCAAGCCCAACGCTTCTGGGTTTAGCCTTGCTCCTTCGAACCTGTCCTTCTCAGTTCACAACTACTAACCTGGATTAGTTACAATTGATATAAATAAAAAAACAGAGTTTATCCGATCTATTTATTCAGAGAACAGTGATTAAACAACCAACGGCATTTATTGATCATTCATTCTTAAGCGTAGAATCAAATTTTAATTCGATTTCTTCTAAATTCCTTCCAACGCACTCACTGGCTTATGCTTACTCTCCTCTTCAGTCTGCGCCAATACTTATTGTCAATTTAAACAAACAGAGATTCGAAATATGCCAAAAATATCATAGATGCCTATGTCCGCAGTTCATCTCCACGATGGTATCGATTTCATCTCCACGATGGCATCGATTTCTTCTGCAATGAAAATCGACTCACTCGACTTCTCATGTCTCTAATTCAACCTTCAACAGATTGATTCAAAATCTCCGCGCCCACAATTTCACTGCGCCATCATTAACTTCATTCGATTAAATTAATTACATCATTCCGGAAAATAGAGTTTTAACCTCTATTTAATTAAATATTTAGTCTATCAATCCAGTTCCACTATATTATATGGGTTTTCAACCACTATTACCATATGTCCAATATCAAACTTGAACTGAAACTCGATTTCAGTCTTTCACATGTGTAATTGATCTTACAAATGATCGCTTCACCCAATATATATATCTACATAGATTTAAACGTAACCTTTCTTGGTTTTAAATCACGAAGTTAATTTAAACATCAACTTCCCAAATCATATGTAGAATCTCACCTCAACTCCAATTACAAAAATTAAATATACACTTTCTCAACAAATCAACCCATATGATTATGAAAACACACTTTCATATTAACAAATGAAAATACTTACAGAAATCTTCGTTCCTGGCCTAGTTTTCAATCATTGGCCCTTTTACAATTGCCCGAAGGCTTGACAAACAAAAACTTTGTTTGTCCTCTTCAACTCCTGTCTCCTACCTCTCTCCCTATTCTGATCTGTTCCCTTTTGCCTTTGAGGCTTATTAATTTATACAAATTTGGATGAACCAATTTAGGTTCAAATCCCTTCAATAACTCAACAAAGTCCTCAAATATTTCAACACCCCTACAATCTAGATTTTATCCCTAAAATCTTTGAAACCAAATCTATCTTAGGCTTCATAATTAATTCTTAAATATCTAAAATCTAATTTCTCTCATGTTCTCCAAATCATTTGGGAACATTAACAAATCCTCACAATAATTAATTAAAAATATCATTTAATCACTCAAAAACCCTTTAATGATTACATAAAATCAATATTTTGTCAAAAACATAGGACCCCCTATGTTTAATAAAATACAAAGTATTTTTCGAATCTAATGCCCCTGCATCACATCCTCGCGGTTAGAAGTTGTCATGCGTGCCAGATATTTGATCGTAAAATCCGCAAACCGCCAGTGCCAATGCATCCTGTTATCTCTGTGGGACCATTTTCGAAATGGGGTATTGACTTCATGACCTGTAACCCTCGTTCGTCCGGGGGGCATGGTTATATTATTGTCACAGTAGACTACTTTACCAAATGGGCTGAAGCAATTCCTACATTCAACAACACAGGACAAACAACTGCATTGTTTTTCTTTAATCATGTTATTACACGGTTTGGAGTCCCACAGGCTATAGTTATAGATCATGGGAAGCATTTTCTCAACCATATGATGACTGAATTGACTGCCAAGTTAGGATTTTCACATGATAATTCTACTCCTTATTATCCAAAATCAAATGGACAAGTTGAGGCTATCAACAAGATTCTTAAACGTATGCTTCAACGAATGATAGGAGTTTGTAAAAGAAACTAGCATTTGATCATGTACTCGACCTTGTGGTCGTATCGAACCTCTATGAGAAACGCTTTTGGATTTACCCCCTTTCAATTGGTGTATGGTCTGGAAGTTATCTTTCCAATCCAATGTGAAATACCATTGTTAAAACTCGCAATCGACTTGTTACCTAACACCTCAAATGAAGAAGCGTGTCTTTTTAACCTCATCTATCTTGATGAAACACGTCGTGAAGCCCAATTGGCCAGTGAAGAGCATAAGAGATGTATAAAGGCACAATGCGACAAAAATGTCTAGCCTCGCATTTTCTCAGAGGGCAACTTGGTCCTTACTTATGATCAATAATCCGATGTAATAGCTACAGGAAAATTTGAGCCATTATGGCATGGCCCCTATATTTTCAAAAGAGTTCTTGCTAAGGGTGCTTACGAGTTAGTTGATTACGATGGGATTCCGTTGGCGCAACCTCGAAATGGGTTGTAACTGAAACGTTACTATACTTAATCATGAGCGTAGTAATTTTTTGTAGTATATTGTATATATATGTTGTTGATTTGAATTCATTGTCTTAGTTTGGTTTTTAGAGTTTTCTTGATGATAGTAATCCGCTTTACATTTCATCACAGGTGTCTGAATCTTTGGAACCATTTGGTGGATATGTTGATGGTGCTAGTCGTAGTACGTAGAATCCATCCTTTGCAGCGTGGGCCATTTTCGCTCCGAACGATAAGTTAGTGAGTTTTCAAGGGATTTGTATCGGTGTATCGACGAACAATATCACTAAGTATAACGCATTGGTCGAACTTCTCTCTGATGCCATTTCCTTTAGTATTAACCACATCATCATAAGGTTAGAATCACACCTTGTGGTATTACAACTTAATAGTGTTTATACTGTTATAAATCCAACATTGCATCGTTTGTTCCTAAGAGTTTGACTTTTGGAAAGACACTTTGATTTTATTCAATATCAACACATTTCCATAAACTTGAACACATTGACAAATTATTTAGCTAATCATGTTTTAGACATACATTTGCAACACATGTAAAGATACATTCACATAATTGAATAGGATTGCACAATAAACATAGGAAAACACTAAAATCGAATAGATAGATAGTTATAGGTTTTTACAAAAAATTGTGCCCAAGACACATTGGCCATATGAGCTCAAAATGTATGCAACATGTCAAAAGTAAACTAGTGATGCTCATGGTAACATGCTATAGATCTAGCTATCCTACGCAGTAACCGCATCCAGCGGTTAGGAACGCCTATAGTGTGGCACTGCAGTCACATGGGTAACTCTTCGATCTGGAAATCCGAAATCCTGAAGGTCAACCCCTCTATGTGTTGTAGAAGCTCAGATAGAGTCTCAGCCATATCTAGATCTTGAAGGACTACTCTCCCAACAACCCTCTCTGCTGGCTCATCCTCTCCATGCTCTGGTTCCTCAACTGGTTGAACTTGACCAACATCTGCATTACATTAAAAATTTAGTTTAGTCTTGGGGAAACATAAAAATACAAAAACATTGTATAAACCTTAGAAAAATAAAAATAAAAACATGGTCAAAACATTCCTACCTATTGCACCCCACTGAGCGCCTTCAGGTAAAGCTAAGTATGCATACTCATCGATGGCGACAACCTATCGGCTAAATCAGGCAAAGAATGCAGTCAAGAACACAATGGACAATTGGCCTACATGCTTAGCCATTAGTTCTACCCATATCTGCATCCGCGGATCTCTAGGATTAGACACACCCAGTGTCACATGCTGAGGCTGTATCAGTGGAATCCGCTTTAAGGAAAATGAAATGAGGATCGAACCATAACTGAATTTTTTCTTCCTTCCTCCTTTTGCCTTGTTCAGTTGTTCTTTTATTTGAGAAAGTACAGCTTCATACGAGTTGAAGACTGTTGGCTCCATGCACTCTAGCACATACTGCATATATGATCTATTCACTACATGTACTATAACGATGTCGACAAGTTTTGTGATCGTGAAAAGAATGGTTATGTTGTGGCCAACAACAAGCCCCCTTCTTATTTAGTATTATCACTAATACTAAATAAGTGGGGGCCCTTAGTAAAAAAAAAAAAAAAATCGATTAGTGCTTGTATTTCCTTTTTTCAATAAAACTTATTATCATAGACTTAGGAGAATACCCCTTGAAAAATATAAAAAACTTAAGTTTTATGATAAGATAGAATAAAAATCATTCCTTAAAGGAATATCGCATCGTAAAAAGGTAATGGATACCTCCTTACAAGCGGAATTCTAAGATTGCGAGATCGCATTGCGAAACTACGCACTAAAAACATTCATCGCATCGCATGCCTCAAATATCACTTGCAAAACCTCAAAACCGCTGATATGCGATGGTGCATATCGCAAATCGCATTTCGCAGGGAAAAAAAAAAAAAAAATATAATAATAATAATAATAATAATAATAAAAAAAAAAAATAAATAAAAAAAAAAAAAAAAAAAAAAAAAAAACCGATTGATTGTCATATATTGCGATACAACGATTTTGCGATATTGCAGTATTGCGATATTGTGATTCCACGAGATTGCAATCTGCGATATTGTGAAGCAAATCGCGGATCGCCTTATCGCAGATCTTTAGGGCTCATTGTATGAAAAAACTTTTTCCATAAATCAAGGCCTGGTTATGCACTTTAATGTTAATCAATGAATTGGTTGTCAATCATTAATGAAATATGGTTTTGTTATGATCAAAGAAGCATTTCACGTAAGGTGGTATATTTTATATGTCTTCAGCATTTAAAAGCTTTCTTGTCACCTTTTTCTTGTCATTATTCTCACTTCATTTGTAAACTGCAGGAACGAAGAACAGATAACTATACAAAGTAGTATTCAGGATATTATGGGAAAGAAAGACAAGGCTCCAAGTTCTGAAGATAAAGAAATGACGCCCTTGTATACAAACACTACCTGTAACAAAGATGCTGGTATTACTACTTGGGAAGGCATGTACAGTCTACTTGAGGAAGAGAATCCCAAAGTAATGGAGGTTACAGCAACTGTAGGTTCACATGGGTCTTCTGAGGCATCTATTACAGAGCTAGCTTGCTCGTTCTTGCACCGGATAGCGGCGAGGCCCAAAATTATTCCATACCCGGACATGGTTAAATGGGTACTGGACAACACTGAAATTACAAACAGA
The DNA here is from genome assembly GCA_034641835.2 of Pinus albicaulis. Classification (NCBI taxonomy): domain Eukaryota; kingdom Viridiplantae; phylum Streptophyta; class Pinopsida; order Pinales; family Pinaceae; genus Pinus; species Pinus albicaulis. The sequence continues at coordinate 1,187,746,037 of CM076582.1, forward strand.
TAGTTTAAGACTCAGGGTCAAGAACTCATTGGCTCATTCACTCCACAAGATTTGAGACTCATGTATCATTTACCAGAGCCACAGGCGACTTATAACAAACAGTTCATGGAGAAGTTTGCTAAAGAAAATGAAAATCTGGCAGAATGCACCAAGGACTGGTCAAGGAGGGACGAACCACTTAAAAAGGACAAACACGGTATGTATAGTACTGGTTCTCTCACCTCCCTGTATTGCTTTGCTGCTGCTATGCTCTGTAGGCTTTTTAGTAAGCCAGACATTAATAAATTTTCATCTGAATGGCTACCATTATTGAATGTCGCTGTTAATGCTACTGTTTTGGATTGGGCTAAGATATTATATGATAACTTAGCCACAACCATTTTGAATTACCGGTCTAAAAGAATTGTTTCTCAGATAATTTATCCCCCTTTTTACTTATCTGCATATGTGATGGATTCAATCTGTTATATTTCCAAGTTTCCTTTGATGGGTTGGAAATGGACGACTCAAGACCCCTTACCCATTCATATTTATCATAAATAATTGTGGGATTCCAAGTTCACTCCGTATTTTTACAAGATTTGTCATGGAATTATGTTGCCCCTGTACAAAATGTTATATGATAAAGACGCTCCAAGATTTTCTCCCGAAGCAGAGGTAGATATACTCCCTGTCGCGAGATGGTTTGGAGAAGAACTGTTTACATATGTCAGGGTATTTGGAAGTCTCGCTTCCCCTCATGTCTTGCCTTTGTATGTTCCTAATGAACTCATGGCACAAGAAATTTCTTATCAAACCTGCAGAGAGGGAGGTTTGACTAAAGATTTGAAGGACAAAAAGAAGGATATTTCGCCACAATTTCCTATGGCCTGTGGAGCCTTTTCATTATTTGATGTAGGCCATGCATTCAAATAAGTAAACAACATAACATGTTTACGTTTGTTCAAATTTCCAAGAAGACCGTTCGACCCTTATGATATTGCTAAAAATTTCACTACTGCAGTCAAAATAAAGGTGTTTTCTAAAGAAGATGATCTTTTTGATGACATGTTCCAAGAGAAAGGCACACTTAAAGAGGTTCTACATTCGGCCCAAATGCGATTTCCTCCAGCAGAATTTCAAGAGTTCAAGATATACAGGGAAAGGAGGTTAGCTAGTATCCCTTTGGATAAATTACGCTTGGAACCCATAAGGGAACCAACTCCCAGTATTAGTCTCAGTGGAAATTCAGGCATAGACAGATCTAAATCTAAGTCCGGGAGAGAAACGTCAGAACACTCTAAGAGGTCTAAAAATGACTATGATAAAAGTGAAGGGTCAGTAAGAGATACTGCCCAGTCAAAGGAGCTCCCACAGCAACAGGTTTTGACCTCTCCACAACTAAATCTTCCCCCTCTCATCGTACAGCAACCATCAGTCAGAACTGAGCTAGATAAAGAATGGGAGACATTCAATGATTTAATCAATATTGAAGGACATAACACATAGACTCCTGTGAGTAATATATAGGCAACAAAAGATATAGTCACAAGAACAATTAGCAATGACTCAGAAATGGAACATATTCCCATTACCCCATCCTCTGAACTTATGCTCAAAATAGAGGAAATTCCTCCTCTTGATGTATTTTATAGTCCACAACACAAGGCAGTAGTGAGAAGACAAAGAAAGAAAAGGAAATTGGAAAACGTGCTCTCTCATGATGCAGAACAATTAGACATCCTATGGCAAGATCCTACCACTGATCCCACTGAAAATCTCACCAAATTATCTCAGATCACAGGAGCATATGCCTCTGCGGCCATTGATAAAGCATCTGAGGTACGGCAATTACTGAATGATAAAGAATATCAAGTATAGGTTTTGCAACAACAACTGCAACAAGCCAACGCCAACAACGAAGCACAGAAACAGCTTGAAAAATTACAGCAGGACTTCCAACAAATGCAGATAGGGTACGAGAACAGTTTGGATGAAAGAGAAAAACAGTTACAGGTTATTCAAAAGATGCATAAGGATGATCCTAAGATTACAGAATTCATCACAGAATCCATTTCCTTAAATGATCAACTACTGCAGCAACAGGAAATATTATGCCAAAGAATATCACAGTGGAACTCTTATTGCGAAATAAACGATAAAATCACTAATCAAGTCATAGACTTACGACATGATTATGATTTAATTGATAAAAGAGTTACCGAATATTTGGCTTGGAAAGAAATAGAGGAGGGGAAAAGAGCAGGTGCACCAATAATCAATGACAATCACAAAGAAATGCTCTTTAACAATTGGAATGCACAAATCAGGAAAGCAGAGCAAGCGGCAGAAGAAGCAGCCACAGCAGCAAACAGTGTTATTGACTGCATAAATGAAAATTTTCACAAGGAAAATCTGATCTCAGAAACCACTCCAGGGTATCTACCGAAAGCACAGCAACTGTAGACAAGCTGGAGATAGAAGGCTCAAGAAAAGGCAGAATCAATTAAAAGATTAACTAAGTTGAATTGGGATTCTTACTGGGCATATTTGATAAAACCACATAGCCAGTGCATGACTCTCAAATGTATCATCAATTCTGCCAAGAAGATGGTGCCAGCTCTTGCCGATTCCGTTTTCATAGGACAGTTAAAGTCTGAAGTCGACCAGCCTACTCTTCTCAAACAAATGTTGAACGCTTGCAATTTCAAAGAACAGATTCACAAATAGTTAGTTGTTAGTCTTAATTTTAGATTCAGTATTAGTATCAATTTTTCTTTATTTTTGCCTAAAATGAGGACAGTCATTTAAACCGTATCCTACATTTTTGTAATAAATTATTTTTAGATTTAGTTAGTAGTATTTAAACCCTTCTCATGCATTTAGAGAAGGGTCCTGAAATTTGTCAAAAACTTGTCCTCAGAACATGCACTTTTGCACCCTCTGAGGAGGTTTTGATGAATGAATGGAACATGATTTATTGATATCTGCATTTAATATCTACTACTGATGTTGCACTTTTGTACTCTTAGTGGATGTTGGATTAAGAAGAGATAAATCATTATTGCTTGAAGCTCATGAGTAAAACTAGTTATAAATGGTACTTTTATCTCTTAACTATTTCTACCTTTGTGTTAAAGTGATATTCATGTTCAGTTGTTTATATATTGATGCTTGAATGCTTGAGTTATCATTTGGCACTTTTGTACGGTGATAGCTATTTATTTACGCTTAATATATGAGCAGCTTATTATGCGATATGTTTTTCACAATTGTTTCGTCTAACTTTTTATACGAAGTGGTTTATCTCTATTGAATTCTTTTCTTATAACAGTTGAATGATCTTTATTATCAATTGTTATTTGAAATCATTTTAGATCGCATAACGAAAAGATTACATCCCGGGTTAGTGTAGAATTACATATTTATGTTTATTAGAATACAATTGCATGTTATTAGATTAGAGTTAAAATAAAATCATTTCATTTAGGAACTTTTAGAAAGGAAATATCAATTCTCAACACACACACACACATTGGGAAACTGGTCCCATTATCCCCAGTCGGACCCACTACACCGAATGGAAAAGGAGCTGCTAACCAAGGTCCGGACCAGGTGGGTATCCCCCTTGTTGTAGACCCGATTTTCGAGACTTCAACAGGTTCTCAAAGGCAAATATCGAACGTCACAGATGTTTATTTTCCCATCGTTGCTTGGCTCTGCCACTGAATAGAAATATTGCAAAACATAATCTCTCACAGTCTCTCCTCTAAGAGCAGACCCTGAGAGGGAAATAGGCAAACCTCTCCTCGAAAAGCCTGTAAGAAAGTACACATCCTCCACTATAATAGGAACCACTTTGTTCCTAATGTTAAATGCCTCGATAGATGGATCCCATGCTCGAACTAAGAACTCCAAGAGTTATATTTGTTGCCTCATCCCTGACAAGCAGAAGTACTTTAACAACCCACAATCTAGTAGGACTCTTACTGTACCCGGATCATTTAGGGCAATCATATTTTGTTCTTCATGCTCTCTTTCTCTCCAATTAATCATCATTCTAGTCCGATGGAATCCTGAAACATAACCATAAGACTCATTAGATTCCTTTTCATGCAAAAAATTAGACAAATTTTGGGTACATTGCAAGAATAAAAAATGTGAATTGCGCCCAACACAGTCTTGAACAAGGGACAGTGCATTGCATATGCACCTAGGCTTCAATCTAGGTGCTCCACAATGCAGTTTTCGATACTCAAGGGTGCGTTTCCGTCTTTGGAAAAATAATTTACCCTAAGGGGCCCAAATCCCTAAAAATTTTCAATGAAAGGAAATGAATTGACTACTAAAATAAAGAGAGGTTCATTGCACCAACCTGGATCAAACAACTATGAAAATCGTCCGCAGAATCGATCGCAATCAACGGTTGAAGTTCAGGGGCAAAAATAGGTTCAGAGCTCCAAAATGCAAATGGTAATTTTCAAATCGTAAAATGAATGGTAAAACTATTTTAATTAGTCATTTGATTACTTGCAAATCATATTTATTGTTGTGACTATGGTTTTATTATATGTTTATCATGAAACAGGTATTTTTAATCCATTTGATGTTGTTCTGAACAGGTTTTACAACTGATGAACAGATTAGTCATGCAAATTTATTTCAAGAGTGATTTGACCACAAATCATACTTTTATCTTTATTTTTTGAGCTTTGTTAAAAATGAAAAAGGACTTGAAGCGCACTTTTATCTCTTTTTCGAGCTTCGATAACAATGAAAAAGGAACCCCTGGAGTCTTATTTTAGCTTTTTTCAGACTCCAATAATGTGAAAAGATTGTCAAGCACTTGTCTTTTCTAGCTCATAAAAGTAAATTAATTGATATCTACTCAGCATAAGTTTAACCCTTTTCCGGACTGAGATAGATTATTTACGAAAAAGTGCCTTAGTGGAACATGGCTAGGAGGTTCTCTCAGATATTATTTTACACTTTTTCGGGTCTGAGTGACAACTTTACGAAAAATTACTTATGGAGTTTTCTTTGGTCTTCTTTTTCAAATTCTCTAAATATGAAAAGGGACCGGGCTTTCACTGTCGTTAAAACATAAAATAGCGATAGGCTTGTCGATCATGGCAATAATCGAGTTTCATTCATTGCTCGACTCATTAAATTATTAAATAGTGATACATTATTTGCCCGAAGGATTGAATTATAGATCAAGCATATGTTATCCTCCTCAAGCTTGTTAAAAAATAAAGAGGTGCTGGTCGACAAATTACCAGGGAAAATTTGGGAAAGTGAACAAATTTTTTTATGGTAGCAGGTCGCTCTTGAACATGACACTTCACTCCATCACCGTGACTGTTTGGGTTGGGTAATATTCTTGACGATTCATTCATACCTATGGTTCATCATACCTTCACTTCAGTTTTGGGTCAATGTTGCCAACTCATCTCAGTGCCGCTGATATGTTTAGGACAAGTCATATAATGAATACTTATCCTTCTGCAATACTCATAAACCTTCATTCTCATGACATTCATCCCTGAAAATTTTCATATCAAGTCACATTTTTTCTCCGAAATCAATAACTTGCGTTTCGCAATAAATTAGCTTCCTGTCAACGACAAATCACCATCCAGGAAGTTTACTTAGAAACATCATATTCCAGTACCATGAGGCTTGTTACAGTATCGACAAGATCCTCGCTTCCAGATTTTTGATCGAAATATTTTGTTTGCCTTTCAACATCAAATCATATATTCATGCCTTGCGATATGTATTGCATTACCTTGAGGGCCATTGAATTTAATGGTGGTTCTCTCGCGTTTGTTAACAGTTCACATCATTGGCTAGTAATCAAACGATGTCTTACCATGTTCGACTACAAATCATATACTCGCATGGCTAGACTTGTACCTAAATGATCGAGTGAACGAGATAAGAAGACCTCGGATCTAGTTTCAACCATCCAGGCTATGATTTTAGGATTGTTGTACTCATCATATGTATGATGAACTTACATACAGATCATCATCCGAACATAGGCCTATATCTGTAGGTATGTCTATATTGGGCAACATTCCAATGTAGACGACTTTATGAACTATGTACATGTTATTGGATAGTTTATGTGCTGAGCATGGAAATGCCTTCCCTCAACAATTTTTGATCAAGAGGATATATCATGATGTAATGTATTTTAAGATTGATGCAGGTTGCCACTCCACTTCAGCTCCAACCCATCACAGTGTAAAGCATCTCATTCAAAAAACATTGTTATTATTATTCTGACTTCATGCTTTAGGGGGCAATCTATTATAGGTCAATATGGGCACCATTCCCAATGACCTGGTTAAACTAGACATCATCCCCGGAATTGATCAATAGGGTCTATAATCCCCTATCATTTCAGTTGCTACATGCCCTAAGACAAAGAACAAGAACAAATCATCCATGACTTCCATTGCAAGGCTTCCAATATTTGAAGTACATGTTATATCACATATGAGCTCACCAACGCAGTCTCTCAAAGGACTAACTGATTTGCATATGCAACTACCTCCATTCAAGGGTGCTCTGCAAAGCACTTCCCGACACTCAAGGGTGCGTTGGTCAATTGGGAGCGAAATTCTCATTGTTCCGGAATCTCCACATGGCCAGTGCCTTCTAGAAGAGTGCATATGTGTCAAACTTCGAATCCATGTCCATTCAACACCTCTGAGCTGGGAAACACGTCTTGCCTATTATTAGAAAGTCATTTATTGTGAAACTACATTCAGTTCATCTATAAATTGAGCACAGATCCTAGTGCTTGAAAAGGAAGAAATTTGGTAAATAAATGTTGTTGGAATCTTAATTGAGGGTTTGATTTGAGTGATATGCTGCTGGAGAGATGTTCAGTGAGATGAGGCTGGGATGATGCTGGAGTTGGTGACATCAAATCAATCATTGGTTGTAACCTCCCCTTTTATCCATTAATAGAGATTGCTACTTACTTTCCCACATATGTATCTGTATAATATTCTATCTTTCATATTATGGATTCGTATATGATGTATATGTTTCATGTTTCATTGATTTAATTGATTAACGTGAATAACCATCTGTATATTGCAATCTCTTTGCTATTTAGTGTTTGTGTTTGCAAGAACTAGTCTGGCGATCAAGCTTGGATTGGAAGCTACAGCAAGAGCGACAGAAGGAGAATAGGAAGTGCTTGGACTCCAAGTAAGTTTCTTAATCTATTATGTATGTCTATTCATTGTTAGGAAAAGTATTTGCAAAGTCTTTGACCTGTTGTTCTAAATGCATTACACCACATTTAGGGAATGTGTTTTATCCGTAATTCATAATTCCACATAACAAAGAGGTAGGTGTAAGATATAAGTATGTGGGAGGGGAAAAGTTCCTCTTCCTTGTTTAGGAAAAGGGAAACCTTGAACACTCGACAACGTTGGAAGCATTTGTAAATGAAACTAACTATTAGTTTTTCTGAACAAGCTTATTAGACACTAAGATAGATTGGTTTCCATCCGATGTGTGGAGTAATTTTAAAATATACATTGTGCCAAGTGCGGAGGAAAAAATCTTGACTTGATATAGTCCTGCTCTTTGACAAACTCCCTCATGCATAATTTCTCTGCACACCCTTTCTCCGCACAACAAAATAGTAGTTGCTTCATATTGAATTAATATATAAAAGCTTTGTTGGCATATTTGTTCAGCCCTGCCCCCTCACCCCCATGCTTACGCAAAGGACCTACAATCTCATCGATTCTGGCATCATTGTGTAGAGAACTCATCAACAAAAATACCTTTTTTATCCATGCCTCAACTCCAAATATTAAATTAGCCTTGTGTGCAGAAAGAAAGCTTGAATCGATATAGTCCCTACTCTTTAACAAACCCACCCACACATAATTTCTCTTCACACCTTTTCTCCCGCACTTCCCACACACCCTTTCTCCTTCCTCCACATATTTGTTCAATCCGCCTCCACTCTCACTTACAAAAGCAACCTGGAAGCCCATCAATTATGGTATAATTGAGCAGATTAATTACAGTGTCAGGCATAACAATGTCAGAGCACTCACCAGCAAAATGAATACTCACAAAACTAGCCTCTTTTTTCTTTTTTTTCTTTTTTTTTTAATGTTTTGTCAGGCACTTACAAATATCGAAAATAAATCACCCTCCACTAGGGGAATTATGTTGCATCAAGGCTTGCTCAACCAATGGAAAAGTAGAGATAAGATTTACATAAATTAGAAGATTATTTTTGAATTTATGGGAAAATAAAAGTATTTAGCATTTTTCTCAAAACTTTGATTAAAATTGCAAGAACTCACTAAATAATAAAGAGTCAATGCACTTTGACCACGAAGCGAGTGTTATAGTCCCTAATGAAGCAAGAACTATGACAAATTCAATTATAAATTCAATTGTAAAATATGAGTCATTATAATTACAAATTAGAAACCATATTTTCAAATTATTTGTCAATATTCGAAATTAATAAGTCAAGATATAAGTAATGGTTATTCTTTGTCAATTTTGAAAATTATGAATTCAATTATAAAATATAAATAATGGTAATGATTGATTCCACCCTATACATTATTTCAATTTAAAATTGTCTAAATTACCTATATAGGAATTAAAAAACATAACATAAACTAAATGGATAAGCAACATTATAAATAAGTTATCGTTAAAAATTCAACCCTCTACCTTCAAATTCAAAAAATATCTCAATAATAAACAAGGGCTGCATAGTAGCTAGTGCGTGCTACTTGGTTTAAATGTAGCTAAATCAAAGTAAAAATATTAAATTCAAGTTAGTGTTAAGGTTTAGAATTTAGTAAATTTAGATTCTAATGATTGGTAAATTGAGCTATTTGGTTATTTGTAATTCGACATTGTCATGATGGAGAATATAATCCTATCCAAAATCAATAATAATGTATTTTTTATTGGTTGACCATATGCGCATGTTGGAAAGTTGGATTTGCATTTATAAACAAATTGATTAAAAAACAACTGAGTTTTTTTAAAAGAGATATTGCAATCTCCGGAAAAACAAACAAATAAGAAAAAGAAGAAGAAGAGAGAGATTACACACCCATTCAATAGAAATTAAGGTTTTCTCATATGATGTATCTCTTGTTTTCTATTTGGTTGTTCCTATATGTTTTATATTTATTATCATAAGTGACAATCTTGTCATCTTGTATAATTGGAATTTTCTATAATAAAACTTTTTTATGATTTTGAGATGTTGTGAAAACTTAACAATGATAAATCTCCCATTGGAATTACTGACTCATTCACGTGATATAGAGATGCAACACTAATAAATCTATAATAAATAAATAAAGTTGTGAAATCTCCAATAAAAATATTCATTTTTTTTTGTAAGTCAAATTTCTATTCATGGATTCAAAAGAAAGTACATCTAGTCCAAAACGCAAGTAGTCTCACCTCGATCAAATTTTTTTAACTACTGCCGAAAGCATATGACGATGAAACAAAAATATAAAGAGAGACATAGTCCACAGTTTCAAAGGCCATAGGCCCTAGTAAACATACAATACAAATAAAACACTTGTATCCATGCTAGTCGTCAGAGGTGATGGAGGTTGGGTAGTCTAGAGTTGTACGAGGAGGCGGTGGAGGGCGAAAGGAGCATTGCACATGCTCCTCAAAATGGGCCATCCATCTCTCCAGTTTCTCGACCCTTTTTGAAAGCAAGTTCTGGCCACGCCAGACCACCACAACACACTCTTGGATATGGCAGTGAAAATAATGCACTTTGTTTAGTGTAGATATAAGTTTTGCATGCTCCTCTTGGCGGACCTATTCCAAGTTCTCGACATGATCCAGCATGGATTGAATCACCTCACGGCAATGTCTCATGCAACAACTTTGTTGTAGGCCATGATCACCCTAACGTACTGACACCTGACGCCCCGATCCACCACGGTGGACCGAGCCCCCTCTCGACCGAACTGATGTAACTTGGCGACCTCGACTTCCAGCAGAACCCTCTCATCTACCTCCACGAGTAGCATACCCCTCATTTCTCCCCTCGTGAACATCACCACCTCTGCCTCCAGGGACCCCTCAGCACAAGCCTTTGGCGTTCCCACCCTCTCGACTACCGCCGCCCTTTCCAGATACAAGCGTGAGTCGAGCTCGAGACTTAACCACACAAGACCCTCCAGAACTTAGTGACACATGAGCGGAAGACCTCCCAACATGCGAATTCCACCTCATTCTAGAACCCTCGACACCACTGAGTTGTAATGAATACCACCCGTTCATAATTCACCCACACAAAACCCGCATGGGTTAATACCTCCTCTTCCGGAGCCAGGTACCCCTCGTTCTCCAATAAATTACCCACCACAACCCAACAAAATCCACAATTGGCACCTCAAAGGAACCATCCCTCAATCCCAGACCCTATACTCAAATAGGGGAGGCGAATTAATAGGCTCCCTCTCCACCAAATGCTAATACTCTGCCACCCTAGCTTGAAACCGCCTCCAACAATCTAGAAATGTTCGTAGATCATCCCTGTCAATATTACAAGTGCCACCGTCCTGGCATACTTTCCCTTTTCCAAATCAATTCGCCAGAATGCAACTCCCCTTACCCATTAGCAAGGGCAAAAACACCTGCATCTACACCGACCAGGAGAGCTTCTACAATGCCCACCTCCTCACTCAACACTCCCCACACCAACTCCTTAACGCTCGCCACTGCAGAATGTCCCTTGCTTCCCTTTGCTGTGAAAATTTATGATTTAATCAATTGAAATCCTACAACAGTAATTTGATGTACTTCTCTTACTTGTTTATTAATTTAATAAGTTTTTTTTTTTTTTTTTTGAATAATAGATGAAAAGCAACGAAGTAAATACATTGTTGCCTACAAAAATATACAGATCAAGCATTGAAGAATTAAGCACATTCGATAAAGGACACACAAGATTTTTTGGACAAATTTCCTCGGAAAAACCCAATTCAGGGAAATCGATACAAGAGCTCTTGAGGGCTTTATTATTATGCAAATTCTGAATACAAACTAGGGTGCCAGTAGTGGCTCACCCAACAGATAAAATCCCGACAGAAGTACCTCTATTTTTGGAGACAGATATTATGGTCGATTTAGCTCAGAATGAAGAACCCCACAGGTGCCTACGCAGTCCCTAGCAAGTTATGTGCTGAGACTGCATCACCCTTTCGATTTGTTGAATACAAGCCCGATTTGGCTGCTGCCCCTTTCGGCTTTGCGTTAGCTCCTCTAAGCCTATGTCACCCCTCTTGGCACTGCATTACTCCTCTGGTGCTGATCTGCCCTTCGCTATTGTATTCTCGACCTTGGATAAAAAATCCCATTGTCAAACTTCCCCTCGCTCCACTACAAGCTCACTAAAAAATTCTCAGCAAACCATGCCCCAAAATTTCGACTTAGCTCAAGTGTTGCTACTCTGTGTATGTTCTACAACTGACCCCAAGCTTTCTTTTAATACTTTTCAAATTCATGAATCAACGACCGTGATCTAATCTCTAATCGACGGCTAAGATTAGAAAAGAATTTATCCTTGTCACTTAGAACATTCTCACCCACATGTTTAAATTAATTCGCTTTAATTATTTAATTTCCTTAAGTTAGACTTAGGGTCCCCATTAAAATAATTAATTACTTTAATAACTTATGCTCTAGGTGGAATTTTTCCAAATGATTTTTGGTTCTTGGAGATCTCATGTGTTATAGCCCCTCTGAAAATTTTTGGAGCTATTGCACATCCAATGCTACCCAAAAATTAACACTCCCTCTTAGCCAGGAATGTGCTCTAGGAACACTTCAACCTGAGGCATAACCTTGATCCACGACATCGGTCCCCTACGCTGCTGATGCTTGGCCACCTGCCCCTCATCCTCTGTGTTGTTTCCTTATGTACTGCTACCCATGACTCTGCCACAATCACTGCCTCATTTGCACTACAACTCCCTCTAAAATGCTACATCATGCTGCCCATAACATTGCCACTGCTAACTGTTGCACTACAACTCAGTTGCTGAGAGTTAAGCAACTAAAGGACATCACCCAAAATCCTAACAGACAAGTCAGTCTGGCTGCATCTCGATACTGAAACACCCTCTGCTGCTAATCTATGTTGACCCTCTAGAGCTCTGCGTTGTTGCTGCTCCACTTTGCGTAAGCCCTGCCTCTGCACTACTGAAATACCACAACCTCTGCGTTGTTGTTGCCTCTGCTATGTGCTGCTCAAGTCTTCAATGTCCCAACTCTGCCAATGTGCCTCCATAATCTCTCGCACCCACTGACTCTAGTCATCCTTCTACTGTCATTAAGGGCTCTTGTAGCTCGTATGTGATCCAAGTGTTTGGGTACCTCAAGGATCCTACCCCCCCCATTGATGTTCAAGAGAACTACATATCTATGTCGCCCCACCTCTTTTCTCGAGGCACATGAGCACTCATAGCCACATCGTCATCACTCCCATCATCACCCTTAGTTGTTGCAACCTTTGAATCATAATCTTCCCTGCCCTTCTTTTTCATAGGACAAGTTGTGGCGAAATGTCCTAGTTCACCACACCTGAAGCATCTGACCTTAGAAAGGTCTTTCTTCTTCTTCTGTTGTTGCCCCTGTTGTCCATTAGATGTGAGAGCCACATCTTCCTCCTCATCCTTCTTGATCTTGATTCCTTCGCTGCTGCTGGCCACCTTGGTCATCCTCCTAATCTCTTTTTGTCGAAGGGCTACCCACATGTCTTCCTAATTTGGAAGTATCACTCTGCCCAAAATGCCTTGGACAAAGGTATCCCACTCTTCAGATACTACATTCAGGGTAGTCCTGACCATTAGACACTCATAAGGAGTGGCCCCCATAGCAACCAACCAATTACGAATCACCTTCAATCTAATGAGGAAGGGGTTGATTTCCTCTCCCTTATGCATTTGAAATAACCGAAGTTGGTTCTCCAGAAGCATTCTCCTCTGGACAGAAGTCCCCTGATACAACGCGGTCAACGTCATCCACATCTCATTTGCTGTGTTATTTTCAGCAATGTGTGGGACCACATGATCCTTGACCATGTCCATAATCAAGTGGTTAGCCCTTGCTTGTGCTTTCTCATACTTCTTCAACAAATCAGTGTCAACAGGAACAAATACAACCTTCTCGGCATGATCTTTGATGTGATATTCATTAAGAACTAACAAGATTTTGGCCTTCCAGACGACGAAGTTGGATGCTCCATCCAGCCTGTCCTGATCCCTTAATCCATGTGTGACCATCTATGCTCAAAATATGTCGAAGCCTCCCTTCTTCTGTTGTTTCCCTCAGCAAAAGACTCAGATTTGGGTTTCTTGGTGCCTAGAAACCTCATAGAGAATACACTTCCTCTAACAAGTGATTTCCCATAAATCTTCCACTAACTGTTTTCGAATCAACCCTCTCCAATCACTCCGCTGATCAGATCTCAGACTTCTTGGTGAGAAATTATGCTGAGGAACTGCTTACCCTTACTTTTTCACACCCTTATAGACATTGTTTTGCACCGACAGAAACAATTCCCCACCAGCAACTTTCGAAGAACAAATTGCACTTCCCGCCACCACAACCGAAAGGACGAAGACTCAAAACCTTTGTGTCACTTCCTCTTGGAATGCATCACCCTTATGGGTCTGCGTGAGCCTCTACGTAAGCTTTGTGTGAGCTAGATTGGCTCTGCGCCACCCCTCCTGGGCCTGCATTGTCCCTCTGGTGCTACGCTGCCTCTTCCTGGATTTGCGCTGTCACTCGGGACAACCGCCTTCCTACAGGAAGAAAGAAAAAAAAAATGTCTCTTCACTAATGGCTTCAACTCTCCCTTATCTGTAATAGCTTTGATGCCATCTGAAAATTTCTGTTTTACTTCTCCTACTTGTTTTATTAATTTAACAAGTTATTTTTCTGAATAACACATGAAAAAAATCGAAGTAAATACACTACGGCCTACACAAATATACAGATCAAGTACTGAATAATTAAGCACATTCGATAAAGGAAACACAAGATTTTTCAGACAAATGTCCCCGAAAAAACCTAATGCGGGAAAACCGGTGCAACAACACTTGAGGGTTTTATTATTATGCAAATTTATGAATACAAACTATGGTGCTAGTAGTGGCTCATCCAACATAGAAAATCCCGACAGAAGTACCTCTATTTCTGGAGACAGATATTATGGCTGATTCAGATTAGAATGAAGAACCCCATATGTGCCTATGTAGTTCCCTTGATTACGAGTCCGATCTAGCCCACTGAAACCCCAACGTTGTCCCTTCTGGCACTGCGTCAGCTCCTCTAGGCCTGCGTCGCCTCTCTGGGCCTGCGTGAGCCTCTGCGCTGACTCTACATGAGCATGGCTGGGCCTACGTCACCCGTCCTCGGCCTGCGCTGCTCCTCTAGTGTTGATCTACCTCTCTAATATTGTATTCTCGACCTTGGATCAGAAATCCCACTGCCGAGCTGCCCCTCACTGCACTACAAGCTCACTCGAAAATTCTCAGCAAACCATGCCCCATAATTTCAACTTAGCTCAAGTGCTGCTATTCTGCGTGTGTTATCCAACTCACCCCAAGTCTTCCTTTAATACTTTTCCAGTTGACGAATCAATGACCGTGATCTAATCCCTAATTGACGGCTAAGATTAGAAAAGACTTGATCCTTGTCACTCAGAACATTCTCACCCACATGTTTAAATTAATTCACTTTAATTATTTAATTTTCCTAAGTCTTTTCTAGTTAACGAATCAAAGACCATGATCTAATCTCTAATCGAAGGTCAATATTAGAAAAGACTTGATCCTCATCACTTAGAACATTCTCACCCACATGTTTCAATTATTTCACTTTAATTATTTAGTTTCCCTAAGTTATATTTAGGGTCCCCATTAAAATAATTAATTATTTGAATAACTTAAGCTTCGAGTGGAATTTCTCCAAACAATTTTTAGGTCGTGGAGATCTCGTGTGTTCTAGCTCTCTACAAAGTTTCAGAGCTAGAGCACATCCGATGCTACCCAAAAATCAACATTCGCCACCCTCCATATCGTTCGAAACCTCCGCCACCTTCCGATATCACCAATGCGAAATGAAATTTCTCACGCCCGCCGTTAATGACCTTCATACACCAGGTGATGTGGGTCAACCGTGAGGCCAACCCGCCTATTTGCCTCCATGTGTTGTTCATGTGCATCCCCGCGTTCTCACGGGAACTTCCTCTCCCTCGTTCCTCACCCCCATTGGGGGTATGAGTCAATAAATTTGAAATAGATAATAAATTTGTTATTAATTAACATAGATAAATCTATAATATATAAATAAAGTTGTTAAATCTCCAATATTTTTTATGAGTAAATAAATTTGAAATATATAATAAATTTATTATTAAATTAATTTGCAAGATAAGTTAGATAATTTTGTTAATAAAATAATAATTAGAAAATTTCCTTAAAAACATATTTTGTATTAAAAAAAAATATATAATTAAACTCCAGAAATATTTCCAAAATAATTAGATCATTTTATTAGTAAAGTAATTCCAAAATACAACTTTGAACACTATCTTATATAATTTAATTGAAAATTACCTTTTGACTCCACGCAAATTTGTCGTTATGAACTTGGAAATTACAGCTCACAGAAGAGTATAGAAATATGTTTTAAAAATCAATTGGAAGTCAAGCTTCATACTTTGTGTGTTTAATTAACATGGAACACATTTACATTGTCCTGAAAATTCCTTGGTTTTACGTTACACATTTTCTACCCTATAGACTGTTGAAAAATCCATATAGTTGGCAGTTTAAACAATTTTCCCTATTATGACATTATATTGTGATGTTTACGTTATTAATATTAGATCTTTTAATTTATCTTTTCTTATCATCAAGACTAATGCCAAACAACAAATAAAAGAGGACACAAGATGTAGGCACGGTGCCAGGGCAAAACCCCCCTTGAGAGGAAAACCTGGTCAAAATTCTTCTTTCAGTAGATTTAAGATGAGACGACCGAGACCCTTACAAACTAGAGACTTCCTCCATCAAGTCATCCTTGCTCTTGAAGTGACAACCTTATCTTTAGAAGTAGCAACCCAATCCTTCTTACTTCAGTCTAAGATAGCACCAAGCCCTTAACGTTGTAATAACACCAAGCCCTTAACACTGTAATAGCACCAAGCCCTTAACCCTGTAATAGTACTCGAGATCATTGTCATCTTCTGAGTAATCTGCACTCTGTCTCAAAAATGTATGTCGAGAATATCCAACATATCACCAAAATTCTGTCTAATGTAATCCACACTATGTCTCATAAATGTATGCCGAGAATATTACTGAGGCTTGTCTCTATGATTACCCGAAAATTATCTCTGTAATTTTAATCTAAACTTTTGTGGTAGTAATGCGAAACCTCAGCCTAGTATATATAGCAGTTTGTCATTCGAAAATAAGCCAACACAAGTTGATGAAGAGTTGCGTCATTTAATATTGAGTTGACATGCATATTTGAACAATCATGTCTTTATATTTAAGTTGAGATGACTTGTAAATTCTCATGGAAGCCGACTTGATGGTTCTTCTTTTGAAGCAGACACAAGGTGACTTGATGGAGGAGGAGTTCAACATGACAACACAAACTTTGACTCAATCCTGAAGCCTTCAATGGAGGCTTGACCTATAACCATTGACCCAAGCATGAAACCCATGCTTTAACAAGTCAATTCAACAAAATAAAATTCTTTTCTTTTGACAAATATATTACATTTTTTACTTCAAGTACAATGAAGATCGAACCTAGTTATATTTTCCAACATATACAATGTCATGTGTGGTGTGCCACATACCCTATATATGTTGGAAATTGGGTTCAACGCTCCCTGCGTGTTTCGCGACATGGACTAACCACCTCTCGTGGATCCTAACTCTAGCAATTGTAGCGGAGACTAACGTTTGTGGGTTTTGGTCTAATGATAATCGTGATTCCAACAAGTGGTATTAGAGGGACAGGTCTCGAGTTCGAAACTCACCCAGCTCGCGTTGGGGGGAGATTGTTAGACATTGGGTTCAACGCTCCCTGTGTGTTCGCGACATGGACTAACTGCCTCTCATGAATCCTAAATTTGGCGATTGTAGCGGAGACTAACGCCTGCGGATTTTGGTCTAACAGTAATTGTGATTCCAACAATATACAGGAAACAAAAAATCCATTTATAATATGGTTGATCATTATGCAAGAGTGAATTACAAAGCATGGAGTAATAAGATCTTCAAAATCACAAGAAATAACATTACAAATAAAGACTGATAAAAAAATTGCAATAAATAAAAAAATAATTTATAAAATTCTACTTTGTAGAATTGAAAATCATTTAATATTTTTAACTAAGTAATAAATAGTCAAACTAAAAGCCAATACATAATACCTTTTGGCAAGAGACATAATAATATAAAACACGAACACTTGAGCTTTTTAATAGGAAAAGATAAAAATGTGGCTTTTAAGAAGAGAGTAGTATTTCTCATTTTTATATACAAATTTTAAGTATCTATTAGATTATGGATTTTAGATAGCTCGAGATTAGATTTTCATGTGTATTTTTTTTAAATGAACATAGTTCAAATGGTTGTGGATGAGTGATAGTGAATCGATTAGAGTGATTAATGTCTTTGTAAGTGAAAAAGCATATATGCATAAGATTTTATCATGTAAGATTTATTATAACAAGGCTACAAGTAGCGACTACTTGTTTCCTAATGTAAATATAGAAATGTTACAATTTGAGTTCGAGTATGTTTATGAGTAATTGTTTTCAGTGCCTTGTTAATTCACTTAGTTAGAACATATGGATAACACTTTAAGATTGGAATCTATCGCGTTTAAAATGCTCAATCAGAGATTAACTAATTTACATACAACTTGTTGCAGAAAAAATTAAAGTTTTATGGTTGATATAGTAATGTAGGTATTTTTGATGGGTTATTTTTAAAATTATTTATGGTTTTTATCTTCACATTTTATAGTTAAGGAAAAGATTAATATTAACGAGTGTAAAAGGTTTTTGTACTTATTAAATTTATTTATTTTTATGTATTTGATGTGCTCGATCTTCATATTAATTCACATCCATTATATTCATTAAATAGTTTCAAAATTATAAAAATTTAAAGTATAAAAACAAAAAAAAAATTCTAAATTTATTTTATAATAAGAAAAATGGTTTTTCATTAATACTTCATATATAATTAACTCTAATTTTTTTAATTAAAATCTAATTTTAGATATTTATAATTTTGATATATAAATTATAAATTCAAACTTAAATTGTAATATAAATTATTTAAAAAATTAAATATTATTAGTCTACCTCAACCAAACCAATAGTAACTAATAACAATTTTGGAAATTGCGGAAGTGAAATGAAAAAAAAATCATTGTACCCTAAAATGACATAGCAAAGTAAAAAAGTTTCAATTTTCAAAGCACTACAAGGCCTCTTCATGCATATCGGGTTTATGGCTAATCACGAGATCCTTCGTAGGTTGTGAAGTACGATAAGTTGTAATTAAATTTGATTTAGAGATTAAAATTAATCTAATTTGATTAGTTTCATAAAAAAATTGGGTTTCGAGATCCCCTCAGAATTGTCAAAGCCTTTTACTGCAATCGTGAATGATTTTAATTAATCATAGAATTATTTAGCATATTACTGTTTTTAATCAAATTATGAAATAATCCCCTTTACATTTAAAAAAAACATACTATGATTAAATCTTCATGCATGTTGGGAAGATTTCCTTTGTGGTTCTATCCAAAATATTCGAAATCATTTTGTATCATTGCAAATTCACTCAAAGTCCTATAGTGATGAAAAATTTAATCAAATACTATCATCAAATTTTAATAAACAAGGACATGTGTTACATATATAGATGACTCCATTACTAACACTAAAATGTGATAATATATGTTTATAATATGTGATAAAAGTTCAAATGAGCCCTGTCATTTGAGAAATTAGGTGTATATGAATCTTAATTGGCTCGTCCATCTAGTAGAATCCTCCATGTACACAACTCAACAATAGCTTGATGTATATATTAACATTTGTGCTCCTACTAAAGTGACGAACATCCAAGAAATTAATGATACCCGAATTCTCCAATCCTATAGTGCATTGCTAAACTTCGACGACAATCAGGTTTCTCAGTTTCTTCGACGACGATTTTCAAGGCATGGCGATGCTGAAAAAGCAACTCTCTGGTTTTAATACCTTCATAGTTTTAGATGGTATACATCATGCAAGTCACATGGATGCATTTTTGCCAGTTGTAAATGTCCTCGGGTCACGTAGCTTAATATTGATTACACGTAGAGACAGAAATGTTCTCACAGGTTCAGGTGTTCAAAACACATCAATTTATAAGCTAACTGGTCTTGATGCACACTATTCCCGACAACTCTTTTGTTCCCATGCCTTCGGCCACTCCCATCCACTTCCAGGATTATCTCTGGTAGAGAAGTTCTCAGAAGCCTGTGAGGGATCACCTTTATTATTGAAACTATCCAGGAAGCATGTTTGTGGAAAAAATGATCGGCTTGATTGGGAAGATCAGTTCGGTAGACTTCAACAAATACTTCTGCATGACATAAGAGACATGCTTAAAAGTAGTTGCGATGCACTCTATACAGATGAAAAAGAGGTATTCTTAGACATTGCAAGTTTTTTCGAAGGAGAAAGGGCTGAAATGGCAATAAGATTATGGGAAAATTCTGCAATTTATGGAAAATTCTTCAAGTCCTATAAATCATGGTCATTGTACTTCAATTTTTTTACTATGCCCAAAATATATCCCAGGTGGAATTGGTAGTATAAGAAGCTTGTATTTCAACTCTAGAGCAACGAGTCAATCGCGAAACCGGGAAGCAGTTTATTAAACAATCGCAAGCATTGAATCGGGGGAGTTTTTGTTTATGGCCCAATTGAACTGTTATATGAAGACCAGACCCGATCCTTTTATTGCAGCATAGTTTATTGTATTCATCGCATCCGTTCTTAATCGGCAATCGAAACTTTTACTAAAGTGACGAACATCCAAGAAATTAATGATACCCGAATTCTCCAATCCTATAGTGCATTGCTAAACTTCGACGACGATTTTCAAGGCATGGCGATGCTGAAAAAGCAACTCTTTGGTTTTAATTTTTTCATAGTTTTAGATGGTATACATCATGCAAGTCACATGGATGCATTTTTGCCAGTTGTAAATGTCCTCGGGTCACGTAGCTTAATATTGATTAAATGTAGAGACAAAAATGTTCTCACAGGTTCAGGTGTTCAAAACACATCAATTTATAAGCTAACTGGTCTTGATGCACACTATTCCCGACAACTTTTTTGTTCCCATGCCTTCGGCCACTCCCATCCTCTTCCAGGATTTGAATCTCTGGTAGAGAAGTTCTCAGAAGCCTGTGAGGGATCACCTTTATTATTGAAACTGTCCGGGAAGCACGTTTGTGGAAAAAATGATCGACTTGATTGGGAAGATCAGTTCGGTAGACTTCAACAAATACTTTTGCATGACATAAGAGACAAGCTTAAAAGTAGTTGTGATGCACTCTATACAGATGAAAAAGAGGTATTCTTAGACATTGCAAGTTTTTTCGAAGGAGAAAGGGCTGAAATGGCAATAAGATTATGGGAAAATTCTGCAATTTATGGAAAATTCTTCAAGTCCTATAAATCATGGTCATTGTACTTCAATTTTTTGACTATGCCCAAAATATATCCCAGGTGGAATTGGTAGTATAAGAAGCTTGTATTTCAACTCTGGAGCAACGAGTCAATCGCGGAACCGAGAAGCAGTTTATTAAACAATCGCAAGCATTGAATCAGGGGAGTTTTTGTTTATGGCCTGATTGAACTGTTATATGAAGACCATACCCGATCCTTTTATTGCAGCAAATTTTATTGTATTCATCGCGTCCATTATTAATCAGCAATCGAAACTTTTACGATTGGCCCATTCGTTTGTTATGTCATGGACCCGATTCGTGTTATGTAGTGGAGTTAAACTTTAGTTTTCGAGTTCGATCCTCAAATCGGTATGTGTGACTCTGTGTTAGTGGGTGGAATTAGAAACTTTGTGTGATATATATGCGTTTTTTATTGAATTCTGCATGAAGAATAAGCAAGTTTTTGTAGATAATAAATTGATAAAATTTTAAAATAATTTAATATTTAATGTTTTTTGGTTAAAGTTATTTATTTATATCTTGATACTGAACCATAACAAGATGATTGTGAGAAAATCGCTACCAACAAAGGACCAAATCATCAAATGATCGTCAAAAAATCTCTACAAATAAACGACCAAATCATCAACCCTTTACCTTGACCCGGTATAATCTCAATATAAAACTATATATTTATGGTGGATGAGACGGCCTGATGGGTCTGTCTATTAAGCATATTTATAATACTTCAATTTTACTCTTATCCACAATCATCAATTACATTAACAGCTTCACCGGAAGACATTACCTCAATATTAATACGCTGTCTGAAACGGTGGTCACTAGCAAGAATAAGTTGGGTGATAATAAAGGACCAAATCATTGGCCTTTAGCTTATGCCAAAACAATTTCAATATAAAAGTATATATTCATGGTCGATGAGACCGCGTAGTGCGTTCTTCTGTTCACCAAATCTAAAAATTTCAATTTTTATTGAGTTTACTAAATAATCTTCAATTACAGGGATAACGTCACCCTAAAAACATCACCTCTGTATTAATACACTGCACGAAGCGGTGGCTCAAGGACGACGGCTTGAGGCTTACATTCATTCGCGTACTGTACAAGTTTCCTGCTTTTTGTGCAAGAATCTTTATTAGAATACTCAACTTACTAATGTGAACTCCCATAACGCCACCTCACCGTGGAAACATCACCTCATTTTGTACGAAACAGTGGTGCAGGAATTCAATATAAATTCAATGCAATCCTTCAACGCATTCCCTATAAAACACTGTATTTGGTGTGCGAGATTTTCGATGGTGGCTCTACTCACTTAAAACGAAAGTCATGGCATGACAGTCCTATTTACCTTATGCATGGTACTTTTGTACTTTTTAGCACATTTTACAAAGCATTTTCCAATAACATGTTGAAAGTATAGACCAATAAGAACTCAGAAAAATAAATTTAAATAATTCAAATAAATAAACAATAAAAAATTTCAATGTTTTACTATGGAAAATTATCAAAAAATTTTACACATAGCCAAATTAATGTCAACATAAAAAAAAACTTGATGCGTAATACCTGCTGAGAGCATGTACAATAAATTAAAATTTTATTTTATTATTTTATTTTCATAAATATATTATAAAAATTATAGAAATAAAATACATAAGTTTTAAGGTTATTTTTGAAAATCAAATTTAAAAATAAATATGTCATTAATTAATAAATATCAAAAAATAAGTTAGGCATAAATGTTCTTCTAAATCAAATCAAATCAAGTAAACATATAATCCAAATCATTTAAAAAAGGTAAAACACTTCCAATGACAAAAATAAATCCCTCTTACGTAACAAAGAAAGACACTATTGAAACCCTCCCACTACTCAGAAAAAATGAAAGACATAAAAATGGATGATTTGAAATGAAAACTTTAGTTTTGGAAAATGCACAAAAACCTCAACATTACATTAAATTTTGCAACTTCAATATTACATTAAGTTTTGCATTTATTATATTTATTTTTTATTTTGTCTTTTTTCTTTCTTTTTTTAATAGTAGAGGGTCTTAATACATATTTAAAGAATTCTCCAAAAAATACATGATCATCTAGAGAAGTCATAACTACCTCCCAAGTATCCAAAGAGTCTAATGCTCATATATTAAAACCAAAACTCAATCTAGATCTCCTCGATTTAACACAAACATGAGTCAATGCAAACAACTAGAAGGATGTAAAAAGAAAACAAAAATACCACCAGAACGACCCACAAACCAGATTTATAACAAATCAAGATTTCCCTGCACCATCTCCTTGCCATAAAAAAAAACTGAAATGTATTGAACCTATAGTAGTGACCAAACCTTGCTTTGAAAGTCCATCTGCAATCGTGTTGAGCTCCTTGTAAACATGTGAAAGAGTGATTTGCACAAAAGACCACTTAAGGAGCTGTATGCGCTCCATCCAACCAGATAAGGAGGGGGCCAAGAACGAGGACCGCTCAACCACAACGTCAATAGTAGAATTTGAATCCCCATACATATAAATCTTTTGAAATTGTAAGCGCTCAACAAAAACCAACAAATCCCATAGAGCTAATAACTCAGCCTTGGAGTTCGAGCCAGAACCCCCATGCCAGAAAAGTAAGAAATGTATTAGAGGATTAATCCTCAGCCATGCCCCACATCCACACCTACCATCCTGAGTCGCGCCATCAAAGAAGCTTATAGGAAAGACCACCTGCAATGGGGGACATAATGTTCTGGAACTGTTATCAGCTCGTTTAGGATACCCCCCTTTGAAAACCAAGCGAATTCATTAAAACAAATTATGAAGATATCATTGTACATATCAATTTGTTTCAAATTTTTAAATAAAAAAAATTGGTGACTTGTTACAGTGATATAGGCTAGTCTTTAATCAAATCCATTTACTACCACTATAACCTACATATATATCCAATAATCTACAAGTGAAATATACTACAAATGTCAAGAGGTCCAAAGCACACTTATATGAAGAGTGCACTCTTAAAAAGTATCTATCCTTCTAACTTTGTCGCGATAGAACAAATGCTTCTTATACAACTAGCTTATATCCATTAAACTCTGGATTTATCAAGCGCATAGAGGGATCAAATCTCTTTAGATGTAAACTTTTTTTAGGGTGAAAAGAGATTTGATCCTTCTCAACATTCAACGTTTAGCAAATCAAGAGTTAAGATGGATCTAAGCTACTTTAATTATTAATTATAATTATTAATTTTATTTTTATGTAATTTGAAAGAGTTAAATAACTTTGTCATGATAGAACAAATGCCTTCTATATAACTAGCCTACATCCATTTAATTCCGGATCTATACAACTAAGCCTATATCCATTTAATTCCAGATAAATGTTTACTAAGCCTATATCCATTTAATTCCAGATAAATGTTTAGAGGGATCAAATCTCTTGAGATGTAAATCTATTTTAAAATGAAAAGAGATATCCTTCTTAATACTTAGTAGATCCAAAGTTAAAATAAATTAGATATAATCCAATTTAATAATTAATTATAATTATATTATTTTATTTGTATACAATTGGAAAGAACCAAAATGTTTTAATTAATAAATTCAAATAATGTCAAATAAAGAAGCTTGGGAAGAATGGGTGTGTACTTTTTGCACTTATGGGGCAGTGGAATCAGAAAACCATTTCATTTTGGAATGTGATGCTTTTAGAGACAGTAGAGACAATTATGACAACATGTACACAAATGACCTTATTCTGATTGCTAAATATGCTCCTGGTTTGCAAGAGCACTTACTTTCCCTCGAGCATTTTTGTAGAAGGGCGGGGATGCAAGTAATTATTAGCAAAACGAAAGTAGTGGTTTTCCCTAACAAAAGAAAACATAACCAACATAAGTTCTACTTTGAAGTGAACATTTTGGAAGAATTTGCGGATTACAAATACCTCGAAATTGACTTCAACATAAATCTAAGTTGGGATGGTTGTAAAAAGAAATAAACTTTGGGGGGTTGGAAAACATTTTATGCTTTTCAAAACAGGTATAGAGAGGCATAGCTATGGGACTGGAAAACCACTCTAACTCTTTTTGGGCTTTTAGTGATCCCGTTGATTTTCTGCGGTTGTGAACTGTGGGCCAGCAGTACGTCTGAGATGCAATGGAAACAAATTGAGAAAATTCAAAAGTGTTTGATTACAAACAAATCCAAAATTAAAATTGCAGTTCCTTATGCTACCTTGTTAAGTGAAACAGGGGTTGCTCCTATTGAAGCAATTGCTATGGTGCGAGTCATAAGGTATTTAACAAAAATTGAGCAAATGGAAGAGGGTAGATGGCCTAAGGTTGTGTTTAATGACATATTGTGCAAAATAAAGAAGACTTGGATGCATCAAAATAACAAATGGTTTAGTAAATGAGGTATTTGCTTGAGCATGTGTTCCACAAACAGTGAAGAGATACAAACTTTTCTTATGGATAAGTTCCACAAACTTACTTGGGCGAAGGAGCTACGGAGAAAGAAGTACTATATTGAAGAGTTTAATCCAACTCATAATCATCAACAAAAAGCATATATAGGGGCCAATATTTTTTGGAGAGCCAAAATTCTTATTGCTCAATTAAGGACTAATTCTCATGAACTCTGTTGTGAAAAAGACCGCTAGAAAAGGCCAAAAGAAATGTGGGAGGAAAGAGTATGTGTTTTTTGCTCTTCCGGAAAAGTAGAAACGTAAAAGCATTTCATTTTAGAATGCTAGGCCTTCAAAGATAATAGGAGGAAAGAGTATGTGTTTTTTGCTCTTCCGGAAAAGTAGAAACATAAAAGCATTTCATTTTAGAATGCTAGGCCTTCAAAGACAATAGGGAAAGTTATGCAGAGAATCTAGCAACTAGCTCTTAGGATAATCTATTCAGCGAGGGGTTTGTCAAGACGTTGGGAGCATTTATTGTAAGAGTCCACAGGGAAAGGGCTGAATACAAGACCGAGATAGAGAAGCAATCTTTCCCACAGGGTATTTTTAGCCTCGTGGATGTTCAAATAATTTCATTTCCGTAACATTGTCTTTTAAATAAGGAAGCTCATCAATTTAAATAAGAAAATGATTGAATTGCAAAAAATAAAAAACAAAAAACTAGCAATCACCTAGACTATTGTTAAAACCAATTAGTCATGAAAATAACAAAAGTGGGCCAATGGCCATGCTCGGATTAACATAGGCTTGAGAGAATTGTTGTCAATTTGGAGCATCAATAGAAAGCAGGACGGAGTTAACATCACCATTATCCCACTTCGAAAACAACCAAAAAACATAGAATATAACAATTAAAAGAGGCCAGCACACCAGCACAGAGTTTTACCCCAAAACCAACCTGGACATAAGAGTTGACTGTCTTGGTGTATCTATTGGAGCGAAAAATATTGAAGTACCGAAGCCATGATCGCTGCACACACAATTGGAGAGATCTTGTTCTGAATACGGTCAAATACGGTCCCATATCTAGATTTCCACACTCCGAGCCAAGCGAATTCACACGCGTAGCAATTATAACAAACAATTCTGAAAATTTACGCGTCACAAAAGCACAGAGGAAGGTGCCGAGATTGGAAATTAGAAGCAGCAAAACAAGGTAAAGAGCGAGATGTCTCTTACAGGGCTGAAGATGACGGAAGAGGTCTGGCTCACATGCCTTACCCACGCTCTTTCCACTGAGACTGAAGAAATCATGGGTCTTTTACTCGGAGATGTCGAGGTAAGAAGTCTATTTTCGCCCTTATTTTCAATCGCATTAATGGCCTTTTCATCCCCAATCTGGCCTAATTGCACAATTGGATGAAAGCTTTCTCAATGAATTCTGCAACTAAGCCTGAAAATTGGGAAAGTAAGGATTATAGAAGGTACGGGTTCTCTGGTGCCGGCTGATACAGGTGTAGCTGCCAGATAGTGGGTTTTAGCTGTCGAAGACAAAAACAAAACCCCTCTTTCCTGGGGCTTTAATGGACATACGCAAGGATTGCTAGGTGTAGATTTCATACGCAAATTTCATTTTGGGGGCGCGCGCTGGAGAATTGCATTTTTGGTATTTATTGGGCCTATGGACATTGGGAAGTTTAAGATGTCATTTAGATTTAAGAGAAGAAGAAATGTGATGTACACAGACGCATCTAAACCCATGTCTGATATGCACTGAGATTGCATATATAGTGTTAAATTATTTACTATGCCCTTCAATTGCGTGAACTCGAGATATGCATCTTTGAGGTTCGCACCATCGAGCTGCATATCAGAACGAGGTCTAGATGGGTCGACACCAATGTCATTCAATGCATCGTTATACACAATTAAGAGTGGATGGATCACTACCAACTGCACCTGGGCTGTAGAATTCACTTCATTTCTCTTGTTGCAACCTGGGTATCACAGGATACAATGACACAGAGATGTCTCTGACATACAATTTTTTGGCAGTGCAGTATTTAAGCAATGGGAGTTCAACTGCACTTGTTTGGGGTGCTGCTCCACAGCCCCGATCCGATCGCCGGAAAGACCGCGTCGAGACTAATCCCGAGCAACTGGCAGCGGCGTCTGCTCTAGCCGAGATATCCATTTTTTAGAATTTTTAATACAATTTTGATTTGTGTCTTGTGACTTTGTATAGAAATGCCATAAGGGATGCTTCTGTGAACATGTTTGTCTTAATTCTATAGCACAGAATGTCAGCAGAAATTGGAAGAACAACAAGAGTGATTGGATGGTACCATTCACATCCACATATTACTGTCCTTCCTTCACATATTGGTAAGAACCATGACAAGTAAAATACATTTATATGCATCCCACTCTGCCTTTTTTATTAATATTTTCCGAAAAAATTATAATCCATAGTATTAGTTTTGCATAAATGAATTATCTATTTTACGATAAGAGACCAAAATAGAAGAAAGAAAAGAACTTGATGGTGTGCTGTTTACTTTAGAACCTGTAACACAACTTAAGCTATGATAAATTGATCTATAATCAGCTAAGTTTGTGTAACTGCTGGAACTGATCAGAGAATAGCAGTAGTAGAAAGGCCTAATCAACCATTAGGTAGATAAATTCCCAAGATGTCTCAAAATGGGAATTTACATCACCCTATACCGTTGTTTGATTCCCTCGAGTGTCAGTCATCCTTATGTCTTTTGATGAGAAAGATTGTGTCGCCCTTAGCCATTTATCTGGCCATTTTGTCACTTTTTTATGTTTTGATGTTTTTTCTAATATCAAGCCAAAACTGTGAGATGAAGAAGTCTTGCACTTGGCACTCTTGGAATTTGGAGGTTGGAGCTCATATTTTTACATACTTGGAGCCTTCAAATCTGGAGGATTCTAGTTTGAGTATTCCAAGAGTCTTGGAATTTGGAGGTTGGAGCTCATATTTTTACACACTCGGAGCCTTCAAATCTGGAGGATTCTAGCTTGAGGATTTTGGACTCTGGAGTCTGATCCTTATATTTTCTGTGACTTTCACACTCCTCTCTTTTTTGTTGTGCTTTTGAAGCTTCATCTAAGCATATATAGTCTGAAGCTTGATGAAATATACTTTAGCATAAAATTCATATCCTTTTTCTGAGCAAACATGGATAAGTATAACCTCTTTTATCCCCAGGAAGCTTAAAAAATGTCAAATGACGAATGTGTTGCCAGCCTCTTTAAATATTTGTTTCCTTACTCGACTTTAGGTGCATCTCAAATGCTAGAAGCTAGAATACTTAATGAAATTTGGCAAACAACTAAGTTTTTCTTGAACACTAAACAGTGATCACATATGCATGTTTCTGCCTGATCAAACCTGGAAAGCACAATTCACACCCAATGGAGCTATGCATGGAAGCAAAGTATTTGATCATGGAGCATCCTGTTTTTAATTATGATTATAAGTTTTTTTTAAACTGAAATTGTAAAATTAATAATATATATTATATAAAGTCTGTAGCCTAAGCTGACAGCAAGCTTACAAAAATTGCCATTCTTAGCTTTCAAGCCACATTTCCAGCTCCTTATTTGCTGATTACTGAGAACACTTATGTCATTATACCTACATTCCAGTATTTCTTGCATGAGAAAATTCTGACAAATTGATTACATAACGAAATACAAAAGCAGTACATGGCTAGACTGGATAACATGCCTGGCTTCATGTCACCATTGACTCTGCTACTGAATGAAATTTTTATTCTTTACTACTGTTGTCCAAGCTTCCAATGCCTTTGTTGAATTCCATGCTGTTCCCTCCAAAATTTGTCTTGATCCAGAGGTTCTGGTTGTTCTAGAATCTCATGTTCTTCAGTCTAATCTGCTCAGCTTACCGTAGACTAAGGACTCAGTGAGTTTTCTGCTTCCTGATCTAGATCTGGAGGAATAGCAGATTCCTCTTCCATTGTATTCTGTGGTACCACATCTTGCTCTTTGATGGGATGTCCCTGATTTCCTTTGGATCCATTTTTGACTCATCCATGGGAGGTTCCAAGTCAGCTGGCTCATCCTTGCCAATCACTTGACGTTCTGCCTTGTCAACAACCCATTGTTGATTTTTGTAACATCGGATGTGCTCTAGCCAAAAGAATTTGCAGGGAGGCTAGGACACATGCATTCTCAAGGACTCATAAATCGTTTTGGCAAATTCCACCCGGAGAAGGTTTAATTAAAATAATTAATTATTTTTAATAGATGCCTAAGTCTAAATATATGAAATTAAAATAATTAAAGGGTATTAATTAAACTAGGTGTGAATCTTCTAGAAAAAGACAGAGATCGAGTCAAGATGATTTGAGCCATTGATTAGGATTTAATCAGGGCCGTTGAATGTTCAAGGAGAAGATTATAAGAATAAGCTCAATGTGCACTTGGAGAATACATTGGGTGAGAGATCTAGAGATCGAATTATCAAGAGAGCATTGCAACAGTTGCTGGAGGAGTGATCGAGTCGATTTCTTGTAGTGAGGGGCAGGATAGTGGCTGGTGGAAGTTTTCCTGATTTGGTGAATACAAAACAGAGGAGGCAGAGTGAGATCCAGAGAGGCACTGTAGAGCCACGCTAAGGCAACACAGATCCTGAGAGGAGATCCGCAATTTTGCTGAGGAGTAGTCCATATCTGGTGCCAGGAGCCAAGGTGTGAGACTGGAGTGTCAAAGATCTGAGCATCCAGCTAGCAGATCGATCAACCAGAGGAGTGACGCAGTCCCTATGACTTGTGACGTAGAGGCAGCGCAATGATTGCACAAAGGCAACTTGGGGCTAGCCATTCAGAGGCTGGATCAGTGTCGGATCGCTAATGATAGCATGAGGTTAATTCTCACTTCATTTCTACCAACTATATTCTCTGTATTGGATAGCCAATAAGGTATCCAAAGATTTGTATTAAAAAACTACTTCATAATAATACAAACCCTCAGCTGCTGCATCGGTTTTCCCGCATAATAATACAAACCCTCAGCTGCTGCATCGGTTTTCCCGCATTGGGTTTTTTCGTGGACATTTGTCCAAAAACAATAGTGTATATGTGTGCGTTTATTTCTTTCTTGCTCAATATTTGTTTCCGCAATATTCTTTTATGTTGTGAAGGTTGCAGTAGTATTTATTTCAATGTTTACTGTGTAACACTGTAAATAACTTGATTTAGAATTAAAAAGTAGAAGAAATAACATCAGATTGCTGCAGTAGGGATTCGAATCTTGGAATTTTCACATGGTATCAGAGCGCAGGTGAAGTAGAGAAGAGTTTAAAAGCAGAGCTGAAGAGGGAGCTCGAAGAGCTGTGTAGGTAGCAGATTGAATCCCCATAAGGGCTACACAGTCCAGTGCCAGAAAGGCAAGATTTTTGTGGAAAAATCCTTCTCTGAGTGAGTCGACAGAGAAGAAGATTTTCTAGATCAAAATTTATCAGTGGCACAGGGAGCAGTGCAGAGCAGATCTTCAGCTGGGACGCATATTTTCTGCAGCAGTTACTAGAGCAGAAAAATGTCAGAAGGGAAGAAGAGCACACTGAGGGAATTCTGACCTCATTGAATTTCTTGCCCAAAAATTCTAAGTTCCCACGCAGAAGTAGCAATAGCCGAGAGAAGTTTTTCTCACTCCAGCAGGGAGTGCGTAGAGCCAGTTAGTAGTTGCACAAAGGGTTAGAGGCAGACTTCAACATTGTTTTTGGGCGTGATGGTAGCAACCAGGTTGAGAGATCAAGATCGGTTGGAGGGTGCCTCCAACTATGTGATCTGGAAGGCAAGGATCTCCTTCCTTCTAGATGAGCATGATCTTAAAGCCTTCATCGATAATGTGGTAGCTGTCCCTACAGATCCGAATCCATTGACAGATTACAAGAAGGATATGGCAAAGGCCAAGAGGTTGATCCTTGATGGAGTAAGATATCACGTTGTATCTCACATAGCAAGCAAAGGCACAACCAAAGAAATGTGGGATGCATTGGCCATGTTGTATAAGGGATCTCCCGAGTAGCGAAAGATGTACCTGGAGGAGAAGATGAGATCCACGAGGATGCAGAAGGGGGAGCGCATAGATCCCTACCTAACGAAGCTTTAGGAAGTCCGGGATCAACTGGCAGCTATAGGGTCAGCGCCTCAGGCTACGAAGATGGTGAGGTTAGCTGTGAACAACGTCTCAGAAGAATGGAAAGTTTTCGTCCAAAGCTAAGTCACCTGATACGGGGATACCGGGATTCGAAGAATCGGATACAGGTACGGTGACCCCGGAACAAGATACTTCTGGGATACGATACGTTATATATTATTTTATTAAAAAATATATATATTTTAAAAATATATATGTATTAATATTTTAAAAATTAGATATTTTTTACACAAATTCATACTTAATTCATTGATTTAAACATAGATTTATCTATCATCTTAGATAGTCAAGGTTTTGTTTGAGTGATGGGTACATTTTTAGTAGGGTCATGAATCATGATAGAGGAGTTTGACAACCAATGTCACTAACATCAAGGTACATAGAGGGATTGGTGCTCACTGCTCTTGATTAAATACGAGTTCCATACCCTAATACATGACAAAATTCGATGGAAACATTGCAATAACCCAATCCTGAAATCCTGAAAAACTGATAAGTCTGCTGGATTTTGAATGAGATCTAAAATTCTACTTTCTCCATATGAAATCCAATGAGGTCGGAACCACTCTCAAACATCCCGAGTCATTTCATGGTAATGTTAAAAATTTAAGTAAAAGGATGAAAATGAAGATTAAGGAAAATGTCACTTTTACTTTAAGAATTTAACATTACCATGAATCACATATAAATACTAGGGCCATAGGCTTGATGCCCTCTCCTGAAAAATCCTCCTCAATTGGTGAAAAACAATGAAATTGGTGAAAAGCAATGAGCAAAAGCCTCCTTTATAAAAAAAAAACAACGCTTTTTTGAACCCGCGGGATACGCCATACCTCGAATGGATACGCCGTATCCTTTGAATTGGGGCCGAATCCGGTACGTGCAGGTATCTGGTACGGGGATTCGGGGATTCGAGGGCATTTTAGGAGTATCCGGTGACTTAGGTCCAAAGTATTCTGGGCAGAGAAAATTTGTCGGATTGGGAGAGGATTTGGGCTGCTCTCCAACAAGAAGAGATGAAGTGTGATTTAGTAAATAGGAAACTGGATGGTAGCAGCAACAATGGACATAAAGCATAAGTAAAGGAAGAAGAAAATGCAACCCTCACATCAAAGGGGCAGCAGGAGCAGCATAGGCGAAAGAAGGACATTTCGAATATCAAGTGTTTCCGATGTGGTGAGATGAGCCACTTCAGTTCTCAGTGTCCTCTTCGGAAGAAGGACAAGGAGAAGGAGCAGGATCAACGAGCTGCTACTGCTGAGATCGAAGAGGAGTTTGCCATGATTGCCCATATACCTCCAGGGGAGAGGTGGGGTGATCTAGTATTGTAGTTCCAGAGAACTATAGATGGGCAGGATCCTTGAGAAGTCCACCTCTTGGATCAATTCCTTGCTATGGGAGCCCATAGCAACAGTAGCAGGATGGACCAGTGTCAGTTGATGCAGAGGAGTGCCAGAGTGACAGTTGCATTGGCTAGGAGCACTAGAGACTGAGCAGCGCAGAGCAGAGTTGGCAGTAGTGCAGAGTTAGCAGTAGTGCAGAGGCTTCAAAGGGTCAGCTTAGAGACTAACAACAGTCAGAAACCCAGTGACAGATGCATCATACTGAACGCAGTTGGTTCATTATTTTGGATGTTTTTCTGTTGCAACAACAATAGAGCTGTAGTGCAGATGCAGTTGACAGCAACATGTAGGGTCAACAACAATACAGATGCAACATTTGCGCAGTATTTGGTGGGCAGTGATGTCAAACATCAGCAATGCAGAGGGAGATGATATAGAGTTAGAGTAATGCTTCAACAGGTGGCATTGCTAGAGCACATTCCTCGCTAAGAGGGAGTGTTGATTTTTGTAGCATCAGATGTGCTCTAGCCTCAAGAATTTGCAGGGAGGCTAGGAAACACGCATTCGTCAAGACCCAGAAATCGTTTTGGGAAATTCCACCCGAAGAAGGTTTAATTAAAATAATTAATTATTTTTAATGGATGCCTAAGTCTAAGCTTAGGAAATTAAAATAATTAAAGGGTATTAATGAAACTGGGTGTGAATCTTCTAGAAAAAGACAGAGATCGAGTCAAGATGATCTGAGCCATTGATTAGGATTTAATCTGGGCCATTGAATGATCAATGAGAAGAAGCTCTAGAGTTTATGGGCACTTGGAGAACACATCGGGTGAGAGAGCTAGAGATCAAATTCTCAAGAGAGCAACACAACAATTGCCGGAGGAGTGATCAAGTTGATTTCTTGCAGTGAGGGGCAAGGATAGTGGCTGGTGGAAGTTTTCCTGATGTGGTGAATACAAAGCAGAGGAGGCAGAGTGAGATCCAGAGAGGCAGTGTGCCATGCTGGGCAGCGTAGGGCCACACTGAGGCAGTGTAGAGCCTGAGAGGAGATTTGCAGTTTTGCTGAGGAGCAGTCCAGATCTAGTGCTAGGAGCCGGGATGTGAGACCGGAGGGTCAGAGATCTGAGCATCTAGCCAACAGATCGATCAGCCAGAGGAGTGACGCAGTCCTTATGAGTTGTGACATAGAGGTAGCTTGGGGCTAGCCATTCAGAGGCTAGATCAATGTTGGATCGCCAATGATAGTGTGAGGTTAATTCTCACTTCATTTCTGCTAGTTATATTCTCTGTATTGGATAGCCAATAAGGTATCCAAAGATTCGTATTCAAAAACTACTGCATAATAATACAAACCCTCAGCTGCTGCACTGGTTTTCCTGCATTGGGTTTTTCCAGGGACATTTGTCCAAAACATAATGGTGTATATGTGTGTGTTTATTTCTTTCCTACTAAGTATTTGTTTCCGCAACATTTTTTATGTTGTGAAGGCTGGAGTAGTATTTATTTCGATGTTTACTGTGTAACACCGTAAATAACTTGATTCAGAATTAACAAGTAGAAGAAAGAGTATCAGATTGCTGCAGTAGGGATTCCAATCTTGGAATTTTCACACCCACCAGGTTGATTTTCACTAGTGCTTCCTAACTTGCCTTGGCCCTTTTGGACAATCTGTTGCCAAATGCCTTGTTTGAAAACAAGCTCTATAGCAAAATGATGCATTTTTATAATCCAACTTTTATGTCTAGGAGAAATTTTAAGCTGCCAAATAAATATTTGCTGGAAAACCTTTGCTGAAGTTTATTTCCACACATATTTGTGCATTTGTTGTGATGCCATGGTTCTTTGTTTTAGAGCTTATGTTATGGAATTTTCCTAGGGTTTGGCCAATGGCTTGAAGAGAGTGTTGGAAGTCTAACCTATACAGGGGTTGAGTACAACATATCTACGATTAGATGAAAAGATGGCATCCAAGGCTTCTTGCATAATCCAGAATTCCCCTAAAACTAGGGTCTTGAGTTTAATATTAGATCTTTGCCTTCTACAAGATTGAACTCCACAATGAACAACCCTTTTGTATAGGGGTGAATAAAAGATTCTTCTTTTATCTTAGATTGCCAGAAGTCCAAAATCTAGTTGTGCAGATCGACTAAACGTGGCCAAAGATCATTAAAGTGTAATATCCCTCTTGGGGGTATTACCCTTAGGGTGCAATTCTGAGCTAGGGTTTTCAATAAATCATGAAAGAATTGTACTTCATAACAATAATGCAATATTCATCAATTTATGAAACAGTGGTGCTCTTTATTGAATACACAAATAGTATAGGAAATAACCCAAGCAACAGTAGATTCCACAAACAACCATTATAAAATAGTACTGATTCAACAAGTAATCAACAGACTTACAAGGTCAACAATCTCCTCACAAGGATGGCAAGTGAAACAATGGTTTCTAGGCTATAAACTGTAGCTTCCCCCTTGCTGCCAAAGACCCTATCAACAATCCTTAATGCTAACTTGCGCCCTTAACAATTCCATGCGTCCTCCTGTTCATGCCCCCCTGTTCACCAGTAGCCTCAGTTACCTCAGGAAGTTAATCTGCTGCCATAGAAAAGTAGAAATTGGCCTACTGCTAGCACAAGGAGTTAGATTTAGCCGTTCATTGCCTCAAAAGGTGGTCTCCAGCCCTTGCTGCCTCTGTAAGTTAGTCATTTCAGCACTTTGCAACCACAGGAGAGCAAATGCCAGCCCTTAGCTGCCACAGATAACTCAACAGTTGCCCTTTTCAGTCCTTGCTGCCCCTGAGTGATGAGTCCCACCCTTTTGCTGTCTCAGAACAATGGTCTGCTGCCTTAAAGGGGTTGATTCCAGCCCTTGTTGCCACAGTCAGCTGAGATTCCAGCCCTCGATTGCCTCAGAAGATGATTCACTGCCTCAGAATGACTAGTCTAGCCTCGCGGCCTCAGAAAATTGAGATTCTAGCCTTCGCTTGCCTCAAAAGATGACTTGCTGCCTAAGAATGATTAGTCCAGCCTTGCAGCCTCAGAAAACTGAGATTCCAGACTTTGCTTGCCTCAGAAGATCACTCACTGCCTCAGAATGATTAGTCTGGCCCTCGCTTGTTGAATATTGTAAGTATGGTGTTGGTCTTCATTTTAGCCCATGAAATATATGTAACAATAAATATAAGACATGTTCTTCATGTCGGCTTCAAAAGAGAAAAAAATTGAATTTCTAAAAGTTGAATTTTTGGCTCCAAATGACAAGTTGGCCCAGGTGAAGGGACACACCCATTCGGGCTCTTGAAATGCCTAAATATAGGCCATTCATCCTCCTCCACTAGGCATGAATTCAGATCACTTCTGAGACAGAATTTGGATCATCACAAGGATGAGTCTGAGGTCGAATCTGAGGGAAGAAGACGATGAAATCTGAGGTAAAGCATAGGATGAATTTGAGGCAGAGTTTCTGGGCATACTAGAGCAGCAGGACCAAGATCTTTGGGTGCAGTAGTAAGCTGAATTTTGGCCCTAACAGATCAGACCAGGCCGAATTGTTTGGGCAGCAGATTGACTTGTCTAGAGGGCAGTTTGACCAGGGGTATGTTACTAGTCAGTTTGACTTTATGTTTGACTTGAAGATTTCGATGTATCTCTGTTGAACTGAATAATTTCTCTAAGGAAAAGGTTGTTGGGTTTTCCCCCATGTGGGATTTCCAGGGTAAAATTCTTGTCTCTTGTTTGGCTGTCTCTTTATGACCCTACTGGCATTTCATTTATACTATTGAGATCTTTTGTGTAATTGCTTTATGATGAATGTGAATGCAAGAAAATATTAACTTTATGAATCATAAGATGTAATTATCAGTTTATAAGATTCTTGAAAAATCAACATGGTATCAAAGCCTTGAGTCAAAGAGCAGCCTTGAAGAATCTAAATCAGCATACTCTTCTTGGGCTTGTTCTCTATCAGATAGCATTAACCCTTGTTATCCTTAAATTTCAGTATGAAGAATCTTGCCCTAGAAACAAACCTACTCACTAAAGGGCCGAGTTTCTACCTATCTATTGACGAAAGGCCTCAGATTTATCATTTAGGACACTGACTTAGAAGGCTGAAAGGTCTCAGTCTGAAAAACCTCAAGGCTACTGCAGGCAGGCCGAAAGGCCTTAGTCTGTTATAGTAAAGCTGAGAGGCCTCAGACATAGCCTCAGAAGATTCGAAGAATTTCAGAAGTGATCCTAAGTAATCTGAAATACCTCAGTCAATAGAAAGTTTCAAGTATAATGAAACTTGCTTGTAAGCCTTAGACTGTGGAGGGCACTGTACATTCAGAAAGGACTTGACTGATGGGTCACATGATCATTGAATGTTTTATTTCATGATATTCTGAATCTCGTTGATTGATTGATTAAATTTCAATACAGTGGAATGGACTATTGCAATAGGCAATGCTATTCTCATGGATCATTGAATGAGTTGTTTGTTTCATCAAACCATGTTTAGAAAGGGCTAGGTTAAAGCCTTAGAAATGTTGCCTTATTGAAAATATACATTATATGTGTAAAGGAGAAGTCCTTGAAATATTGAAAGCTAAATGATAAGAACCAATATGAGCAAGAAAGTCAAGAACAAAGGCAACATATGGTATTGCAGTCAAAGATATAGTAAGCATGAATGAACAGTTACTCAGGGTCATCTCGATGGATGTGGAAGATATACTAGTTGATCTATGGCAAATAATCTGTCTATTTCAAGAAGAATACTTCCTTTGATATGAATTCAAAAGCTAACATGTTGTAGAAATCTAAGCCTCTTGTCAAGTATGCAAAAAATGTTTTGTTTTGTACTGAAGTGATTATACCGGTACCATTTTGTAATGTTTACGGGAAATTGATTTCCTATGGGATGAAATAGCCTATCTATCCTCGTAGGCTATAGTCCTCAATAAAGGGGAAAACCCCAAAATTTCCAATTCTGGGCGAGTTTTGGGGAAGTTGGGCAAAGAAACCCAAAATTGGTGCTTGGAGTAAAGTTTACTCAATCATTTTAGACGAAGAGACCCCTCTAGGAAATCTATAAATATGAGAGGGATGAATTCATTTTGGAGCATCAATGTGGATCAATTTATCTCTGTTTTTTCTTGAACCTGAGGCTCTAAGGGTTTTAAGATTTAAGAACCCTTTCTCCTTGCCAATTTTGGTGGTGAAAGATTCCACCCTAGTTGACACATTTTCTATTTTTCTTCTCTTGTTCTAGCACAGGAAAAAGTTATAGAAGGGCAACAAGTTCTGAGGTGACAATCTCTGCATTTGGGCAACGAATTCTATAATGTCTTGATCCTTTGTTCTGGAACAAAGGTGCCATTGGAAAGGTAGCAAAATTCTGTATTTCATGGAAGAGGAACAAAGTTCTCTGTTGGGTTGCTCCTTTGTTTTGGGCACAAGCCAAAATCCCTATGATAAACGGATTCCTGAAGGCAACGACTTTGGCTAAGGTCAAATTCTTATTTGCCTATCTATGAGCTGGACTACAGCTAAGTTGTGGCTGACAACTGGACAGATCGAGCTTTGTAAACCCCACGAATCCATTCAGTGCATCATTCTGAGGCAACCGCACACACTGAAGACCACACAACTATGTTGTTCGATCTGGTGACAGACTAAAGCTCTGAACACACACGCAGACCTGTATAAGTGTCGATTCTTGATATTTGAGATAGGGGCAAGCACGGATCTGACCAGACTCGGGTATTCCTAGCCACACAAAATTGTTTTGGCGAATAAGGGTTTGCTCCTGAACCGATCACATTGCCTAGCGTGAATAAACAAGTTTCTATAATTAATCCGTGTCAGAATGCAGATCTTGAGGCCAAGCAATGTCTTGTATGAAGGGATTCTTAGCTATATTGGCCCCCCTGAAGTACGTGGCCAACTTAGGCATGAAATTTAAGAGCCAGGGCTCGTGTTTAAATTTTCGTTAGCTTATATTTGTCTTTGAATTATATTATGCAAACTTTTGTCGGGACAGTACACTGTTATTATATTGTGGATTGAAATTTGGATTTTTACGAAGTATTATTTTGCTTCTTTTCTCGCATTACTAAGAGGGTTGTTTAGTTTGTCGCATCGTTAAAGGGAATTTAGTTAATCACATTGAATTATTTTGCATTGGTAAAAGTCTGTGAAAACCTTAGTGTTTTTGTGCAATTAATTGCCTTAGAATACTACAGTGGTATCAAAGTAGAAGTCCTTCCAGCCTGGATGGTATTTGAAAAATGGAACCACCGGAAGCAACTTTTTGGGAAAAGTGTGCAGAATTTTGGGAGTAACAAGCAGAGTCTTGGAGGAGGTTGGAATAACAGTAAGCAGAAATTATCAGAAGATTAGAAGAATTTAACAAATTGTCGCAACATCTAGGAAAAATGAAATGGAACGACTTTTGGAATAGTGACAAGAAAAATAAGTCAAGTGATACTGATCATAAGCCCAAGCTTGAAAAACAAGGTATAAGAAAGGTTGAAGCAAAGATGAAAGCATGGACATGGCTGTATCACCCGAAAGAGAAGGTATGCGATAAACCAAATCCAATATTGGGAGAAATAAATGAAGACCATGCAGGGAAATGTGCAACGAGCCTACTCATCGGGATGCCCTCTTGTCAGAAATTCAAGAAACATTAACATCTTCATTGGATGAAAACTGCAATGAAAACACGACAAACTATGCTGCTGGGAAGGATGTTGCAATGGCTAACTTGCAAGGATGTCTAGGACCATTGGTGGATGAACATATTGAGAATAGTAGCTTTGAGGATTCTTCACTGGCTTCTCAGAAGTCACATGAATCAATAGAAGCACGAGGGTTCTCAGAATCACTATTGGATAGAAGCACTAGGACCACAGGAGTTCTACATGCAATGGTTCCACCGACAGTTTTTCAGAGAATACCAGAGTTTTTATTGGCTAAGATTAAAGTTCAAATCACAGACACTTATATGGAGGTTGATGTTTAGGGTATGCCAGGATTTGTATCAGATAAAATCAAAGATGAAAACAGAAAAGAACATGTTGCAGACATTTCTATGGAGGTTGATATGCTAGAAAAAATCTAAGACATGCCAGATCCATTACGGAGTACAAAAAATAATGACTTTGGGGATCATGCTTATATTGGAACAGTTAATCAACTTAATATTTGGCAACTAAAATAATTATCAGAGTTGATGAGGGCCGAAATTAGTCAGTGTAATGCAGAAAAGCGTGCCAAATATGTTACTTGCAAGGACATTATGTTAGTAGAAAAGCAAGGAATTGCAGATCCCTCATTGGAGGAACGTAATGAGCATGGTGGAGGGAAACATTTCGTCGAGGCATTACCTAAGAGTCTTTTACAAGCCTGTGACGATGAGCAAGCAAAGAATGGAGGTATGGAAAGTGCCCTAGGCAGTGATAAACATCTACAGGAAACTAGTGTGACTTTACAAGAAAAGAGCCAAGAGCAGCAACAAAATGGCCCAATGACTGAAGAAAATGTTTTGGGTGAAAATTTAATTAGAACTTGGAGCGAAGGATTAACAACTGTAGGTGCTGAGTTAGACAATCAGGTTAAAGATTCAGAGGGGGTGGCAATGACTTTAGGGCTTGATTCCTCCCCTATAGCATCGTCTAATGCACCATCTATGCACGTTGATCATACTCCATCTGACATAAAATTAATTGTTGAAATGGGAAGCACTCCAGTAATGCAGCATAAAAATGCTAACATTCAAGATGGTGAGTCTGTCAGCCATGTTTGCTTTCAAGAGGATCAAAATCAGAATGTTTCATTGGTCAATTTTGTGGAGAACCAGCAGGGAAAAGGGAGAAGATCATCAAATACAAAGTGTAGAAATTCAGATTTATTAGGGGTCACTTCTGAAGGAGTTTCGAGTGATGGAAGTAATGCACAACCAAACCATACAATGATGCCAGTTATATCTTCTTGCTTGATTGGCTTATCTAAGATTGTTAGTGATGATCATAGCAATAATGTGCATCCACCAACCATGGACACAACTCATAACTTTCGAGGTCTTGCAATGAAATGGGGTGCATCGCATCATAAAGAGCCAGAGTTATGTGGCATAATTCGTTCAAGCTTGCAGGTACTTATTCAACAGAAGAAGAAAGCATAGGAAGACACCCTCAATAGCTTGAGTAGTTCAGAACTGGTTGACGGCTTGGGATTAAATCTGGCTGAGCAACTAGCCAAGTCTCACTACAACTCAAAAGTTGCATCAGAAAATTTGAAAAAATTGACATCATTTTCTCCCTAATTCCTTTCGAATTTATCTAATGTCTTCATGTCATCTCCCCAAGACAAGCATGGATATCTGCAGGCTACTATGGTAGACATAGCTTATGTATCTAACAAGGGAGTAGTCAAACAATTTTTTATCAGTGCAATGCAAAAGCGTCTCAAAGTATCACAAGAAGCAAATAAATCTGGGCAAGCAAGGAAATCTTCCTTGGAAGTGGATGATTCAAATAATGAACATACAGTAGCATCAACAAGGTCCCAACTCTTAGATTTGGCAGTATCACTTCTGTAGGGGCTGGATGCTGAAGTTGTGAATATGCCTTTTGCTTCTACAAAGTCTTCTTTGCAGGATGATGAAGGGCTAGTTCAAAATAAGGCATATAAAGTGCTTGTAGGCATTCTGAAGGAACATAAGAATTTTCTGGCAAATAATTTGGATGAGATATTTGAACTTATGTTCACAACAATGCCATCCTGCCATTTTTCTGCCAAGTGACACCGACTTGATTGCTTGCAGTATTTAATCATTCATATTTTAATGACTTTTGAAGAGAGGAAAAATGGGGGCATTGCTTGTTTCCTTAGTGAAGTAATTTTTGTTGTAAAAGAGACCAATATAAAAACAAGATCTCGGGCTTATAATTTTGGACAAAATTTGCCACTGCTTGGAAGATACAAAAAATGGAGGTTCATTGGAAAAGTTGCATGATTTCTTTAACATGGTTGTAGGGTGTCTGGTAGGTGATAAGTGCAATAGTTACTGGGATAACAAGGTTGATGTACAAGTTGCTCAAGTTCTGCTTGTTAGTTCCAGATTTGTTTCCGTCTGCATTTATGCTCTTGGAAAGTTTCAACAAGGAAGTTATCAAAGCAACATTGGGGTTGAAGACAATTGTATATCAACTATTTGGAAAGTTTCAACAAGGAAGTTATCAAAGCAACATTGGGGTTGAAGACAATTGTATATCAACTATCATACATTACAGAAGAAAAAAGGATCCTTGAAGATACTAGCACTGAAATAGAGGGAAATAAATTGGCTAATGATGAAGAACAGATGCATCTTAAGGGTGGAATCGGGGAATTGGAAAGAGCTTTGGATCTTGTCAACAAGGGTCTTGAGCAATGTTATCAGAACCGGAAAGAAACCTGTTTACCAAAAACACATAAAATATTCATATTTTAAAGAAAAAACAGATATATTCATGTGCATCCATATGAATCCGAACCATTTATACACAAATATGCAAAAGTTCTCATTTATATAGCAAGTAATAGTGCATACAACCAAAATACCACTTAGTGAAAAACATCGTTGAACCAAAATTGCTACAAACATCAAGAAGCAGGCTGTAAAAGGCCTTTATAGTCTAAAATAACATCATAGATCATGGTATTATACTACAAGCTACAACTACAACAAATCAATGATCATATCATCAATCATCAATCACTATCAGAATCATCATCTTGATCATCCACGTTATCCTTATCTGAAGAATGAGTAGCATCCAAGTCTGCAATGGGATTATGGCTTGATTCCCATGGCCCTTGATTTACCCTCTAAAATTTTGAAGAAAATCAACTCCAAAATTCTTTGAAATCAACTATGTAGCAGCCCCAACAAAATAACAAGAAAATTTTCCACCAGTTGCAAAAACCACTGAAGAAAACCCAAAGATTTTTGGGAAAAAAATTATTTTTCAAGTAGCTCAAAAATCTGCCAACCCAAAAACTCTCCAAGACTCCAATCAGCGCTTCAAATCTACACAAAATCTCCATTAGAACAACCCTACAAAAAACTCTCTGAATTCTCCTCGCTGAACTCACCTCAAGAATTGCAAGAGACTCGAATGAATAGTGTGAGTGAAATAGAGGGGGTGGGGGTGTTTTAAGTAGCTTTAGGGGGGCTAGGGTAGCGTTAGTAACTAGGAAAAATAATAATTAAAAAAATTAAAAAAATTATTATTATTATTATTGTTTTCTTTTTTTCTTTTTTAATATTTTAATTTTATAAAATGCCCAGGCTTGTGTACTGGTGGAGCTGGTCTCTGAACCGGACCGGTACTGAACCGACTAGTTCGGACTGGTTTGACCTCCAAACCGGTCGGACTGGCTGGTTTTTCAGAACCGGTTCAGTTCCGATAACACTGGTCTTGAGTCATCTAGGGCCATGACGGTGGAGAAAGAGTGTCAATGTCAGTTAAGTGATTTATGATACCAACTTTCACACCTTGGCGACGCGAAAAGGTGCCTCCAAGACAATGACAACTCAATAAGGATTGAATTGAACGAATGTACAATGGCTTCAGGACAAATTCTCCAACATCAGATAAGGCAAGGGAATTGGAGAATGCTTTAGAATCTGTTAACAAGGAACTTGAAACCAAAGATATGCATCTCTAACAGTTGATGGCTGAACGTCAGCATTTGCAGGAACATGTGCTTGAAAATGGAAAATTAGACACTGTGCATGGAATTATAAACAGTGGGCATGAAAAAGAAGACAAAGGGGGGGAAATAAGACAACTCTTTAAGGACTGAATTGAACAAATTTACAATGGCTTTAGAACAAATTTTCCAACATTCAGATAAGACAAGGGAATTGGGGAATGCTTTAGAATCTGTTAAAAAGGAACTTGAAACTAGAGATATGCAGCTCCAACAGTTGATGTGTGAATGTCAGCATTTGTAGGAACATGTGCATGAAAATGGAAAATTAGACACTGTACATGGAATTATAAACAATGGGCATGAAAAAGAAGAGTGTCAATTGAGTGATTTACGATACCAACTTTCACACCTTGGCGACTCGAAAAGTTGTCTCCATGACAAAGACAACTCTTTAAGGACTAAATTGAACAAATGAACAATGGCTTCAGAACAAATTCTCCAACATTCAGATAAGACAAGGGAATTGGAGAATGCTTTAGAATATGTTAACAAGGAACTGGAAACCAGAGATATGTAGCTCCAACAGTTGTTGGCTGAATGTCAGCATTTGCAGGAACATGTGCATGAAAATGGAAAATTAGACATTGTGCATGGAATTATAAACAATGGGAATGAAAAAGAAGACAGAGGGGGGCAACAACAGAACTTGCCATTGCTTGAGGACAAGAAATGTCGGGAAGGGGGGACTGTAATGTGCCCGGGAATTTAATTGCCTATGGGATGAAATAGCCTATCCATCCCCGTAGTTATAGTCCTCATTAAAAGGGAAAACCCCAAAAATTCCAAGATTTCCAATATTGGGCGAGTTTTGGGTTAGGTGGGCAAAGAAACCCAAAATTTGGGCTTGGAGTAAAGTTTACTCAATCATTTTAGAAGAAGAAACCCCTCTAGGAAATCAATAAATATGAGAGGGATGAATTCATTTTGGAGGATCAATGTGGATCATTTTATCTCTTTTTTTCTTGAGCCTAAGGCTCTGAGGGTTTTAAGACCCCTTTCTCCTTGTCAATTTCGGGGGTGAAAGATTCCGCCTTAGTTGACACATTTTCTATTTTTCTACTCTTGTTCTAGCACAAGAAAAAATTCTAGAAGGGCAACGAGTTCTGTAATAACCAGGCTCTGTTTTGGCCAACAAGTTCTGAGGTGACAATCTTTGTTTTTGGGCAGCGGATTCTATAATATCTTGATCCTTTCTTCTGGCACAGAGGCGCCATTGGGAAGGTAGCATAATTCTTTATTTCTTGGAAGAGAAACAAAATTCTTTGTTGGGTTGCTCCTTTGTTCTGGGCACAGGATGAAATCCTTGTGATAAAAGGATTCCTGAAGGCAATGACTTTGGCTAAGGTCGAATTCTTATTTTCCTATCTACGGG
The DNA here is from genome assembly GCA_034641835.2 of Pinus albicaulis. Classification (NCBI taxonomy): domain Eukaryota; kingdom Viridiplantae; phylum Streptophyta; class Pinopsida; order Pinales; family Pinaceae; genus Pinus; species Pinus albicaulis. The sequence continues at coordinate 1,187,790,947 of CM076582.1, forward strand.
CTGGATTGGAGTTAAGTTGTGGTCGACGGTTGGACAAATTGAGCTTTGTAAACCCTACGAATCCAGTTAGTGCATCATTCTGAGGCAACCACATACTCTAAAGACCGCACAAATATCTTGTTTGATCTAGTGACAGATTAAAGCTCTGAACACACATGTGGACTTGTATAAGTGCCGAGTCTAGATATTTGATACAAGGGGCGAGCATGAATCTGAGTTGACATGGCTATTCACAGACATACGAAGTTGTTCTGGCGATTAAGAGTTTGCTCGTGAACTGATCTCATTGTCTAGTGTGAATAAACAAGTTCTTGTAATTAATCCGTGTCAGAACATAGATTTTGAGGCCAAGCAACGTCCTATAAGGGATTCTTATCTAGATCGGGCCCCTTGAAGTATGTGGCCAACCAGGCACGAATTTCAAGAGCCAGGACTCCTGTTAAATTTTGGTTAGCTTATATTTGTCTTTGAATTATACTATGCAGACTTTTGTGGGCATAGTACACTGTTGTTATATTGTGGATTAAAATTTAGATTTTTACTAAGTATTTTTTTGCTTGTTTTGTCCCATTATTAAGAGGGTTGTTCAGTTTGTTGCATCGTTAAAGGGAATTTTATTAATTGCATTATATTATTGTGTACTGCTAAAAGTCTGTGAAAACCTTAGTGTTTTTGTGCAATTAATTGCCCTAGAATACTACAGTGGTATCATAGCAGAAGTCCTGCTAGCCTGGATGGTATTTGAAAAATGGAACCAGCGGAAGAAAATTTTTGGTAAAAGTATGCAGAATTTTGGGAGCAACAGGTAGAGTCTTCGAGGAGGCTGGAAGTGCAACAAGCAAAAAATATCAGAAGATTAGAAGAATTTAACAAAATGCCACAACATCTAAGAAAAATGAAATGGAACGTCTTTTGGAATAGTGGAAAGAAAAATAAGTCAAGCGATACTGATCATAAGCCCAAGCTTGAAAAACAAGGTCTAAGAAAGGTTGAAGCAAAGACGAAAGCATGGACATGGCTGTATCCCTCGAAAGAGGAGGTATTCGATCAGCCAGATCCAATTTTGGGAGAAATAAATGAAGACCATACAGGAAAATGTGCAACAAAGGCTACTCAATAGGATGTTCTCTTGTTAGAAATGCAAGAAACATCAACATCCTCATTGGATGAGAACTGCAATGAAAACATGGGAAACAAAGTTACTGGGAAGGATGTTGTAATGGCTAACTTGCAAGGATGTCCAGGACCATTTGTGGATGAACATATTGAAAATAGTAGCTTTGAGGATTCTTCACAGGCTTCTTAGAAGTCACATGAATCAATAGAAGCACGAGGGTTTTCAAAATCACTATTGGATAGAAGCATTGAGACCACAAGATTTCTATGTGCAATGGTTCCACCGACAGTTTTTCAGGGAATGCCAGAATTTATATTGGCTAAAATTAAAGTTGAAAACACAGACACTTTTATGGAGGTTGATGTTCAGGGTATGCCAGGATTTGTATCAGATAAAATCAAGGATGAAAAGGCAAAAGAACATGTTGCAGACACTTCTATGGAGGTTGATATGCCAGAAAAAATCCAAGCATGCCAAATCCATTACAGAGTACAAAAAACAGTGACGTTGGGGATCATGCTGATATTGAAACAGTTAACTGACAAAATATTGGACAACTAAAACAATATCAGATTTGGTGAGGGCTGAAATTAGTCAGTGTAATGCAGAAAAGTGTGCCAAATATGTTTCTTGCAAGGACATTATGTTAGTAGAAAAGCAAGGAATTCCAGATCCCTAATTGGAGGAAGGTAATGAGCATGGTGTAGGGAATCATTTTGTCGAGGAATTACCTAAGAGTCTTTTAGAAGCCTGTGATGATGACCAAGCAAAGAATGGAGGCATGGAAAGTGCGCTGGGCAGTGATAAACATCTACAGGAAACTAGTGTTCCTTTACAAGAAAAGAGCCATGGGCACCAAGAAAATGGCCCAAAGATTGAAGAAAGTTCGGTTGAAAATTCACTTAGAACTTGGAGGGAAGGATTAACAACTGTAGGTGCTGAGTGAGACAATCAGGTTAAAGATTCAGAGGGGGTGGCAATGACTTTAATGCTTGATTCCTCCGCTATAGCAACATCTAATGTACCATCTATCCACGTTGATCATACTCCATCTGACAAAAAAATAATTGTTGAAAAGGGAAGCACTCCAGTAATGTAGCATAAAAATGCTGAAATTCAAGACGGTGAATCTTTAGCCCTGTTTGCTTTCAAGATGATCAAAATCAGAATGTTTCATTGGTCAATCTTGTGGAGAAATAACAGAAAAAAAGGGAGAAGATCATCAAATACAGAGTGTAGAAATTCAGATTCATTAGGGGTCACTTCTGAAGGAGTTTTGAGTGATGTAGGTAATGCACAACCAAACCATACAATGAGGCCAGTTATATCTTGTTGCCTGATTGGTTTATCTAAGATTGCTAGTGTTGATCATAACAATAATGTGCATCCACCAACCGTGGAAGTTTGCAACTACCCTATAGACACAGCTCAGAACTTTCGAGATCTTGCAAAGAAATGGGGTGCATCGCTTCATAAAGAGCCAGAGTTACGTGGCATAATTTGTTCAAGCTTGCAGGTACTTATTCAGCAGAAGAAGAAAGCACAGGAAGGCACTCTTGATAGATTGAGTAGTTCAGAACAGTTTGAGGGCTTGGAATTAAGTCTGGCTGAGCAACGAACCAAGTCTCGCTACAAGTCAAAAGTTGCATCAGAAAATCTGAAAATTTTGTCTTCAATTCCCTTTGAATTTATCTAATATCTTTATGTCATATCCCCAATACAAGCGTGGATATCTACAGGCTACTATGGCAGATATAGCTTCTGTATTTGATCAGTGCAATGCAAAAGCGTCTCGAAGTAACACAAGAAGCAACTAAATCTGGGCAAGCAAGGAAATCATCCATGGAAGTCGATGATTCAAATAATGAACAGACAAAAACATCAACAAGGGCCCAACTCTTAGATCTGGCACTATCACTTCTGTAGGGGCTGGATGTTGAAGTTGTGAATATGCCTTTTGCTTCTACAAAGTTGGCTTTGCAGGATGATGAAGTGCAAGTTAGGATGAAGGCAGATAAGGTGCTCGTAGGCATTCTAAAGGAACACAAGAATTTTCTGGCAAATAATTTGGATGAGTTATTTTTACTTGTGGTCACAACAATGCCACCCTGCCATTTTTCTGCTAAGCGACACTGGCTTGATTGCTTGCAGTATTTAATCATTCCTAAGTCACCTGATACGGGGATACGGGATACGGGGATACGGGGATTCGAGGAATCGGATTTGGGTACAGTGACCCCCAGAACAAGATACTTCTGGGATACGATACGTTATATATATATATATATTTATATATATATATATATATATATATATATATATATATATATATATATATATATATATATATTTAAAATTAGGTATTTTTTACACAAATTCATACAAAATTCATTGATTCAAACATAGATAGTTATGAGTCATACATCATCATTGATCATTGATACACCATACATGATACAATTTTCAAATTTACTCAGAAAGACAAGATTGAAGATAGTAAGATACTGTAGTTTTCTCATTAAGTCATCAGAATCAAAATGTGTTACATAAGTACACTGCCAATGGAAAATAGAAATAGAAAATACAAAAAAACTACAATCTCCAAGACTACAAGCTTGAAGCCTCAATGAATTAGAGTCAATGAGTCATCAATCCTCATCATCATAATCAGCATCACTGTCCTCATCCTGATCATCATGCTCACCACTGCTCTCCTCTGGCTTTGATGCATCCTCCTCCTCTATCATCTCTGCATCTGCTGGTGTGGAGGATGACGCCTCTACTCTATCATCAAATGTGACAGGCTCTAGCACTGGTGCATTGAGATAAAACATATGCACATGCAAACACTAACAACAAACTAAATGCAAAATATAGAGGGACAGTGCACTTACCGGATGCTCGAATCTCTTCGAAAGAACTCCCTTTCTCCTTGCTCACCCTAGCTCCTTCTCACTTCACAAAATGAAATGGGTGAGAAACAATGAAGAAAAACCTCACTTTTTTTTTTGACCGGCGGGTCCGGCCGTATCCGATTCACTGGGTACGCCGTATCCGTACAGGGTATGGTCGGGATATGTTGTACCTGGTGAATTGTGGGCGAATCGGGTACGAATTCGTATCTGATACGGGGATTCGGGATTCGGTGACCCTTTTTGACGAATCCGGTTACTTAGAATCATTCATATTTTAATGACTAGTGAAGAGAGGAAAAATGGGGGCATTGCTTGTTTCCTTAGTGAAATAATTCTTGTTGTGAAAGAGTCCAATAAAAAAACAAGATCTTGGGCTTATGATTTGCTGGACAAAATTTGCCACTGCTTGGAAGATACAGAAAATGGAGGTTCATTGGAAAAGCTGCACGAGTTCTTTAACATGGTTGTAGGGTGTCTGGGAGGTAGTGCACCACACATGATAAGTGCAACAGTTACTAGGATAGCAAAGTTGATGTACGAGTTCTCCAAGTTCTGCTTGTCTGTTCCAGATTTGTTTCCGTCTGCATTTATGCTCTTGGAAAGTAACAACAGGGAAGCTATCAAAGCAACATTGGGGTTGAAGACAATGGTATATCAACTATCATCCATTACAGAAGAAAAAAGATCCTTGAAGATAAAAGCACTGAAATAGAGGGAAATAAATTGGCTAATGACGAAGAACAAATGCATCGTAAGGGCAGAATCGGGGAATTGGAAAGAGCTTTGGATCTTGTCAATGGGGGTCTTGAGTCATCCAGGGCCATGACGGTGGAGAAAGAATGCCAATTAAGTGATTTACGATACCAACTTTCACACCATGGCGACGCGAAAAGGTGCCTGTACAAAGACAACTCTTTAAGGACTGAATTGAGCAAATGTACAATGGCTTCAGAACAAATTCTTCAACATTTAGACAAGACAAGGGAATTGGAGAATGCTTTAGAATTTGTCAACAAGGAACTTGAAACCAGAGATATGCAGCTCCAATAGTTGATGTTTGAACATCAGCATTTGGAGGAACATGTGCATGAAAATGGAAAATCAGACACTGTGCATGGAATTATAAACATTGGGCATGAAAAACAAGACAGAGGGGGGCAACAACAGAACTTGTCATTGCTTGAGGACAAGCAATGTCGAGAAGGGGAGACTGTAATGTTCTTGGGAAATTAATTGCCTATGGGATGGAATAGCCTATCCATCCATGTAGGCTATAGACTGCAATAAAGGAGAAAACCCCAAAATTTCCAATTCTGGTCGAGTTTTGGGGTAGCTGGGCGAAGAAACCCAAAATTGGGGCTTCGAGTAAAGTTTACTCAATCAATTTAGAAGAAGACACCCCTCTAGGAATCTATAAATATGAGGGTTGAATTCATTTTGGAGCATCAATGTGGATCAATTTATCTCTGTTTTTCTTGAGCCTGAGGCTCTGAAGGTTTTAAGACCCCTTTCTCCTTGTTAATTTCAGTGGTGAAAGATTCCACCCTAGTTGACACATTTTATTTTTTTCTTCTCTTGTTCAAGCACAAGAAAAAGTTCTAAAAGGGCAATGAGTTCTGTAATAACCAGTCTTTGTTTTGGCCAACAAGTTCTGAGGTGACAATCTTTGTTTTTGGGCAGTGAATTCTATAATGTCTTAATCCTTTGTTCTGGCACAGAGGTGCCATCGTGGAGGTAGCAAAATTCTTTATTTCCTGGAAAAGAGGAACGGAGTTCTTTGTTGGGTTGCTCCTTTGTTCCGGGCACAGGTTGAAATCCCTGTGATAAACGGATTCCTGAAGGCAGCGACTTTGGCTAAGGTCGAATTCTTATTTGCCTATGTACAGGCTGGACTGGAGTTAAGTTGTGGCTGACGGCTAGACAAATCGAGCTTTGTACACCCTATGAATCCATTCAGTGCATTATTCTGAGGCAACCACACACTTTAAAGACCAACAACTTTCTTGTTCGATCTGGTGACAGACTAAAGCTCTGAACTCACACATGGACCTGTATGAGCGTCGAGTCTAGATATTTGAGACAGGGGGTGAACACGAATTTGAGTCGACTCGTGTATTCGCAGCGCTACGGAATTGTTCTGGCGAGTAATGGTTTGCTCTTGAACTAATCGCATTGCCTAGTGTGAATAAACAAGTTTCTGTAATTAATCCATGTCAGAACACAAATCCTGAGGCCAGGCAACGTCTTGTACGAAGGGATTGTTAGCTAGATTGGGCCCTCTAAAGTATGTGGCCAACCCAAGCATAGATTTTAAGAGCCAAGACTCGTGTTGAAATTTTGGTTAGCTTATATTTGTCTTTGAATTATATTATGCAGACTTTTGTGGGGACAATGCACTGTTATTATATTGTGGATTAAAATTTGGATTTTTACTGAGAATTGTTTTGCTTCTTTTGTCGCATTACTAAGAGGGTTTTTCAGTTTGTCACATCGTTAAAGGGAATTTTATTAAACACATTGAATTATTGTGCACTGGTAAAAGTCTGTGAAAACCTTAGTGTTTTTGTGCATTTAAAATCCTTAGAATACTACACATTTCTTGATTTTTGCATCTAAAAAAGTTAATGACAGGGATTCATAAGTCCCTCATCAAGTTTTGACCAATTCCTTTTGAGAAGAACTGAAGTTGTCTTTGTGAAAGGCAAAATTATTGCTACTGCTATAATATTAAAACTGACTTAGTTTCGAATAATATTTAGCTAAGAATGCATAATTGCAATTCTTTACTTGCAAGTCTCTATTGAAGTTAATGGATATTGAAGACACCTATTTCAAGTTTGTGAACTGATGAGACATAGTCTAAAAGGGCACTCTCAAAGAAGAATCCAAGTTTTCCACTGTAGCTTCAAGTAGGCCAATGATATTTATAAGTATGAGCTCATAAGAAGTTGTTTGTACACCCATTGGCATGTTTTGGATTATAATAAGATTTGCAAGTGGGATAAGCCAAATGTGTGTTCCATACATCTGTACCAAAAGTGATTGGCATACTGAAGATATATTGAATTGAACAGACTTGTGTAAGGTATGTAGTCAAGTGTATAAATGGTGTTGAGATCTAAATCTCTAAAGCCATTTACCTTACACCATAGTGAAAATATCCTGAATGACTGAATAAGGGTTTTTGTATATCATTGTTCCATTGTGATTATGATTGTGCCATTACTTATATGGTAGAACTTTAGAAATATTAGGACAAATCTCTGAAGTTCCTCCCTGAGCAGGAGGAAGATAAGAAGGTCATTTGCAAGCAATATTGTCATAGGGCTGCCTAAGCCAAGAAAAAGTTATTCAACCTTTGAGAAGCTTGGTTATCAAATCTAAAGTAAATCCCTTGAGATCTCTTGTTAAGGCAAAATGCATCTTGGATACACTTCTTTCAAGTGTAATGAACTGATAGGAGATTTTGACGATATAAATTTAAATCATACTCAAGGGTTGAGTTAAGTTTTGATGATATGATATAATAATTGTTGCTACTACAATATGAAGGTCGAGTTAAAGGACCTAGCTTGCACTACTCAGAATTCGCTGATGCACTTGAAGATTGTCTACCTATTGAGAGTTGGTAGATGGAGCAAGTTTTCCTATAAAATGCTATACAAGACAATGGAATGTCATACCCTTGATTGTTTGATGACATCACATATATGATAAAAAGAAAATCTGTTGGACTTGCAAAAGATGAGTATTATAAAAACTAGGGTTTGTAAATCCCATAAGACTGAAGTCTTGGATGTGAAAGCCCTAGGGTTTGTGGATAAAACCCTAGAGTTGGATTTAGATCAATGTTTCCGCTGAAAGAAGAAACCCTAGCTCATGCAAGGTATTTGACGATGAAGACAAGGTCGACAAGGTTGCCTAAGATGATTTCTGCAAGATGGCGAGGATCAAGAGGGAGTTGACAAATCCCTTCAATCAATAGATAAGTAACTTATATCTCTCTTCCTTGATTATTATTGTTATTATTTTACTATTGGTTAGCCTCTTGTCATTGTATCCTTTGCTTGGTTATAATTGTTCTTCCATGGCCTCCGAGTGAAAATTGCAAGTACATAGTGAAGGCTACCAAGGATCTGGCAGTAGATGGAAGTAGTGGAAGAACAAAGCAAAGCTTGTGACAAGAGGACTTTCCCAGAATCGGTGATTTGTGTTGGGAGATATTGTATTAGATGAGATCTGAGCTCAGAGGGAGTAAGTAGATCAATAAGTTTGAAGTATACCTTGATTGTGATAAAGGGAAGTCAGTGGCGACTTCCAAATAGATTTACAAGATCTAGGGTGCAATAGATGGCAACATAGAGTGAGATTTGAGACTAGAGGGTACTCCCAGAAAGAGGGAGAGGATCATGAAAATACATTTGCTCCAGTGGACAAAAATTGAGGAAGAAATGTACATGGAACCACCTCAAGGTTTTGAGGGTCATGAAGGAGTCTCCTGCTTGCAAATAGAAGATTTACCTCAGACGTGGATTGATGGATCAAGGTTGATTCTATATGATTTATTTCTGATGGAAGCAAAAGGACTCATGTGTCAGAGGGATAGGGAGCTTTGTTTTAGCTTTAGAGGGAGTTGACCTCTGAGTTCAAGATGAAGGACCTAAATTTGATGCATTACCTCCTTGAAGCAAACTAGTGAGATCCCTCTGAGATTTTTGGGATGATGGACTGTCATTGAGATTGTCAGGCTAAATAGTTGATATGCTATAGTGGTAGACGGAGTAGTCGGTATTGCCACAATAGGATCTATTTTAGAAAGAGCACCTAGTTAGGGTAACTGGAAAGTAGCCAATCAACTTATGATTGAGCCAAGGCATGTGGCTCAACATGTGTTGAAGTACCAACATGGTACAGTCTATTATGGAACAACGATTTATGGTTTGAGATATGTCTCAAACAATGAAGTACAATTGCAGGGACACATAGATTCAGATTGGGTAGAGTGCAGAGTTCATCAGGATATTGCTTCAGTTTGGACTCCGTTATGATTTCTTGGATGAGTAGGAAGTAGAAATTTGTCGTACTCAGTACTGCAGAGGCAGAGTATATTGCAGCTTGGTTAGCGAGTTGAGAAGTAGTATGGATTCAAAAACTACTTGTAGGATTGGTTGATCAAGTGCAAGTGATGACCATGATGACAGGTCAAAGCACAATGAGATCTAGTACCAAGACATGGTATCGAAGAAAGCAATGTGCTCCAATACTATTCTACAGTCAAGCAGATTGCTGAGAAAGCCTCTGTCCCAGGATGAAGTCTATATACTTCGAGGACAAGCTTGGAGTGATTGAGCATGTCTCTCTTAGTAAGAGGGAGTGTTGAAATTGCAACATCAAGGACAATCATTCTCCTTGGGTTAGGTTGACCAGGAATAGGGAGAATGGTCCAGAGTGTTGATGCGACAACATTAGGGACAAACATTCTCCCTAGGTCAAGTATGTTGACCAAGATTAAGGAGAATGGTCAGACAAAGGACAATCATTCTTCTTGAGTCAAGTATGTTGACTAGAACCAGGAAGAATGGTTCTAGAGGCCCATAATTATACAGTTGAGTAGGTGCCTTTCAACATCAAGGTCAGGATTACTCTCAAGATAGTTTGTGTGAGCCCATTTAGCATCATGGCCTAGAATGAGGCCTTTGGATTTGGGACGAGGATTACTCAAATGAATTGAGTATGTCGCTTGGGTTTCACCATGGGTGAAAGAGATTGTCTAGGATGATGGTGAACCAAGACTACTCTGTATACCATGGATCAGAGGCGTCGACGATAATCATGGTGACTAGTTGATGCTAATGATGTACCATGGGTTAGATATGCTAATCAGAATTATGGTACCTAGTTGATGCTGTAGATTTTAGCATGGATCAAAGTTCTTGACCAGGAGTATGGTAATCAGATGATGTTGATGTTGATAATGTTGTTTTAACCTTTTCTTAGAGAAATTTGTCGACAAGAGAACATGTGGATAGTCATTATGAATACCTCCCTAGCTAGAGGGAGTGTTGAATTTTGTAGCTATGGTCGATCTCCATTTTAGCCCTTGAAATATATGTAACAATAAATATAAGACTTGTTCTTCATGTCGGCTTCAAAAGAGAAATTTTGAATTTCTAGAAGTTGAATTTTTGACCCCAAATGACAAGTTGGCCCTCCAAAAGATGAAGTCGGCCCCAGTGAAAGGACACCCATTTAGGCTCTTGAAATGCCAATATATAGGGCATTCATCCTCTTCCACAAGGAATGAATTCGGATCACTTTTGAGGCAGAATTCAGATCATCACAAGGACAAGTCTGAGGTCGAATCTGAGGCAAGAAGAGGATGACATCTGAGGTAAAGCATAGGACGAATCTGAGGCAAAGCTTTTGGGCATACTAGAGCAAAAGGACTGAGATATTTGGGTGCAGAAGTAAACCAAATTTTGGCCCTAACAGATCAGACCAAGCCGAATTGTTTGGGCAGTAGATTGACTTATCTAAAGGGTAGTTGGACCACGTGTGACCAGGGCCATGTTACTAGTCAGTTTTACTTGAAGATTTAGATATATCTCTGTTGAACTAAATAATTTATTATAGGAAAAAGTTGCTAGGTTTTTCCCCCATGTGGGTTTTCTTAGGTTAAAATTCCTGGTCTCTTGTTTGGCTGTCTCTTTATGATCCTATTGGAATTTCGTTTATACTGTTGAGATCTTTTGTGTAATTACGTTATGATGAATATGAATGCAAGAAAATATTAAGTTAAATAATCATAAGAAGTAATTATCAGTTTAGAAGATTCTTGAAAAATCAACATGATATCAAAGCCTTGGGTGAAAGAACAACCTTGAAGAATCTAAATCAACATACTCTTCTAGGGCTTGTTCTCTATCAGATGTTATTAGCCCTTCTTATCCTTAAATTTAAGTATGAAGAATCTTGACCTAGAAACAAACCTACTCACTAAAAGGCCGAGTTTCCACCTATCTATGGACAAAAGGCCTTAGATTCAAGATGCTGCCTTAGAAGAAGGCCAAAAGGCCTCAATTTGAAAAACCTTAGGGCTATTGTAGGCGAGATGAAAGGCCATAGTCTGTTACAATAGGGCGAGAGGCCTCAGAAGATCCGTAGAATCTCATAAGTAATCCGAAATACCTCAGTCAATATAAAGTTTCAAGTTTCTGCTTTGGAATTGGCAAGGGCTATAACAATTCGTTAGGGGTATGCTTGGGCTTGTTTAGTTGACAAGTGATGTACTCCCTTATGTGCCTCAACACATCGTCCTTTAGGCCTTTCAAGAGAGACTTTCTTTGATTTGTCTATAAGTTTTGAAGAACCCCTAGTGTCCTGCTAATGGTGTGCCATGTGCGGTCTCCAAGATCTTCTTCTTGAGTGTGGATTCAGGGGCCAAATATAACCTATCGTTATAGAAAATGACCTTATCTACTATTTTGCACCTGTCATCTTGGACGAGACTATCCATTAACCCACAAGCAATATTTTTCTTGGAATATTCTATCAAGAAGTGGGCTTTCTAATCTGTTGTGATTTCCATGAGTGAACACGCGATTGATTTCTTGCAAAGTGCATCTGCCACAACATTCTTCTTGCTCTTCACATAATATCAAAATAATAGGCCTGAATCTTGCTTATTGATTTTTGATGTCTTTCATTCATGTCCTTTTGCTCCAAGAAGTGCCATAAGGTGTTGTGATTTGTTTTGACCATGAACTTTCCCCCCACCAAAACTTCATCAAAGCATGAATAATGATGAGCATCTCTTTGTCGTTGATGGAATAGAGCTTCTCTGGATCTTTGAGTTTCCGATTTTCAAAGGCTATTAGGTGTTTATTTTGCATCAAGATAGCTCCTATCCCCTCACCCAAAGCATCACACTCCAATACGAAGGCCTGACTGAAGTCAAAAAGTGCCAAGATCGAGCATGAGCTCATCACCTCTTTGAACTTGTTTGTTGGACATTGGATAAACCAACACTCTCCGTGTGTTTCGCGACATGGACTAACCGCCTCTCATGGATCCTTATCTTTGGTGATGTGATCGTTGACTAACACTTGCGGGTTTTGGTTTAACGACAATCGTGATTCCCAACAAGTGGTATCAGAGCATAGGTCATGCATTTGATGCACACCCAACTCACGTTGGGGGGGATATTGTTGGACATTGGGTAAACCAACGGTCCCCGTGTGTTTCGCGACATGGACTAACCGTCTCTCATGGATCCTTATCTCTGGCGATGTGATCGTTGACTAACACCTACGAGTTTTGGTTTAACAACAATCGTGATTCCCAACAGTTTAATGCCCTCTTAAACTTCTCTGTTTACTTGAATGCCCATTTCTTCGTCAAGTTTGTCAATGGTGTGCCTAACTGAGGTGAGAAGTTAGGCACACCATTGAGGAGAGAACCTCGATTAGGCACACCATTGAGGAGAGAAGTGTAACTTATGCATTAAAGAGGTGTAAGAGGAATCTTTTTATGATGAGTCATTAAAGTGTGTAAGAGAGTGTAAGAGGTGTGTAAGAGCATTAAAGAGAGAGATGAATGAATCCATTAAGAGAGAGCGAGTAACATATGGATTAATTGAGGGGAGTTACATATGACATGATTGAGTCTCATGATTGAGAGACTTGAATTTCTTTTTAATAATATAATAATAATAATAATATTGATGATTAAGTCAAAATTGAACTATTAGGATTGATTGATGATCAAAAGGGTTTTTCCATCAACAATACTTGATTACCAATTGATGCAAGGTGATTTACTATTTTTGGAAAGTCATACTTGAGACTTTCTATTTTTATAAATTCATCCATGAGCTGCCAATTTTCAACACTCCCTCTCAGCTAGGGAGGAATTTCTTTCCGCAATAAAGATCTTTGCTTTCTCTGCCCATCTTTGTTCATCTCTGCTATGTATCTTCTAGAACAATGATATCTCACTCTAATGAGGAAGAATCATCATAGGGGAGATTCATCCATCACCCTATATCCACCCTATATTCACTTGGGGGCGATGCCACTTGCCAACATATGACAAAGATCTCGCACAACCAAGTCTCATCTCTGCTTGGGGGGATCCACTTGTTAACACATGACAAGGATCTTGCACATCCAAGGCTCATCTTTGCTTGGCAGGATCCAATTGTCAACACTTGTCAAGGATCTCACACATCCAAGGCTCATCACTACTTGGGGAGATCAACTTGTCAACACATGACAAGGATCTCGCACATCCAAGTCTCATTTCTGCTTGTGGGGATCCACTTGTCAACACATGACAAGGATCTCACACATCTAAAGGCTTATCTCTTGCTTGGGGGGATCCACTTGTCAACACATGACAAGGATCTCACATCAAGTCTCATTAAATGTCAGAGTGGTGGAACACCTGCATCCTAGACAAGTCACATAGATAAGTCTCACTACACCTATTGGCGGATAGGTGGCTCTTCCCCATTCATTGTGGGTCAATGTACTATCAGGCTACTCTTGAACCTATAGAAGAGGTCCCTCATCCTGCATCCTCAAAGAGCTTTTTCGACATCATTCGTAAATCTGCATGAGCTCACGCGGGAAAGGTAGCTTAGTGTTCTCGAATAGTTGTGACCACTTCCTGAAAGGGTCACATCAATATGTCCAAGCTCTCTAAAAACCAATAACTTTCCTTTTGGAAAAGGCTTGGTATAAATGTCAACTATTTGATCATTAATTCTACAATATAATGGAGCATCACTGCTCCTCTCTACACCATATCCCGGATATAGTGATATTTCATTTCAATGTGCTTGGACTTGTCATGGAACATAGGATTTTCTGCAAGACGAATCCCACTCTTATTGTCACAATATGTAACTGTTATGACTGCAACTTGCTCAAATAGCTCTCCAAAGAGTTTCCTCATCCATACTGCCTCACAACTAACCATGCTAGCAACAATGTACTCAACTTCCACTATACTCAGTGCAACAAACTTCTGCTTTCTGCTCATCCAAGAGATAATGGAATATCCCAAGCTAAAGCAACACCTAGAAGTGCTCTTTCTATCAACAAAGTTACCAACCCAATCAACATCAGTATATCCATGAAGTCTTACATTTTCAGCTGTATATCTCAATCCAATATTCATGGTCCCATGTAGGTATATCAACACTTGCTTTGTAGCAATCTAGTGTGCATGTGATGGCTTAATCGTATATTGACTCGAAGTATTGACTGCAAAACATATGTCCGGTCTAGTGTTCACTACGAACATCAATGCCCCAATCAGCTGATGAATATCAGAAGGATTTTCCAAATCAAGATCTACAACTTCACCACTTAGCTTCTTAAAATTAATTTCCATTGGAGAATTTATTGAAAATAGTACCAAGGAGAGGTGTTACTAGGCTTTTAGCCTAGCGAGCACATTAATGGCTTTTGTCCTGATGACTTTTATGAGTTATATTAATGTCATGGTGGGAAAAGGTACTTAGAGGTGTTGTACCATGTATTTTTTCTAATATTAAAGTCACTTTTATTTTATAAAGTGACTTTATGTTAAAAGTACCAAGTGTATTCTTCTAATATTAAAGTGAGGAGAAAAATCGCTTTATGAGAGAAATTAAAAAGGTACACCACATAAAAAAGGTACTAGGAGAGTTTTAAGTGATGGGGCAAATGTATGAAGGGGATCATTTGGGAGAATTGATCTCAACCACACATCTTGAGATTTGAGGATGAAATCTCAGCCGTTGGATCCTAGGTTTAGGGATTCAATCTTTTCCCAGGAGACAAAAGAGGAAAAGGGAAGCTCATTCTTTACTTCACACTCGAGAGAGCAAGAGGAGAAAAGGTGAAGTGAGAACAAGGAGAAAGGAGGAAGAGGCTGCTCCAACCATCATTTGCAGGAGGAAACTACAACAAATAGAAAGCTCGAATCCAAAGTATCAACTAGCACATTCCAGAGAGCTGTCTCGAGTTTCTAGGGGCGGAAATTTAGGAGTGAATTTCGAGGCAGTTCTTGGAGTGAATCAAGCTTGAAATTCCAGTCCTCATTCCTTTGACTGAGCACGCAATTTGAGACAGGATTCCTGGCACAAAACATGAGGCTTGTCTCTGCTACATTTTTGGTAATCAGCATGTTTTTCGTGGGATCTGTGACGAGTTTTTTGAGGTTGTTTGAATCAGAGTTGAAGCAAAAAATTCAGGGAACATTTCTGCTGAGTCTGGCTCGAAAATAGAGGCACTGCCAGTGGGCTGCTAACACTGAGTTTGAGGGATATCAAAACTGGGTAAAATGACTGTGTGAGGCACGAAATTCTATGTAACTTGGGCAGTGTCTACAACAAGTTCATGGAAAGAGATACATTAAATCTCGTGTATTTCTTGTTGTAAGAAATTTCTCTAGAAGCAAATAAAATCCTCCTTTGAAGACTGGTTTTCCCCAAGAGGCTGTGATGTTTTTCCAAGGTCAGATTGAACAAAAATAAGTCTCTTATGTGACGTAATTTTGCATTAATTATCAGTGATCAGCTGTTAAGAAAGTGTAAAAGTGTAGATGCACTCTTTATGTTTGCAATAAATACATGTAGAATTTATATCAGCATGACAAAACATGTGGGTTGGGCCTAAACAAACTTATGCAAAATTGTAAACGGGGTCAAGGGTGCAGGTCATTAAATTTTCTACATGATATCAGAGCAAGGTTGAAGGCTCAGATCTAAAAATTTCATACAGCTGGTAAAGAGGGCAGCAAGCATTAAATCCTGCTAACAGTGAACCAAAACTTGTTGAAGCTTTGTCAGAAACCCAAAGACTTTAGCAGTTCAGAGGGAGGAAGGTTCTAGTTCACAGAATTGCTCCAAATTGTTGGTTGTGGGGTCATGGCATCAGGGTTGAGAGTAGGGGACAGATTGGCAGGGGCTGAAAATTTTGGCCCATGGAAGGAGAGAATCATGCTTTTATTGGAGGAAGTTGAAGTGTGGGATGTTGTTGAAGCAGCTGTGCAAACACACACTGATCCAACTCAGTTGGTGGAGTTCAACAAGAAGAACGTGAAGGCAAAGAGTATCCTTCTTGATGCCATCAAGGACCATTTATTCCCTCATGTGTCCGGGATGAGATTTGCCTATCAGATGTGGGAGTCCTTTGTCCCTTTACACCAGAGTTCTAATGAGAACATGAAGATGGTGTTGAGATAAAAGCTATGCAACACCAAGATGACCAAGACCGACAGTGTGACCTCATATCTCACTAGGATCTCATAGGTGAAGGATGACTTAGCTGCCATTTGAGAAACTATACCATGTTAGTGTTTGTAGCATTGGATGTGTTCTAGCCACGAAATTTGGTAGAGGGGCTAGAATACAGAGATCTCCAAAGCCCAAAAATCGTTTCAGGAAATTCCACTTAGAGATAGATTAATTAGATTATTAGTTGATTTTTAAATATTTCCGAAGTCTAAACTTAGGTAATATGGCTAATTAATCAAAATTAATTAAGTCAAGGAGAAAATTCTCTAGAAACTCACATGGATCGATCCATAAATGATCTGAGTCATTGATTAAGATTTAATCTTGATTGTTGGAGTCCCAACAGGAAGACATAAGAAGGGATCGATGTGGTGATGGAGAATACACTAGAGTCACTTGGAGAATTCGATTTTCCAGAGTAGCAGCACTCTGTTGCTGGCATGGTTTTAAAAACCGGTCGTTTTGAACCGGAAACCGGTCAAACCGGCCAGTCAAGAGGCTTGCCGGTCCAAACCGGTCCAAAAACCCGGTTAGCCCTTGCATTTGACCTGGAAATACCAGTTAACCGGTGCTAACCAGCTAGTTAAGGACGAAACCCGCCGATTTATGAATAAACCGGCCGGTTAGCTACTCTTTCCCTACGCAGACCCACGCATGGCCAGAAATAGGTTTTAGGGCTGATGTGGAGGTAAGGGGAGGGTTGTTTCCCTCCAAAAACACCCTCCCCAATCTTTTATAAGCAGGGGCAGCCTCTCCTTTGTCTCACACCATCTCATTTGCTGTTTGTGAGTTTGATTGAGAGCTTGAAGAGTGTTGAGTGTTTGCCGGAGCAGTGATCTTGGAGGCTTGGAGTTGGAGTTGGAGCTATCTTTGAGATAGTTTGGAGTTGTCAATAGAGTTGGCATCTTCAAGAGGACACTAAGGAAGTTAGTTTGCATTGCCAGGTAAGGATTTTCACTTGAAAAATCCATCATTTCATTGCCGTTCATGTATTTATTTTCTCATGTGTTTAGCTATGCTATTGCTCTCAAATCTCTAGCCCTATGCTATCAAATTTTGTATGTTTGAATGTGCATTTTGTTTCGTAAATTTAACCTTAGTTGTCCATTTATCTTAGCTGCAATTTTTTTTAAATGGCAAATTTATTTCCAAATTTCAATTATTTCAAGTCAAGATGGCTCCAAAAACCAAGGACAGTGCATGGGCCCATTGTGATGTGGTTGATGGAAAGATGATATGCAAATTTTGTGAAAAATGTATTGGAGGTGGGGGTATTCTTAGATTGAAACAACGCTTGGCTGGGATAAGAGGCCAAGTAAAGCCATGTGATGCACCTAATGAACTGATAGGTTTGGTTAGGGCAGAATACCTTGCCAAGTTTGAAAAGTTTGAGGAGACTAAGGCTAGGGAGAAGGCCATCCAAGATGAAATTGCAAGGAAGAGGGAACTAATAGATATCATGAGATAGAGTGGGTATGATGATTATGAGATTCAAGACTCCACTTCTATCCCTTCCACCAATGACTCCTTTCACTATGTTCCTCCCGTTGGCCAAAAATCAAAACCAACAAAGAGACCCAACCTCCAGAGTTATTTCTCATCCACTGCTAATCCCACAGCCACTTCCTCCTAGCCAAGTCGTCAACCCACTTTGGATCAACATTGGAAAAAACAATGCAAAGAAACTTCTTATCAGTACATTGCTAGATGGTGGTATGATTCAGATATCCCATTTAATGCTGCTCACTCACCTTATTACCAAGCTATGTGGGACTCTGTTTTAATTACAGGAAAGGGCTTCAAAGGCCCTACTGTGCATGACTTGAGGGGAGCTCTTTTGCAACAAGAGATTTGTAATATTGATGAGTATTTGGCTGAATATAAAGAGTCATGGATCAAAACAGGTTGTTCCATCATGTCAGATGGATGGACTGATGGAAAGAACCACACTATTATTAACTTCCTTGTTTCTTGCCCTCGAGGAACAATGTTTTTGAGATCAGTTGATGCATCTGATAAGGTGAAGGATGCAACACTTCTATTTGAGCTTTTGGATGAGATTATTCAGGAAGTGGGGGTGCAGAATGTTGTGCAGGTCATCACAGATAATGCCTCAAACTATGTTCTTGTTGGAAAGATGCTTGAGTCCATGTATAATACCATATTTTGGACTTCATGTGCTGCACATTGCATAGACCTCATGCTTGAGGACATAGGCAAAGTGGATTGGGTAAAAAACACTGTAGATCATGGCAAGTGCATTACAAAATACATTTACAACCACTCATGGGTATTGAGCCTAATGAGGAAAAACACTAGGGGCAAAGAGCTTGTTAGGCTTGCCATTACGAGATTTGCAACTCACTTCCTCACGTTGTAATGCCTCAATTCTCAACAGAAAAACCTATAGAAAATGTTTTCTTCTGATGATTGGAGTGAATCCCGGTGGGCTCGTAGACAAGATGGAAAAGACACCAAAAAGAAAGTCTTTGACAATTATTTTTGGAAAAGGTCTTCAGAGCTGGTAAAAATTACTGAGCCCCTTGTTAAGGTGCTAAGGATGGTGGATGGGGAAAAGATGGCAATGGGATACATTTATGAGGCTCTGGATCAGGCAAAGGAGCAGATACGGGCAGTTTACAGGGACAGGTTAGCTAAATATGGACGGATATGGGAGATCATTGATAACAGATGGAATAATCAACTCCATCGTCCCATACATGCAGCTGGGTATTTTTTGAACCCAAAGTATCATTATAAAGCTCGACTAGGAGATCAGCAGGATGGGGAGGTCAGATTTGGATTGATTGATTACTTGGAGCGCATGGTCCCTAACTGTGTAGACCTTTTGGAAACACATAAACAACCTACTCTTTTCAGTATGGCAGCTGGTACCTTTGGAAAGAACTTGGTGAAAATGGCAAGAGATGTGGATCAACTAGGTAAGTAATTCCAATTTGTTTTTCTTTTCAAGTTAAATTGTTTGTAAATAAGTGATGAAATGAACTATGTTACTAATGAATGCCTTTTTATTTGCAGCACATTGGTGGGATTCATTTGGCGGGCAATGTCCTCAATTGCAAAAGTTTGCAATTAGAATCCTCAGCCAAACTTGCAGTGCTTCAGGTTGTGAGCGCAATTGGTCTGTTTTTGAGCGCATACACACAAAGAAGAGAAACCGTTTGGAACAGAAATGGTTAAATGATCTTGTGTTTGTGCAATACAACCTTCGCTTGAGGCGGAACCCACTGATGAGCAAAACACTTGATTTAGATCCCATTGTGTTGGATGATATTGATCCAACATCAGAATGGGTGGAGGAGACTGAAGATCCAGTGTTTGAGGCAGATTTTAATTTTGTTGCAGCATTAGCGGGGGGTGAATTTGAAGCAGATTTGGTGACACCATTAGACAGAGACCCAGGATTGGTAGCTGCATCAAGGAAAGGCAAACAACCAATGGAAGGCACTAGTCATGCTGCTCGAGTAACTCGTGCTTCCATTAGGTCCACTTCTATTGTTATTGGTGGCAGTGGTATTCAGGTTGCAGATGACCTTGAGGCTGAGGCATCCTCAGACTCTGATCCAGATGATGTTTATGCAACTGCCGATGTTGATCCTGTGTCTAGTAGAGGTGATGAATTTGATGATTGATCATGATTCATGTGTAGTCTTGTATTAGGTCCATGGCCTCATAGCTTGTAGCATTGTTTTTGGACTTTATGGGCCATTTGGAGCCTCATTGCTTATGTATTTTTCAATGATATGTATTGCACTCAGTGCCATTTTGATATATTCACCTTTGCATGGTATATAAATGAGCAAACTTCGCATATTTTGTCTCTATTGGCTTTGAATCATGGTCGCAAATCTTAAAAATAGTTTTTTTTTTTTTTTATTAAAAAATAATTATTTAATTTGTTTTTTTTTAAAATCGGTTCGTTTAGACCTGACCAGTACCGGTTAGACCGGTTCTGGTCCGGTTACCGGTTCATTAGGTCCATCAGTCCGGTCACTGCTTTCGGTTTCTAATACAATGGTTGCTGGAGAGTTCAAGCTTCAGTGAGGCAACAGAGTTGGAGAGCGGCAGGGACAATGATCCAAAGGAAGTATTCCAGTTATGTAAAGGCAACAACAAGTGACAAAAGTGATCCACGCAGAAGTAGTGTAGAGACTGCGCAGATGCTGACGCAGAGCAGTTCGATTTAGCTGAGGAGGAGGTCGATTCAGTTTCCAGAGTCTGGTAAAGTCTTCCAGAGGGTTGGGAGAGTCACTTCCAACAACAGAGGCAGGCTAGACGACTTGCTTAGGGGTAGAATCGAGACACACGTGTGAGAGACAACACAAAGGCAGCGTAGAAGGGCTCACACTTGGGTTTGGACGGCCAATTCGCTGTAGAAGCGAGTGCCGAGATTGCTTGTGGGGTGAGAGAATTTTCCTCTCTAATTGTTTCGGTCAGATACTTGCTGATTGGATTGCCAGTTGGGCATCTATGGATTGTACTGATATTTTCACTGCTGCATAATAATAAAAACCCTCATTGTTGCACTGGTTTTCCCAAGTTGGGTTTTTCCAGGGACATTTGTCCAAAAATAATAGTGTCATCTTTATGTGTGTGTGTGTGCTAGTATTTTCTCAGTTTCCAATGCTATTTTCTTCTGCAGTTTATTTGTGAAAATCAATGTGAAATATTTGGTATTTTCCATAGCAAACTGCAAACAAATTGTTAAATAAATTTAACTATTAGGAAAATAATTTCCAGTTGCTGTGATAGAGGATATTTTCACAGTCTAGATGAACAGTTGGTTAGGATTGCTTTGGATGGGTTCCATGAGAAGTGGGATGGTTTTATCCATGGCTTGGTGGCCAGAGAGCATTTTCTTGGTTGGAGGAGGATGTGGGATGATTTCATCCAAGAGGAGACCAGGAGGAGTGCAAAGGGGGGTAATAAGAGTGGTGGGGAAGGGGAAGAGGAGAATGTTGCTCTTGCAGCAAAGGGCAAGAAGAAGAAGGCCAAGAAGGGGTCTTCTAATGGAACAAAGCAGGAGAAGGGGAAGCAAAAGGCTAAGGAGAAGGACATGAGCAAAGTGAAATACTTTGCTTGTGGGAAGATGGGTCACTACACTGTACAATGTCCCAACAAGAAGGGTAAGAAGAAACATGGAGTTGCAACTTCAGTTGAGGTGGATGATTTTGTGGCTACATTTGATTCAGTGTGTGCATTGGTGGTGAGTTTAGCCACTCATGTTACATCTTCTCGTGCATGGTTCATTGACAGTGGAGCATCCTACCATATGACCGGAGTGAGAGAACACTTCACGAGCCTTTTAAAGGATGATGTAGACTTGGAGGTTGTGCTTGGAGACAACTCCAAAGCCAAAGCGACAGGAGTAGGGACAGTTTCATTTCAGAGGGAGTCATTACCTCCTCTGAAGGTGGCAGATGTTCTATATGTTCCGAGGTTGAAGAAGACTTTGATATTAGTCTCTATCTTGGAGGACAGGGGGTTTGAGGTATTGTTCTGAAAGGGACAAGTGTTGATATATCCCAGAGGATCCAATATTGAGTCTGCTCGTGTGATTGGAACTCGTAGTGGGAGACTATATAGACTTATGTTTTAGCCTCTTTGAGCTATGGTACCGCATCAATAGCAGCAGTACCGGTAGTAGTGAGTTTTGTGAGCTATGGCACAGGAGGATGACCCACTTGCACCATGGAGCTTTGAGGATGTTGAGGGAGATGGTTATAGGTTTGCTCGACTTCAACACATAACATCATGATGTGTGTAGGGGGTGTGCTTTGGGAAAGTACACCAAGACACCTTTCTCAGGCAGTGACAACAGAGCTGTAGGTATCCTTGATTTAATTTATTTTGACGTATGTGGTCCCATGTCCCATGTTCCATTGAGTGGATATGAGTATTATGTGACTTTCATTAATGACCACTCCAGGAAGACTTGAATTTACTTCCTGAAGACCAAGGATGAGGTCTTCCAGAGGTTCCAAGAGTTTAAGGCTCTTGTGGAGAACCAGACAAGGAGGAAAATCAGGGTGTTGAGATTAGAAAATGGGGCGAGTATACCTCCATGGAGATGAAGAAGTTTTGTGGGAGTGTCGACATCAAGAGGGAGTACATTGTGCCTTATAACTCCCAATAGAATGGGGTGGCAGAGGAAGAACAAGACCATTGTGGGTGCAACTAGAGCGATGTTATATGATCAGAGTTTACCTTTCTTCTTGTGGGCCGAGGCGTGTAACACTGCGATACAATTGCAACCCACACAAAGTCTTGGGGAGCAAGACTCCTGAGGAGGTGTTTATTTGCAAGAAGTTGGAAGTTGGGCACATTAGGATATTTGGGTACCTTATTCATATGTCCCTGAGGAGAAGAGGACGAAGTTGGAACCCACTGCAGAGAAGGGTATCCTAGTGGGTTACAGTGAGAGAAACAAAGCCTACCGTATATATCTTCCTGCACAAAGGAAGATTGTCTTGAGGCGGGATGTGAGATTTGAGGAGGAGAGGGCTTTAAGGAGGTCTCGAGAGGTTGATTAGGTAGAGGAGCAGGCTCCTCAGCAGGGGGGCATGCTACAGGTTTCAAGAACATCAGGTGGTGTATTAGGATCAGGAGGTTCACCTTCTTCAGGGGTGACAGGTTCACAGAGTACTGTTTCGCCTGGTTGAGGTTCATCTGGTGCATGATCATCAGACATAGTATCTCAGTCCAGGATCTCCATTGGTTATAATAGAGCCTTCCTTGTCAGGTGGAGAGGCACCAGTTGAGGATTTTCCCATACCACCACAGGAGACTACTAAAGGGAAGAGGAAGCCAAAATGGCTTTGGGAGACCCTTAAGGAGGCTCAGGAGGCAGTGGGGAGACCTGAGGGAGAGAAAACTACCAGAGAGGTTAGGTGGCTTTGTGGCAGATGTTGTGGAGACAAAGCCAACTAGTTTTGAGGAGGCCGCCAGTCAGCAGATCTGGAGGCATGCCATGGTGGAGGAGTATGCCACTATCATGAGGAATGATGTCTGGGAGGTAGTGCCACGTCTTGAGGAGAAGTCAATGGTGACTTCCAGGTGGCTTTACAAGATCAAACATGATGTGGATGGAAACGTGGAAAGGTTCAAGGTTCGATTTGTGGGGCAGGGGTTCTCACAGGTAAAGGGAGTTGACTATGATGAGACCTTTGCACCGATTGCTCATTATACTTCTATTAAAGAAGTGATATCTATAACAACTGAGATGGGATGGAGGATTCACCAGATGGACGTGAAGACCGCCTTTCTCAATGGTGTTATACAGGAGGAGTTGTACATTGAGTAGCCTGAGGGCTTTGAGTTGCATGGGAGGGAGTCTCATGTGTGTAGGCTTAAGAAAGCCTTGTATGAACTGAAGCAGGCACCGAGGGCATGGTATGAAAGGATAGATGTCTACTTGCAACAGATGGGTTTCTAAAAGAGTGATGTAGATTTGAACCTATACTTTATGATGGTAGGTGATGATGATCCACTCATTCTGGTTCTATATGTGGATGACTTGTTTATTACATGGGAAGACAAACTCATCCAACATTGCAAGAGAGATCTTGCTTCAGAGTTTGATATGACTAATATGGGTTTGATGCATTACTTTCTGGGGTAGGAGGTTTGACAAGAGGATGGACATATCTTCGTGGGCAAGGGCAGGTATGCAGATGATATATTGAGGAGATTCCGTATGGAGGGTTGCAGGCATATGGCTACTCCTATGATCACCAATTGGAAGACACTGCATGCTTCATATTTTGAGTTGGTGAACCCCACTTTGTATCGACAACTAATCGGTTCATTGATGTATTGCTCAACGCTAGATCAGATATTTGTTTTGCAGTCAACACGTTGAGTCAATTTATGATGGAGCCCAGGAGAGTACACTGGGTGGCTGCAAAACATGTGTTGAGGTACTTACATGGCACAATGGATTATGGTTTGGACTATGTCAGGGTTGATGGAGTTAGATTGATTGGTTTCACAGACTCAGATTGGGTTGGAAGCGCTAGTGACATGAAGAGTACTTCTGGGTGTTGTTTCTCATTGGTATCAACAATTGTATCATGGTTCAGTAGGAAACAAAAGTTAGTGGCATTGAGCAGCGCAGAGGTAGAGTATATGGCAGCTAGTTAGGCAGGGTGCGAGGCATTGTGGCTTCATAAGATGCTTTTTGGTTTATTTGGTCAAATGTTGAGACTAACTACGATATACTGCGATAATCCGAGTTGTATTAAACTCTCTGAGAAGCTAGTATTTCAGGACCGGTCAAAGCATATTGAGATCAAATATCAATGCATCAGAGATTGGGTTCAGCGAGGGGTAGTGAAGCTTGAGTATATATGCATTGATGAACATGTAGCAGATAGTCTCACCAAATCATTGCTAAGGGGCAAGAATTTATTTTTCAGAGATAGGATGGGAGTGGTGAGAAATACCTTCCTCGGTAAGAGGGAATGTTGAAAATAGTACCAAGGGGAGGTGTTACTAGGATTTTATCCATTTTAGCTTAGTGAGCACATTAATGACTTTTGTCTTGATGACATTTATGAGTTATAGTAATGTCATGGTGGGAAAAGGTACTTAGAATTGTTGTACCATGTACTTTTTTTAATATTAAAGTCACTTTTACTTTATAACGTTACTTTATGTTAAAAGTACCAAGTGTACTTTTCTAATATTAAAGTGAGGAGAAAAATCACTTTATGAGAGAAATTAAAAAGGTACACAACTTAAAAAAGGTACTAGGAGACTTTTAAGTGATGGGGCCAATGTATGAGGGGGGTTATTTGGGAGAAATGATCTCAACCACACATCTTGAGATTTGAGGATGAAATCTCATCCATTGAATTCTAGGTTTAGGGATTCAATCTTTTCCAAGGAGACAAAAGAGGAAAGGGAAACTCATTCTTTACTTCACACTTGAGAGAGCAAGAGGAGAAAAGGAGAAAGGTGGAAGAGGTTGTTACAACCATCATTTGTAGGAGGAAACTACAACAAATAGAAGGCTCGAATCCCAAGTATCAGCTAGCACATTCTAGAGAGCAGTCTCGAGTTTCTAGGGGCGGAAAATTTGGGAGTGAATTTCGAGGCAGTTCCTGGAGTGAATCGGGCTCAAAATTCCAGTGCTCATTCCTTTGACTGAGCATGCAATTTTAGGTAGGATTCTTGGCACAAAACGTGAGGCCTGTCTCTGCTACATTTCTGGTACAGTTAGCATGTTTTTCGTGGGATTTGTGACGATTTTTTTGAGGCTATTTGAATTAGAGTTAAAGCAGAAAATTCAGGGAGCATTTCTGCTGAGTCTGGCTTGAAAATTGAGTCACTGTCAGTGGGATGCTAACACTGAGTTCAAGGAAAGTCACAGCCGAGTAAAATGACTGTTTGTGAGGCATGAAATTCTATGTAACCTAGGCAGCGTCTACAACAAGTTCGAGGAAAGAGATAAGTTAAATCTCTTGTGTATTTCTTGTTGTAAGAAATTTCTAGAAGCAAATAAAATCCTCCTTTGAAGACTGGTTTTCCCCAAGAGGATGTGGGGTTTTATGAAGGTCATATTGACCAAAAATAAGTGTCTATTATCTGATGAATGCTTGCATTAATTTTGCATTAATTATCAATTGTTAAGAAAGTGTAAAAGTGTAGACGCACTCTTTATGTTTGCAATAAATGCATGTAGAATTTATATCAGCATGACATAACATGTAAGTTGGCCTAAACAAACTTATGCAAAATTGTAAATGGGGTCAAGGATGTAGGTCATTAAATTTTCTAGAGGATTCATAGACTTGCTATGTCATATCAAATCATTCCAGTAGCTTGACAACATGTTTTCCTTGAGAAAGAAAAATCTCACTACGTCTCTACCACACTGCAAGACCCAAAAAGTAGTGCATCAAATGAAGATCTTTCATTTCAAATTCAGAAGCTAACTCCCTCTTACACTGGAGGATAAACATATAATACCAAAATCAAAAGGCATGTCTTGGTCTGTCTTGAAGTAAATATTTGGATTAGCATTACTTCTAGTAAAACCAAGCTTCATCAAGGAGCTACCAATGCAGGCATACCAAGCTCTTGGAGCTTGCTTCAAACCATAGAGGGATTTCTTCGGTCCGAACACATAAGTTTTCTAGCCATGTACTTCAAAGGATTGTTGTTGCTCCACAAATACTTCTTCCCTGAGGAATCCATGCAGAAAAACAATCTTCTCATTCATTTGGTGAAGGGACCATCCTCGGTTAGCAGCGAGAACCACAATAGATTAGATGGTTCTATAATGGGCAACGAGTTCAAAGATTTCATCATAGTCTATTCCCTTTTTCCGAGAGAACCCTTTGGCCACAAATCTAGCTTTATATATTTCAATACTGCTATCAAAACCATGTTTAATTTTATACAACCTTTTAGAAGACACAAAAAATTTACCTTTGGGTCTTAGAACCACTTCACATACATCATTATGAATGATGGACTCATATTCTTCAGCTATTGCATCTTTCCACACTTGAGCCTTCACAACTTCAAAAGTGCATGGTTCAATTTGAATAATGTTGCTCATGGCCACAACATATCTCTGTAATCGACATGGTTTTAGCTTTATATTTTTCAATACTGCCATCAACACCATGTTTAATTTTATACAGTCTTTTAGAAGACACAAAAAATTTACCTTTGGGTCTTAGAACCACTTCCCATACATCATTATGAATGATGGACTCATATTCTTTAGCCATTGCATCTTTCCACACTCGAGCCTTCACAACTTCAAAAGTGCATGGTTCAATTTGAATAATGTTGCTCATGGTCACAACATATCCCTGGAATCGACATGGTTTCTTGCTTTCTCCAAAGGTTACTCTGGGAGTAGCATGTCTATCATCATCTTGTAAAGTGTTATGAAACCATAAGCATCTTTTTCTAACACATGGAGAAGGATCCAAGGTGTCCATGGGATCCATGGGTTCATCGGCAAGATCAAGCTTAGACTTGGGATCTTCTTGTGCATCCTAGGCATCATCCTGTCTTTCAACATTAGCAGGAGGAGGAGTGTCTATGGCTTTTCAAAGAGCCGCATCTTCATCAAATGTTATATTTTTGCTAAACTCTATATTTCTTTGTCCAAGTACATATATTCTATAAGCTTTAGAATTTTCACAATATCCAACAATCATTCTTTTCTTACCTTAAGCTTCCAGCTTGATACTCTTTTCCTTTGGCACATGAAAGTAGACAGGGTAGTCAAAGATCCTTAGGTGCCCATTTTGTTCTAGGTTCTATCGTACGATGGTCTCTTTCCTGATTCCAACTTCTTTGCAAAAGTCTTGAGCCCTTGTCCACTTCATGTCCTCTCAAGTCATGGGATGGCTTGACACCTTCCTCAATCTCGATACAAAGAACTTGGTTCTCACATTCATCAAATATACCTGTTGATCCTATAACAAGAGCAAGAGCAATAGTAACAAAGTAAATAAACATAATGAAAATATACCTAATGGTGAGACTAGTCTTTCTTTCTTTTCTAGATGTGAGAGTGGCTCTTTCATTATCCTTGCATTCGCTTTTCTTGATCGCATCCTCATCAAGAAGTTAGTGAAAGAATCATTCAAATACTCATACAGGAAAAATAAACCATTGATCTATAAAGATAAATCTAAACAAGAACAATGACACAAAGAAACAACATAACACTTGAAAATACTTTGGGATTGAAAGACGCTGTTAGCTCCCTCTTGATCCAACCTCTATAGGTTACCACTGTCCATAAGTCATATGTCATTGGCAGAAGAAATGCATCTTTTTGATCACCACTTGACAAACTCCATCATGATCCACTCTAGTCTCAGGTATTTTGGAAACCATCTTTCTCACATGAGGTAATGCTTTATAGTGAAGATGAGTGAACTTTTGGTGCCACAGTTTATATTGATAATTACTTATCATGAATCAATGCATGTATAGGTCTTCCATTGCTTTTATACAGATTTTCAAATCTTGATCCCAGAGTGAAGGCATGTAATAATAATTATACATATTGACTTCATTGTCTGCAATGATATTAGTTATAATCCGTCTTTGATTGCTGCAAAAGAGGTTAATTTAGAAAACTATCATTCCATCTTTTGCAAAAGTCATGATTCATACCTACAACCACTATTGTTAGTAAACTTTAATATCAAAATTACTAAAACCCATAAGATTATGACCATTTTCATATAGCGTGAGAGTCAAATTCCCCCCATCTTCAACATTCAATTTCTATTAGTTATTCTTTCATAACCTTCTATGCATTATACTTCTTTTCAAGACATCACTTTCTTGCACATGCATAAACAAAAATAAAACTACTCTTTACTTTTTCATGCATCACCAAGTGCCAAAACCACAACTATTAAACACATGCAACACCTTAATTACTATCATATCATGGGTTCCTTGAAATCATGGAAGAACTGCAGTAATAAAATTTCAACAACAAAATTTCAACAGTATGTTGAAATTTGGTTACCAGAGGACAGGTGGTTTCCTAAGGCTTTGATCTTTGGCCTAGGAAAAAGTGTCTAAAAGAATTTAATTTTTCTCCTAAAGTGACTTTATAAAGTTATAAAGTCAAATCTAATTTAAAAGTGATTTGAAGTGATAAAGTTACTATGTCTAATTTTAAAGTGACTTTAATAAAGTCAATGTGAAATTAGAAAGTGAAAGGTGACTTTGGAAATAAATGACTAAGTGGGTCTTTATTAAAGTGGGGTGAATTAAAAAATAGAAAGTGAGATTTAAATGAGCATTTAATTTCAGCCTTAGATCTAAAGCTATTTCAACCATTGGATTTAGGGATTCCCCAAAAGTCACTTAGGGTTAGGTTAAAGGAGGAAAATGAGAGAAAAGATCATTCATTCTTTCATGAGCAGATTGAGAGAGGAGGAGAGAAAGCAAGAGAAAATTTATGAGCAGTGACAAGAAGGAGGGCAACAACACTTATATTCAGCAAATCCGTACAGCAAGGATAGAGCATGAAGTTAAAGGCAAGTGGGCACGAATTTCGAGGGAGGAAAATCAACATTTATTGCAGCACGTTTTTCGAGGTCCGTACAGTAGCAAGGAGGTACAAAAATCGAGGTCCGTACAACAGAGATAGAAAGCTGGTTTTCTGGAATCCATACAGCAGCAAACAACACGTAAAACGAGGTCCGTACATCAACCATACAACATGGAAATCGAGGCAACATTTGCACAGAGTTCGAGGGAGGCCATACAGCTGTTCTGTCATTGTTTTCGGTGCTGTCTAGTCCGTACAACAGAGATAGAAAGCTGGTTTTCTGGAATCCATACAGCAACAAACAACATGCAAAACGAGGTACGTACATCAGCCATACAACATGGAAATCGAGGCAGCATTTGCACAGATTTTGAGGGAGGCCATACAACTGTTCTGTCATTGTTTGCGGTGCTGTCTGTACAACATTTAACGCTGTACTTTTTGCTGATATTTTCTGTTTGTATTTGGCACGAAAATCGAGGCGGAGTTTGTGCACAATGTTCGAGATAAGTACATTTATAAGGTTGCTGTAATTTTTGCTGTGTAATTTCTGTCTCACTGTAAAAGCTATTTATCAGAAATAAAGAGAAGCTTTCAAACTGGTTTTTCCCAAGAGTTGTAGGGGGTTTTTCTAGGGTCATATTGACAAAAAATCAGCGTGTCTATTTTCTGTGTGTGGCTGATTTATTTTTCTGAGTTTTATTTCTGCATTTCAGCACTGTGAAATTTCCAGAATTTGTGTTTTCAGAAAATATTTATTTTTCCAGCTTGTTGAATGTATGGGTATGGGAATGGGCATTTAACTCTATGGGAGAAATAAGGAGAAACTGAAAACCGGGGTTGGGAACATAAATTTCTACATGGTATTAGAGCTATTTTGCTGAAAGTGTAGTTTGGGACAACAAGAAGAAAAATTACATCAAACTAATTTTTCACACAGAAAACAATACCTTTACTACAACAGTGTCATTTTCAGTTTATTAGGACAGCAAACATGTCTTTGGGTTTGAGGGTGGAAGATAGGTTGGATGGGCATAGTAATTACAATGTATGAAAGGAAAGAATGCAGAGCATCTTTGAGGAGGCAGAACTCTGGGGTATAATGGTGAATATCCAACAACACCCTGTGAATGTGTCTACTGATGCCGTTCAGTTGGCAGACTTTAACAAGAAGAATAACAAGCGGTTTCAGGAGTTCAGAGCTCTTGTGGAGACTCAGACAGGTCGGAAGATCAAGTCCCCGAGGTCGGACAATCAAGGGAAGTACACCCTTGGTGAGTTTGTTGATTGTTGTGCGGAGGCAGGCATTAGGAGGGAGTCCACAGTTTCTTACAACCCCCAACAGAATGGGGTTGTGGAGAGGAAGAACAGATCGATCAGAGGGGCTGCCAAAGCCATGCTACATGATCAGGGGTTACCATTGTTTTTGTTGGCAGAGGCCTGTAACACTGCTGTATATTTGTAGAACAAGAGTCCGCATCGTGCCTTAGGGCATGTGACTCTGGAGGAGGCTTTTTCTGGGAAGAAGCCTGATGTTGGTCATCTTCGTATCTTTGGGTGTATTGCATACTCCTACGTACCCAAGGAGAAGAGGACCAAGCTAGAGCTCACCACAGAGAAGGGTATCTTTGTGGGCTACAGTGAGACCTCGAAAGCCTTTCGGATTTATATTCCCGCACAGAGGAGAGTTGTTGTCAGGTGGCATGTGAAGTTCGAGGAGGACAGGGCTTTCAGGAGGTCACGGGAGTTAGAGTATCTGGATCAGCCAGACCCTCAGGAGCAGCTGAGTCAGTCGCAGGGATCAAGAGGATCTGGAGGTACATCGATTACAGTGTCAGGTCCATCAGTGAGCAGTGGCTAGTAGAGTCAGAGGGGTGGTGCTTCGGGCAGCATGCAGAGCTGTTCACTAGGGAGTCCATTAATGGACAGTTCACACGGTATTTCAGCGTCTACAGGTTCAGGTTCAGGCAGGAGGACAAAAGACAGACAGTCAGGAGTTGAGGCTCTTGATGAGGAGGAGTTTCATTCTCCAGTGGGTGAAGTGTGCTCAAGGAAGAGGAAGCTCAAGTGGCTTCAAGATACCTTGAGAGAGGCCACATCTGTTGCTGGGCCAAAGAGGCCGGTCAGAGAGAGCAGACCACCTGAGAGGTTCTGTAGCTATATGGCAATGGTTGCCAACATCATTGACTCTGAGCCTTTTGGCTATGAGGAGGAAGCTAGCCAGCAGGTCTAGAGAGAGGCCATGCAGGAAGAGTATTCTTCTATCATGAAGAATGATGTTTTGGAGGTGGTGCCGAGGCTTGAGGGAAAATCCGTGGTTACTTGCAGATGGCTTTACAAGGTAAAGCATGCGGCAGATGGCAGCATTGAGAAATTCAAGGCAAGGTTTGTGGCTAGAGGGTTCTCCCAGGTAGAGGGAGTAGATTATGAGGAGACCTTTGCTCTCGTGCCTCGATATACTTCGATTCGCTCCATCATATCGATAACAGCAGAGATGGGTTGGAAGATCCACCGGATGGATGTGAAGACCGCATTTCTCAATGGCTTCATACAGGAGGAGGTGTACATTGAGCAGCCACAGGGCTTTGAGGTGCATGGGAAGGAGTCCCATGTGTGCAGATTGAAGAAGGCCCTTTTATGGCCTGAGGCAAGCTCCCAGAGCTTGGTACTCCAGGATAGATACATACTTGCAGGAGATGGGTTTCATGAAGAGTGATGTAGATCCGAACCTATACTTTATTTTGATAGGTGAGGAGCCTCTCATTCTGGTGCTGTATGTGGATGACTTGGTCATTACGGGTGCAGAGAGACTCATAGAGCACTGCAAGAGAGATCTTGCGTCGGAGTTTGAGATGAAAGACATTGGCTTGATGCATTACTTTTTGGGTTTGGAGGTGTGGCAGGAGGAGGGGCATTTCTTCCTGGGGCAGGGGAAGTATATTGTGGACATCCTTGGCAGATTCCACATGGAGGATTGTAAACCCATGTCGACACCGATGATCACCAACTGGAAGAAGCTTCATGCTTCGGATTTCGAGTTGGTGGATCCCACATTGTACAGACAGCTGATTGGTTCCTTGATGTATTTGGTCAACACTAGACCAGATATTTGTTTTGCAGTCAACATGATGAGTCAGTTTATGTGTGAGCCTAGGAAGGTTCATTGGGTGGCTGCAAAACACATTTTGTGGTACTTGCAGGGGACAGTGGATTATGGTCTGGACTACAGGCAGGGGGATGGAGTGAGATTGGCAGGTTACACTGATTCTGATTGGGCAGGTTGTGCTTCTGATAGGAAGAGCACTTCAGGGTGCTGTTTTGGGTTGGGTTCGGCAGTGGTGTCATGGTTCAGCCGGAAGCAGCAGTTAGTAGCATTGAGTTCAGCGGAAGCAGAGTATATGGCAGCCAGTCTAGCTAGTTGTGAGGCCATCTGGCTTCGCAAGATGTTGTTTGGCTTATTTGGTCAGCCGTTGAGACCTTCAGTGATTTACTGTGATAATCAGAGTTGCATTAAACTCACGGAGAATCCAGTATTTCATGACAGGGCAAAGCATATCGGGATCAAATATCATTTCATCAGAGACTATGTTCAGAAGGGAGCTGTGAAGCTTGAGTAT
Organism: Pinus albicaulis; assembly: GCA_034641835.2. Lineage (NCBI taxonomy): Eukaryota > Viridiplantae > Streptophyta > Pinopsida > Pinales > Pinaceae > Pinus > Pinus albicaulis. The sequence goes on from CM076582.1 coordinate 1,187,823,948, forward strand.
ATTCCCACTGATGAGCAGGTTGCAGATATTCTTACTAAAGCCTTACCACAGGGCAAGCATGTCTACTTCAGAGACAAGATGGGTGTGGTGAAGAACACCTTCCTCGGTAAGAGGGAGTGTTGAAATTTGGTTATCGGAGGACAGGTGGTTTCTAAAGGCTTTGATCTTTGGCCTAGGGAAAAGTGTCCAAAAGAATTTAATTTTTCTTTTAAAGTGACTTTATAAAGTTATAAAGTCAAATCTAATTTAAAAATGACTTAAAGTGATAAAGTTACTAAGTTTAATTTTAAAGTGATTTTAATAAAGTCAATGTGAAATTCGAAAGTGAAAAGTGACTTGGGAAATAAATGACTAAGTGCGTCTTTATTAAAGTGGGGTGAATTACAAAAATAGAAAGTGAGATTTAAATGAGCATTTAATCTCAGCCCTAGATCTAAAGCTATTTTAGCCATTGGATTTAGAGATTCCCCAAAAGTCACTTAGGGTTAGTTAAAGGAGGAAAATGAGAGAAAAGATCATTCATTCTTTCATGAGTAGATTGAGGGAGGGGGAGAGAAAGCAAGGGAGAATTTTTGATCAGTGAGGAAAAGGAGGGCAGCAACACTTATGTTCAGCAAATCCGTGCAATAAGGACAGAGCACGAAGTTCAAGGCAAGTGGGCATGAATTTCGAGGGAGGAAAATCAGGATTTATTGCAGCACGTTTTTCGAGGTCCGTACAGCAGCAAGGAGGCACGGAAATTGAGGTCCGTACAATAGAAAGAGAAAGCTGGTTTTCTGGAATCAGTACAACAACAAACAACACGCAAAACGAGGTCCGTACAACACAGAAATCCAGGCAGCATTTGCACAGATTTCTAGGGAGGCCATACAGCTGTTCCGACACTATTTTCGGTGCTGTCTGTACAACATTTAAGGTTATACATTCTGCTGATATTTTCTGTTTGTATTTGGCATGAAAATCGAGGTAGAGTTTGTGCACAATTTTCGAGATAAGTACGTTTATGAGGTTGCTGTAATTTTCACTGTGTAATTTTTGTCTCACTGTAAAAAGTATTTATCAGAAATAAAGAGAAGCTTTCGAACTGGTTTCCCTAAGAGTTGTAGGGGCTTTTCCAGGGTCATATTGACCAAAAATCAGCGTGTCTATTTTCTGTGTGTGGTTGATTTATTTTTCTGAGTTTTATTTTTGCATTTCAGCACTGTGAAATTTCCAAAATTTGTGTTTTTAGAAAATATTTATTTTTCCAGCTTGTTGAATGTACGACTATGGGAATGGGCATTTAACTCTATGGGAGAAATAAAGAGAAACTGAAAACTGGGGTTGGGAACAGAAATTTTTACACAGTAAAATTTCATTAGTGAATTTCAACGATACAATTTCAGCAGTAAAATTTCAGCAGTGAATTTCAACAGTAAAATTTCAGCTGTAAATTTCAGCAATAAAAATGATTATATTTCAACAGAAAATGAGCAACAAGTAGAGGGAACAAGAAGAGATATTTCAGAAAAAAAGGGCTGCAAATGGAGTAGACAACAAGAGATATTTCAACAGAAAAAACGCTGTAAATGGAGTAGACAACAAGAAATATTTTAGCAGAAAAAACTGCCAATCGAGCGTACAACAAGAGATATTTCAGCAGAAAGAGAGTTGCAAATGGAGTGGACAACAAGAGATATTCCAGTAGAAAGAGAGCTGCAAATGGAGCTTGTCTTCACCAAAGCTCTAATACCATGTTGAAATTTTGATGTTCTATGCTGTTACAATCACTTAAATCTAGAACTTCTTTATGCTGCAAAATATTTTAGTTATTGTAGATAGAATTTTAACCATATAAACCATATGCACAATGAAAGACAACCAATAACTCAATGAGACACACAAAAGTTAGGCCAATGACCTTTGTAAAACCCAAAAGGGGAAAACCCAACCAGATTCTTCTTCTATTAGAAATCAATTGTTCAACAAAGATACAAAGTACAATGAGAGAACGAATAAGTTCACCCAAATCTGAAGAATATTTCTGATGGTAGTAGCTGATGCAAACACTGAATCACTTTGGCTCTTCAAGACTCTCTCTCTCAATCTTCCTTTAGACTCTCCAACTCTATCTTTCTCAAGTTCGAATTTTCCTTTCACAAGCACAAGTAAGTGTATCAAGTGAGGATGAGAGGCACAAATATATAGGAAGAGCAAGGAGGTCGAATTCATGAGGGAGTAACGAGTAACTAGTATGCCTTGAGGAGGAGTTACATATGCCAAAAAATGAGTGTAACTTATGCCATAAAGGAGAAGAGTGTAACTTATGCATTTAGGAGAGAAGTGTAACTTATGCATTAAAGAGGTGTAAGAAGAATCTTTTTATGACGAGTCATCAAATTGTGTAAGTGAGTGTAAGAGGTGCGTAAGAGCATTAAAGAGAGAGAGGAATGAATCCATTGAGAAAGAGATGTTGAGAAATCTAGGGCATCAATAGTTACATGATTTCTCTACTTATGATAATTGCTTGTGATAGTCTATTTACTTCTTGATTACAATCTCCTCTTCTGGAGGTAATATTGTGTTCTTTTCATCAAGACAATTACTAAATTATGAACAATAAGGAGATAAGAGACACAATATACAGGCTTGTTAGCCAGGGCCAAAACCTCTCACCCTTTGAGAGGAAAACCCAAACGAAATTGTTATAGAACCTTTAATTGACGAATACCAAGACCATGACAAAAACCCTTCCTAAGACCAAGTCACTAGCCTCCTCTTCTTGTTCTTGGCTTCCTTCAGAATTCGGCCTCTTCTTGTAGGTTTGTAATCTTTTTGCTTCACAACAGAAACCCTAGATCAATATTTCCTCTTGAATAGACTCTTCTCTCTCCTATTGGGCTTCTTTCAACGAAGTTCTTCACACAAACAAGGTCACCTTTATGTGACTGTAATCTTCAATCTTCCTTACCCAAATTCGGACTTGCATTTCTCACACGTGTGAAGGTAGACTAGCCCAAAAACAATCCTTAATGATCACACTCTCCTTCACTATTGTTCCTTCTTTCTTCGTTGTGCTTAAGGCTCCTTTTAAGATGAATTTTGCACTTGTTATGAGAGACTTACTTCACCGAATTGATTGCCTTCAAATGAGGCCGAGCATTGGTATATATATAGTTGTTCATCCATGACAGTTAGGCTGACATGATCTCTTGGAGTAGGCCGCCATCATCTTTCTAGAATAATCCTTCTATTGTAGGCCAACTTGAGTGAGGGCGAGTGATAAGGTCTTGGAGGGTTACTTATAAAGAAAAATATGACTCTTTACAATGTGTAACATGCCTTCATTACAATTTACAAGACAATGAATCTTTAGACTTTTATGACTAGATGACAATATCCCTAAGGGATCTCAATGGGGGCCTTAACTAAAAATAAAATCTCTTGCTCATGAAACCCATGACGCAAGCATTACAATAATTTTATTTTTCTTCTTTACACCTCTCACATAAAATCACGAATACATTTCATTATGAATACCGAACTGTTAATTTTGGACAACTAGGTCCAAACTCCATGTTGTGATGCTCATATGAAGATACCAATATTTTTATTGGATTCCTCTTTCGGAGAGGTGCAAGATCAATCTAAATATCATTTTGATCTGATGAGTAGAACATTTATTTTGAATTTATTCAAGATATGTGCAGGTTGGCCTTAAGGTTTTGTGCTCCAGCAGTTGTGTCACACACCCTCACTGATGGATAGAAATTGGTCAACGTTGGAGGACATTTTCACTCATCTCATCCTCACACATTTCTCTCTCCTCATCTGATTGGTTCGATGACCTTGGAGGCTCTTCTCTCCACACGTGGGAAAATTCTAGCAGCATCACATTTCTGATTTCGGTCCTAGGGTTTCTGCAGCAATCTTTGACCAGTGTTGACTTTCGTCAACGCAAGGTCAAAAGGACCTTCAATTTTCCCAATTTGCATTTTTTTGGCACTATTCTTGAGGCTAGACATTGACTTTGACTTTTCTGCGTTGACCTAGCTGCTGCTTCTGTTTGCGTTGATCGTTGATTGACAACGTTGACTTTTGGGTTGACTTTTGAGTTGACCGTTTGGCTGTCATAGAGGGTTGTGTGACATTGCTGGTTGGCTGACCATATTGAGACTTTGCTGGTTGAAGCATCCTGTTGACTGCCGTAACGCACCAACACACTTATATATTTTTGGCTTGTCTTCTGTCGATCTACTGGTATGTTCTATCAACATTTTACTTTGTTGTTTATGTGATTGCTGTTTGATATTGGGAGAAAAAGTAAATTTGCATCAAGCATAGAACATCTACATAAATTTACATGGTATCAGAGCTGAGGTGAAGACAAAGCCCTAGTTTGTAGCAATCACCAAAGAAGAGGATGGGTTCCTCAAACTACAATGGCTTTAAGGTTGATGACAAATTGACTGGTAAGAACACCTTCCATGCTTGGAAGATGACTTTGGATCTTAATCTGGAAGACCAAGATGTCATGGACTATGTGTAGGGTAAAATCCAAGAGCCTCCATCCACTGCAACCACTACTGCCATAGCAAAGTATAAGAAGGGGGAAATCAAAGGAAAGCTGATGATCAGGGACTCAATTCATAAGAGTCTAGTTGCCTACATCTCTGAGCTGGGCACATCCAAGGAGATGTATGATAAGTTTGTCCCCATGTTCAAGGCCAACAATGCGAATCAATTCCTATTCTTCAAGAATCAATTGAAGAATCTGAAGAAAGGTGGGATGAGTTTGTGCAATCATATTTTTTGAAGTTGACCGAGATCAGGAACAATCTGCTGGCTATTGGGGAGACAATAGCTGATCGAGAGATGGTACCCACCCCACTTGGAGGGCTCTCATATGAATGGCATGTGTTCAACACTACCATTCTCAATAACAATGTGATACCTGACTTTGACGAAGTACTATCGAGATGCGTACAAGAAGAGACAAGGATGAATGAGCATGAAAATGAAGGAAATGCTGCTTTCGCTGCTCATTCTAGAAAGAAAAACTTTGGTGGCCCAAGGAACAAAGGAAGAGCAGCGGCCCAAGGAAAGAAGGGCAAGTGCTACACTTGTCATAGGCCAGGTCACTATGCCCTTTCAAGAAGGATTCTCCTGATGATGATGATGATAACAACAAAAATCGGAGGAATGGCAATCAAAGGAACAACAGGTTCAAGGGAAAAAGGAAGGCTCCCTCCGACGGAAATGGTTAACCTTTCAAAAGGTCGAGAAATTCCAGGTATGAGGAATCAAATGTTGTTGATAAAAGAAATGAATTCATTCTTGTATTTGTCCTCTCTGCTGCATCTCCACCCGACACTATGGATGTATGGTTGATAGAGAGTGGTGCCTCAAGGCACATCACTGGGTTTAGAGAAGCACTTTCTGATATGGTTGAGAAGGATACTAATCTGGAAATTATCCTTGGAGATAATGCCACATATCCCGTGAAAGGGAAAGGGACTGTGACCTTCCACTTATCTCAAGGTCAAGTCCTTCGCTTGTAGGATGTACTTTATGTACCTAATTTGAAGAAGAACCTTGTGTCTATATCGGCCATGGAAGACAAAGGTTTCAATGTGGCATTCATTGATGGGAAGGTGCACATCTAGAAGAAGAGCTTCAAGAAAGCAGGATGTACTTTATGTACCTAATTTGAAGAAGAACCTTGTGTCTATATCGGCCATGGAAGACAAAGGTTTCAACGTGGCATTCATTGATGGTAAGTTGCGCATCTGGAAGAAGAGCTTCAAGGAAGCTATCACAATTGGGTTTAGATTTGATACACTCTACCAGGTTGGAGGAAGTCCACTAGGAGTGATGCTGTGTGATACCATTTGACATAATGAACTATGGCATGAAAGGTTTGGACACCTTCACTACAAGGCTCTTCCCGAAGCCAAGGAAGGTGGTGACGGGGATGCCCGAGTTCTCAAATAATCATGAAGGTATATGTCAGGGTTGTGCCGAAGGAAAGCATACAAGGGGACCCTTCCCCTCAAGTGTCACAAAGACATCTGATGTCTTGCAATTGATACATTTTGATCTGTCTGGGATGCTGCCCGTGATATCCCTAGGAGGTTGTTCTTATTATATGACATTCATAGATGACTTTTCTTGCAAAACCTGGATATACTTCTTGAAAAAGAAGGATGAGGCATTCATGTGGTTTTGTACCTTCAAAGCCTTGGTGGAAAATCTGACAGGGAAGAATATCAAGATATTGAGGACCGATAATGGTACTGAATATGAGACGAACGAGTTCAAGAACTTTTGCAGAGAAGCTGGCATCAAGAGGGAGACCACAACTGTCTATACTCCTGAGCAGAATGGCATTGCTGAAAGAAAGAACAGGACCATTGTGGAAGTTGCCCATGCCATGCTATGTGACCAGGGTCTATCGAAGTTTCTGTGGGGAGAAGCTGCGAACACTGTTATGTACATACAAAACCAATGCCCGCATTTTTCTCTGGACTCCAAAACTCCCGAAGAGGTTTTCACTGGTAAGAAACCTTACGTCTCACATTTTAGAGTTTTTGGATGTCTTGTTTATTTTCATGTGCCGAAGGAGAAGAGGAGCAAGCTGGATGCTTCTGGGAAAAAGGGAATGTTTGTGGGCTACAACGAAACTTCGAAGGCCTATAGAGTTTATGTGCCTAGTCAAAGGGAAGTGGAGATATGCTATGATGTTACCTTTGACGAAGATGCTTCATTGAGGAAAGTAGTCAATCTTTCGAGATCTGAGTAAGATCATGAAGCAAGGCCTGGAAATCAAGAAGAACCGAAGGATGAGACGATGCCCGATGCTGAAGGACCGATGGACCTGATTGATCCACCTCCTTCAATAGGGAAGAGATCATCATGGCTCAGGGACACTCTCGAGGATGCCGAGGGACATATGGCCCCAAGGGGGACATTCCGTGAAAGCAAGAAGCCGAATAGATGCCAAGGGTATCTAGCAGCCATGAGTACTATTGTACAATCTGACCCTGGATCTTTTGAGGAAGCCGTAAAGCATCAAGTCTGCAAGGATGCTATGCACGAAGAGTATGAGTCCATATTGAAGAATGATGTCTGGGATGTGGTTCCAAGACCGGAGGACAAAGCAGTTGTCACCTCGAAATGGTTCTACAAGATCAAGCATGGATCTGATGGAAGTGCTAAAAAGTTCAAGGCAAGATTCGTTGCCCGTGGCTTCTCTCAAAAGGAAGGCATAGACTATGATGACATATTTGCACTTGTGGTCCGATATACCACCATCCGATCTATCATAGCCCTTGCTGCTACGCAAGGATGGAGTCTTCATCAGATGGATGTGAAGACCGCATTTCTGCATGATGCGATAAAGGAAGAGGTGTATGTGGAGCAACCTTTGGGGTTCGAAGTCCAGAATCGGGACACCCATGTCTGCAGGTTGAAGAAGGCCCTCTGTATGTGGAGCAACCTCTGGGGTTCGAAGTCCAGGATCGGGACACCCATGTCTGTAGGTTGAAGAAGGCCCTCTATGGGCTGAAGCAAGCACCCAGAGCTTGGTACGAGAGGATAGATAGCTACCTGATGAGGCTGGGCTTCACTCGTACTAACACTGATCCGAACCTTTACTTCGAGGTTTATAGAGAAAAGCCTCTCATTCTGGTGCTGTATGTGGACGACCTCTTCCTAATAGGTGCTGACCCTCTCATTCATCAGTGCAAAAGGGAGCTCGTTGCTGAGTTCGAGATGAAGGACCTAGGATTGATGCATTACTTCCTAGGCCTGGAAGTCTGGCAAAGGCCTGGCGAGATTTTCCTTTGTCAAGGAAAATACATTGTGAAGCTTCTGGAAAGATTTGGTATGGTGGTCTGTAAGTTTGTGTCGACACCGATGGAGCTCAAATTCAAGAAGTTGAGTGGTAGCGCTGCTGGGCCCATGTTAGCAAATCCTACCGAGTATCGTCAACTCTTAGGGGCCCTGATGTTATTAGTGAACACCCGTCCGGACCTATGTTTTGCAGTGAACACTTTGAGTCAACATATGGTTGCGCCTAATCACACTCACTGGGTTGGTGCCAAGAATCTGTTGAGATATCTTCGGGGCACGATCAACCAGGGGCTGAGATACACTATCGGGAGCGTGACACTCGTTGGATATACTGATGTCGATTGGGCTGGCAGTGTGGTGGATCGTAAAAGCACATCGGGATGCTCCTTCACACTTGGATCTGCTTCGATATCATGGATGAGCAGGAAGCATAAGTCGATGGCTTTGAGCACCGCGGAGGCCGGTTACATTGCAACGAGTATGGCCTGTTGTGAAAGCAGTTTGGTTGCGAAAACTCTTCATTGAGCTGTTCGGGCATGTGCTAGATACCATCGTGATACTTTGTGATAACCAGAGTGGGATTCGGTTGTCGGAGAATCCCGTGTTGCACGATTGATCCAAGCATATTGATATTAGGTACCACTTTATCCTGCATATGGTACAACGAGTCGCCGTAAGGCTCGATCATATAGGAACTGATGAGCAGGTTGCAGATATTCTCATAAAGCCCCTCGGGAAGGTCAAGTTCCTAACCTTTCGTGAGAGTCTTGGTATCATGGAACGACCTTATGCTGAGGGTCCTGTTGGACGATGAGCTTTGGGAGCTCTGGGGGGCTTTGGGGATAGCTTCTCGGAGCTATAAGCAACCACAGGGCTAGGCTTGCCGAACCTTGTTGGTGCGCTTCTGCCCCACCGTTGTGATGATTGAGTTGGTTCACCTCTCATTATCTGTGCCTTGTATGCATTCTACCCATTGAGTTTAGGGCTCATGGGAAGTACCTCTCATTTGGCCAGTGAGGTGGGAAAAGCTAGAGACTATTAGCAAAAACTGATGGACGCATCAGAGATTGCCGTACTCTCTATCTAGGATGGCATGGTCCAACCACTTGATAGTGAGGTTTCGGACCTCCACCTGACTTCAGGTCAGGTAAACCAACTTTGGGTTGGTATGAGACTCTTTGTGAGTCCTATAGAGGTTTCAGACCTCTGGGCTGAATTTGTCAGCCGGGAATGATGTCTTTGTGACTGACCCACTTCTGTTCTGAAATAAAGAAGCCAATAAAGTAAGCTACGACGGGATGACGCATGATGTTTGGATTGCATAGGTGGATGGAGTTCTCCCTAGTTGAGAGGGAGTGTTAATTTTGGACAACTAGGTCCAAACTCCATGTTGTGATGCTCAGATGAAGATACCAATATTTTTATTGGATTCCTCTTTCGAAGAGGTGCAAGATCGATCTAAATATCATCTTGATCTGATGAGCAGAACATTTATTTTGAATTTATTCAAGATATGTGCAGGTTGGCCTTAAGGTTTTGTGCCCCAGCAGTTGTGTCACACCCTCACTGATGGATATAAATTGGTCAACGTTGGAGGACATTTTCACTCATCTCATCCTCATACATTTGTCTCTCCTCATCTGATTCGTTTGATGATCTTGGAGGCTCTTCTCTCCACACGTGGGAAAATTCCAGCAACAACACATTTCTGATTTTGGTCTAGGGTTTCTGCAACAATCTTTGACCAACGTTGACATTGGTAAACGCAAGGTCAAAAGGACCTGAAACTCTCCCTAAAGTTCGATTTTCCAAATCCGCATTTTTTTGGCACTATTCCCGAGGCTAAACATTGACTTTGACTTTTCTGCGTTGACCTAGCTGCTGCTGCTGTTTGCGTTGACCGTTGATTGACAACGTTGACTTTTGGGTTGACTGTTTGGTTGTCCTAGAGGGTTGCGTGACATTGCTGGTTGGCTGACCATATTGAGACTTTGCTGGTTGAATCATCTTGTTGACCGCCATAACGCACCAACACACTTATATATTTCTGGCTTGTCTTCTGTCGATCTACTAGTATGTTCTATCAAAATTTTTCTTTATTGTTTATGTGATTGCTCTCTGATATTGGGAGAAAAAGTAAAGTTGCATCAAGCATAGAACATCTAGATAAATTTACGAGAACCTAGTTACACTCTTCAACACTCCCTCTTAATTAGGGAGGTATTCATGATGGTATTTGGCATTCTCAATCTGAAGTATCTGTCATAAGAAGAATCAGATTGGTAATCCATCTGTATAGCATCATATCAACCAACATTGTCCTATAGCAAGGCCTTGACTAACAACTCTATCTCTCCACAAGATCTGAGCTCAATGATGGCGAGACCATTGATTTATAGACGCTCTCATGATTGTCTCTCTTGGAACATACCCCACCTGGGTTCTCAGGGTGTGTTCCATTAACACTGCTCTTATCTTGGATTCCTTGTCCTAAAAAAATATCGGTCCTTTACAACTACTCTTATCATGGATGCCCTATCTCATCCTCAAAGAGCATCGGATGCCAAATGATTACCCAATCCTCCATTCTGTCTCTATATCAACCTCTTAATTAGGGAGGACATATCTATTCCAATAAAGGAATGTACTCATTCCTACAGAAGGAATGTACCTAAGCTCCCTCATGGCTTAGGAATTTCCAAGTTTCTTCCGAGTAAGAAACTTGTTTCTAGGCTCCCTCCTAATTAGGACCTACAACAACTCCTCAGGTGGAGATGATGGGACACCCAACTGCTTAGAACTCCTTTTATGATGTCATGAATTTATTTTCGTTATCTGGGAGTCTTCATGTTTGGGACTTCTACATAGGGCACCGATCATCCATCACTTTCATCCATGTCATCATCGTAAAGTGATCCATTAGTCCATATTTGGCCTTCCTTCATGCCATGTTTACTTAAGGATCTTTCATCCTACTACATGTGCATCAGTGGTGGAAGACCTCCATAGATCTTCCCTTGGCTGCTCTGCATAAACCCATCCAGATATAAAAATAAAGGAATGAACATTAAAATCAACATTACCTTTGTGATGGTCTTTCATTATGACATCTTCTAGTTTGCATCAACATCCTGTATACATATCGACACATCTCCCAAAGATATATATCGTTAAGGGTCTCTTTCTTTTTCAGACTTCATCGGAGTCTTCATATCTTCCATGGAGTTATCCTAGTCAAATCTTCTTTTTCTTTTGGATGTTGATTGCCTTTACCATGGTTACATATTCCATGATCTCTTCCTTCCTTTCTTTGCACATTACATTCCCAGGAGCTTCCAACCAGTGTTCCTCAATTGTAGTCAACCATCTCATACTTCATATGAAGACATTTTATGTTGATTTCATCTAGTGAATATGTGACCCATTCATTCCTGCATTCCTTTGAGGGAGGAGATCCTTACTTTTGATCATGCTCTTCAATATAGAGCATTGATCCATGTTACTTGCAACCATATGACATGACTTCCACAATGTCAAATGTAAGCATACCTACCTCATCTTTCCTTTGGGTCATCCAGACTTCCTACAATAGCTTCCTTTGAATGAATGAGCTTCATTCCCTTGATTTGCTTCTCTGTTATGTCATCTTACCATCATCCCATGAATTCCACAAGTTTGGAATCCTTGATAAAACACTTGTTTCCCTTCATGATCGCTGAACCTTACAATGAAGATTTCATTAGAGAATCTTGAGGATCTTGCAATTAGTTAATTTTAGTTAACGATGGTATGTTCTATGCTTAGAGCAATTTACTTCAATTTTTCTTATTAGCCCAATTCAATTTCTTGTTAATCAATCACATTAACATTGACAGTAAACGCTGATAGAACATAAACAAATATCCATAAGACAAGCCAAGACAAGAGGACACAATGATTTGGCGGATGCCAGGGAAAAAACCCCAATGCTGATAGAACATAAACAAATATCCATAAGACAAGCCAAGACAAGAGGACACAATGATTTGGCGGATGCCAGGGAAAAAACCCTAATGTGGGGAAAACCCTTTGATCAGATCTTATTATTATTTTTCAAATTCAGCAGAGAGAGTACAATTTTTAGCAGTCAACAGGATGCCCTAGCCAGCAAAGTCAATGCTGGTTAAACCAACAAAATTCCTCCTAATGGAGCTCGGTCAAAGCCAGTCAAACTCGGCCTCAAGAAACAGTGAAAGTCAGCCCAAAACAGTCTGCAAATTCTCTGTCAAACTTGGTCAACACTGTAGTCAAACAATGGTCAAAGTATACGGTCAAACAACCCAAAACTTTTCGATTTTTGTGCCACCAAACTTGGAATCTATCCCAAAAATCAAAGTCAAAATTTGTGAGTTGATTGAAGGTCAATGCTAATCAACGCTACTTCAGAAACCCTAAAACAGTTCGAAATACTCTACTGCCCTTTCACACGTGCGGAGGAGAGAGAATGTGTCCTAAGGCTGTGCGAACCAATGAGAAGAAGAGAGAATGTGTGAGGAGATGATGTCAAAATGAAGTTTGAGTTTCTCCTTTTTATATCCATCAATGAAAGTGTGTGACACATCCTTTGGGACTTGTGAGCCTACATTACATTTCTAGCCAACCTTGACAATTGCACATGTGAGAGAAAAGAAATTCAAAATCCAACTTCTGCTCATCCAAACAAGATGATCTTTAGATGAATCTTGCACCTCTCTGCAAGAGGAATCCAACAAAAATATCATCCATCATATGAGCAGTGCAAAGTGGAGTTTGGCCTTAATTTCCAAATTTAACACATATCCTATCCTTCAGTTGTTACCTTTTGATTGATGTATGATGAGCCTTGTTCTAGATGTCTTCTTTCTTTTTCCATAAGTATCACTTGAGCTTTCAATGAGGTTTACAAAGTTGACTGTCATATATTTTGTTCCAGACATCCTATGTCACGAACTCTTACTTCTAATGCTTCTACCATGATGCCATTTTCTAATATGATGCATCCTAACTTATTTACAATGCTTCCTATCCAGATAGCATGTGTCGTTTTCTTTCACTCTTAACTCTTAAAGAATGCATTCTTGAACTTCTACCAATTGATAGCATGTGTCGTTTTCTTTCACCACATATACCAATTATATGCTTCACCTTCCATTTGGAAAGCTCAAGTTTTGCTCTTTGTTGATATGTAACAATTGTTGGGGTGAAGAAGGGGTATTGATTCGAGAGCTGCATATTTTGAAAATTCGTGTTACTATTTTGTTGATTGGGTATGGAAGATGCGTTTGGAGACTTGGGGGTCTGATGTAAATTTGATGAGTTTGATGTATCCAAAGGATCTTGGTGTTGAGTAGCTTCATTATTCTGGGGTAGTTATCATGTGTAATTTTCAACTTTTCACAAATAGACTTAAACATCACCATTGCTTCATTATGAGCTATTATTGCTGCATCATGATTTCTAGGCACCTTATTTGAAAGGGTTGCATGATCCCTTTTAAATTCGTTATGATATTGCTCGAGTTGATTCTTTATTCTCTTCGTTGTGTCCTGGAGCTCCGCGATTTTTTCGGCATGTCCGGTGACCTTATTCTCAGGATCTATCAATATTTTATTAAAATCAACCATCGTCATTGAGGAAGACATTGATCGAGTATGTGGTGGCCTATATTTATCCAGCTTAACCTTCTTCCTTAATTGACCCTAATTTTTTTTTAAATAATAAAATATTATTATTATTATTATTAAATATATATTATTAATTTTTTGATATTAGTAATAATAATAACTTTATATATATAATTATACAATTAAATTAGTAAGCTATATAATTATAATTATATAATAAATCATATAATTATTAATTATATATGGGTTAACTAATTATATAACTATAAAATTTATAAACTAAATAATTTATATGAAACATTATGAATTATCGAGGGTATGGTCGTGGCTGTCTTGGCTACGGCAAAGACAAATAATTGTCGGGCGATGTCAACAGGGACAAGGGCGTAGGTGGGCTTGAGAGTATGGGAGAGGAGTTGACTGCCAGAACAGGGTGACACAAAATGGCCAACAATGAATGTGGGATTTTGTGAGTGATAAGGGGACACGAGAGCAACGGTGTCTAGGGAAATTGTTGATGGCCAAATAGAATCATGACAATAGTGAAGGAAATGGCAGTAGGCTGGACGAAACTGGAAACTACGACAGTGGACGAGACAGGGTCAATACGACAATTGAATGAAATGAGACGGATGACGGAAATTTAAGCGGCGATGAAGGTGAGGGTTATGGTTACGATGAATACGAAGAAATAAGGTGGTTGATCGATGGCGTCTGTGGCTGGCAGCATCGCGGAGGGAAGGCATTGGATGGAAAGAACATAGACAAATCAGGGAGAAATATGTGCGTTTGTAGGCATAGAATCAACCTGCTCTTATACCAGATGGAGCTTTAAGCTCAATTTTTACAGAAAAAATATTTATATTTATTAATACTTGAAAAAGGATTCGATGAGTTTTACATAGAGGGCCCCTGGTTTATATATAGCCTAGGGTGCCTTTGCATGGAAGGGCATCATCTTCTGATCGTGCCCTTTCCCTAATTATCTACAATTACATAAAATCACATTACAATTTTTACATAACAATTAATGGAATCTGTGTTTGTTCCCTTTTCTTCAACTTGGACTGTTATGTCTGAAGGCTTCGATACTTCTTTAGTGAAAAGTTCTTCTAATTTGTTTTTCAATGGTTTCTTATCATTTTTAAGTTTTTTAATTTCAGTGAGCAGACTTTGATTATGGCTTCTGACTCCTGAGACGTAAGAGTTCTTCAATTTCTGATTCATCAACCTTATTTTCTATGTTTTGACGTTTAAGCTTTTCATCTTTTAATTCTCTGATTTGCTCTAATAACCTTTGATTAAGGGATTTTAAATGCAAATTTTCTTCTTCATTTTCTGATAGATTTTCATTGAAATCCTTCTTGAGACATTCATTTTCTTCTTCTAATATTTTCTTTGTATCTTTGGACTTCTTGACATTCACAAGTAATTCTTGACAATGGTCCTTTAGATGCAAAATCTCCTCATCCTTTTCTTCTGACTTGTTGTAAAACATGTTTTCAAGATCTTTATATTTCTTTTACGATGCATTTTTTGTTTGTTCAAGCTCTATGAATTCTTCCTCTAAACTTTTTATTTGTGTCTGTGTGTTATCTTGATGTTCTTTGGTACTAAATAATCATCTGCATGTTGGACAACATAATTTGCAATTTTTTTGAATATATATATATATATACCCAATTTCTGTTAAACAAAATGGGCATTTAGTCCAAAATGTTGAGTTATATGTGGAACTCATCTTTTCGTTCTTTCTTGACTTTTTTGAAGTATATTTCCTTGCAAATTTTTTTTTTTTAAACAACTCTTGTGGAGACTATTTCTTTCTTCCAACACACAACATTTTTTTTTTTTGGTTATCCTTATTCCTTGTATGCTCAATCATCATAGTATATTATTGTGTGATTTTGGCAGCTTTAATCAATTTTTTTCACTTGTTTTCTTACTTCCATTTAGGATTGATTGCACTGAGAGAAGAGATGTGCACTCTACAGCTCAGCATGGATGTGATGTGTAATGTAGTTAATGCTTTTAAATAAAAAATGAAAAAATATTGAAGTCCAAAATATGAAAAAAGAGGATTACCACAAAGTGTATATATGTCTGTAAAAATATTAAAATGATGCAAAAATGTATGTAGTTGCATTGTGAAAAGCCAAATGGAGCCCACAATATATAACATGTATAACATTTGGACAATACAATCTCTGCTTGAAAGTGTGCTTCAGGATTTTGATAATTTTAGTACGTTCATGTTGTATCAGTTTTCAGATCACATCTGTATTTTTGTTTAAGCTGTGTTTTATTACGTCTTTGTCTGTCCTTGTTTCATAATTGTTCTGAGTTGATGCTTCATTTTGGCCGAAGTCCAATTCTACATTATCATTAATGGCTGCATATCTTCTGACATATTCAGCTATTAGAAAGTAGATTTACAACTTATAGATATGAGGCAATTGAAAGGAAGCAGAGGTGCACAATTCAGTTTCTAGTATCTACATTAATCCATGAGAGAAGAATAATGTGCAGAAAAAGTTTAAAAACATAACAATTGCAAATAAAACAAGAAACCATTAACAACACGATTTGCTGAGGAAAACCCTACACTTTAAAGCTGTATTATTGAGCAACTAAATGGTTACAATATAGAGTCTTTATGCTCTCGACAAGAATGTTCAGCAGTAGGATAATTGTGGACAAATTTTGACAGTATAATAGTAAGAAAACCTATACAGTCTGTTTTCTTCCAGCCCTTTCAAGGAATAAATAGGCATAATAAAATCATACACTTCATGGTTTTCCATTTTTACATACTAGAAACCAACAGGTTATTCACTGCCACTGCTCTACATTTATTCTCTTCTGTAGCTTTGTATTTATTCTCTGCTCCACTACAGCACTGCAAGGTGTATGGCACACCTGTCCCAACAGAAATAGTTGTAAGAACCTTGGCCGTTATTCCCATTTCAAGCAATTTTACAAATACATGGTACAATTTTGAAGTTTTATTCAATCAAGTGTTTTTTTTTTTGTTAATTTTCTTTGAATTGACTGTAATGACTTTCTGAACTTGTTGAAAATGACATTTACTTCTTCAAACTATAAGATATTGCAGTTTTATTTCTGTTACAGATGAGCGGACACAAGGATTGTATCAGTTGCTAGATCCAGGATTTATTGGTGTAATATTTTCTTGTTTTAGCGAAGATGCCCAGAAGGTATAAGGAACAAGGAACATGCCAATGTTTGGAGTACATATTTTTTTAGCACAAGCTTTTTTGAATAACTCACTATTAATGTGGTCTAAGATTTTATTGGGATTTTACAGGTAGGTAGGATTCAAGTAATAGCTTTTCAGGCCCTTGATGGGAAGCACAAACACTTAACACGGGTTCCTGTTCAAGTAGCTCAGGCAAATGTTGTTGCTGGTTCAGAAACGGAGTTGACAAGGACTACATTAGGAAATTCTATGCCAAAATCCACAACTGGACAGCCAGAAATAATTGACCTAGATCCTGTGAACCCAAAGGCTTCAGTTGGTACTGCTAAGGTAACTTGATCCATTTTTATTGATGTTTCAATAAAGTCAAACAATGTGCAGTTTAATGTCTGTAAAAAAGGAACTAAAAACTGTATAAAAGTTTGAAGTTCCATATGTTTCCAAAAGCAGAGAAGATGAAAAGTTACTGGTGAAATATTACAAGTTAATCAGTATAATGGACTCTGATATGAAGCGTTTCCTTCTGTTGTTCACCACAGAGAGCTGATGCCTTAAGTTGGTAGTTGACTAATCATCTCTTGCAAAAAATGTTTCTTTATCTAGACATGCATTTCAGAGGAGCTCTTAAGCTTGTCAAACTCATGGTTCTGTCGGTAATAATAGTTCTTTATGTCTCCCTCTCTGATCCTTTACTTCTGGGATTCTGGGATTCTGGTTTATGTTCTCATTTTGTTGAAATTTGTTCCCTTTGTAGTCTTTTGACTGTGCAAAGTTGGGATGTTAAAAATATTTGTTTCTTTCAATGATTTATAATTCTAGCATAATTGCCTCCAAGTCTCTACATGCTTCCTGTTGAATTTTCAAGTGCAATAGATACTAGCACAATATTTCTGAAATCTGATAATTACTTCTAATGAGGTTGATCTTCTTTTAATTTTTCCAGTATATCATTAAACAATTATACTTCAGAAATTCAACCATACAGGAACAGTAGAACAATAGAGATCACAATGCACAAAGAGAGCACAAGATTTACCCTGGGAAAACCCACTATGGGGTAAAACCACTATGGAGAAAAACCCAGCAACCCTTTTCAATAGAAAAATTCTTCAGTTTAACAAGAAACACCTAGACCTCTAGTCAACAACTAGGTCAGACTGGCCTTCAACAAATCTATGGTCAAACCTGGTCTTCTCCCTCCAAGTCAAGCCTCCAATCTGATTCAACACTCTTCCTTCTGATCTGCCCTAGTCCAAATTTTGGACTCTTTATTCTGCCCAGAAACCCAGAAATTTTGCCCCCTACTATTGCCCAGAATTTCGCCCCCCCTGCAACAGAACTGCCCAGAAAATGTGCAAACTAGGAGAGAGAGAGACTATCCACACATGCGAGCTTGAGAGAGAGAGAGAAAGAGATGAAATTTGTCCTTTTTTTCGTCCTCTTTATCCTTCTTGTCTTTCGCTTGCTTGTTCAGAAGATACTTGATGAGAGAGATGCGAATTGGTGCCATGAGGAGGAGGTTGAACTGCCTTTATATAGGGATCTGCCTGGGTCAAATGGGTGTGACTCTGCTAGGGCTGACTTGACTTGGAGAGAGACCGACTTGACAATCTTGGAGCCAAAAATTTTAAATTTTCCTCTTTAAAAAGTCCAAATGGGACCTGACTCAAAATATATTTTTCTTTTGACTCGAGCATTTAAAATATGCTTTACGATGATCAATATGAATGCATCAAGGGCCAAATATACGTTATGAAGACCGACCATAGTTACAAGAATTCAACACTTCTTTGAACTCAAATTGTTAATTTTGGACAACTAGGTCCAAACTCCATGTTGTGATGCTCAGATGAAGATACCAATATTTTTATTGGATTCCTCTTTTGGAGAGGTGGAAGATCGATCTAAAGATCATCTTGATCCGATGAATAGAACATTTATTTTGAATTTATTCAAGATATGTGCAGGTCGACCTTAAGGTTTTGTGCCCCAGCAGTTGTGTCACACACCTTCACTGATGGATATAAATTGGTCAACGTTGGAGGACATTTTCACTCATCTCATCCTCACACATTTCTCTCTCCTCATTTTATTGGTTCGATGACCTTGGAGGCTCTTCTCTCCACACGTGGGAAAATTCCAGCAGTAACACATTTCTGATTTCAGTCTAGGGTTTCTGCAACAAACTGTGACCAGTGTTGACTTTGGACAACGCAAGGTCAAACAGACCTGAAACTCTCCCAAAAGTTAGATTCCAAATCTGCATTTTTTTGGCACTATTCTTGAGGCTAGATGTTGACTTTGACTTTTCTGCGTTGACCTAGTTGCTGTTGCTGTTTGCGTTGACCGTTGATTGACATCATTGACTTTTGGGTTGACTTTTGAGTTGACCATTTGGCTGTCCTAGAGGGTTGCGTGACATTGCTGGTTGGCTGACCATATTGAGACTTTGTTGGTTGAAGCATCTTGTTGACCGCTGTAACGCACCAACACACTTGTATATTTCTGGCTTGTCTTCTGTCGATCCACTAGTATGTTCTATCAGCGTTTTACTTTATTGTTTCTATGATTGCTGTTTGATATTGGGAGAAAGTAAAGTTGCATCAAGCATAGAACATTTACATAAATTTACATGGTATTAGAGTTGAGTTGAAGACAATGCCCTAATTTGTAGCGATCACCAAAGAAGAGGATGGGTTCCTCAAACTACAATGGCTTTAAGGCTGATGACAAATTGACTGGGAAGGATGACTTCCATGCTTGGAAGATGACATTGGATCTTAACTTGGAAGACCAAGATGTCATGGACTATGTGCAGGGTAAAATTCAAGAGCCTCCATCCACTGCAACTGCTGCTGCCAAAACAAAGTATAAAAAGGGGGAAATCAAAGCAAAATTGATGATCAGGGATTCAATTCACAAGAGTCTGGTTGCCTACATATTTGAGCTGGGCACATCTAAGGAGATGTATGATAAGTTGGTCAACATGTTTAAGGCCAAGAATGCGAATCAAGTCCTATTCTTCAAGAATCAATTGAAGAATCTGAAGAAAGGTAGGGATGAGTCTGTTCAATCATACTTTCTGAAGCTGATCGAGAGCAGGAATAATTTGCTGGCTATTGGGGAGACAATAGTTGATTGAGAGATGGTTCTCACCGCACTTGGAGGTCTCTCATCCGGATGGCATGTGTTCAACACTACCATTCTCAATAACAATGTCATACCTGACTTTGACGAAGTATTATCAAGATGCGTACAAGAAGAGACAAGGATGAAGGAATATGAAAATGAAGGAAATGCTGCTTTCGCTGCTCATTCTAGAAAGAAGAACTTTGGTGGTCCAAAGAACAGAGGAAGAGCAAGGGCCCAAGGAAAGAAAGGCAAGTGCTACACTTGTCACAAGCCAGGTCACTATGCTAGAGAATGCCCTTTCAAGAAGGATTCTCTTGATGATGATGACAATAACAACAACTGGAGGAATGGCAATCAAAGGAACAACAGGTTCAAGGGAAAGAGGAAGGCTCCCTCCGACGGAAATGGTCAACCTTTCAAAAGGTCGAGAAATTCCAGGTATGAAGAATCAAATGTTGTTGATAAAATAAATGAATTCATTCTTGTATCTACCCTCTCTGCTGCATCTCCACCCGACACTATGGATGTCTGGTTGATAGATTGTGGTGCCTCAAGGCACATCACTGGGTTCAAGGAAGCACTTTTTGATATGGTCGAGAAGGATACTAATTTGGAAATTATCCTTGGAGATAATGCCACATATCCCGTGAAAGGGACAAGGACTGTGACCCTCTACTTGTCTCAAGGTCAAGTCCTCCACTTGCAGGATGTACTCTATGTACCTGATTTGAAGAAGAACCTTGTGTCTATATCGACCATGGAAGACAAAGGTTTCAATGTGGCATTCATTGATGGGAGGATGCACATCTGGAAGAGGAGTTTCAAGGAAGCTATCACGATTGGGTTTAGAGTTGATACACTCTACCAGGTTGGAGGAAGTCCATTGGGAGCGATGATGTGTGATACTATCCGACAAACTG
Organism: Pinus albicaulis; assembly: GCA_034641835.2. Lineage (NCBI taxonomy): Eukaryota > Viridiplantae > Streptophyta > Pinopsida > Pinales > Pinaceae > Pinus > Pinus albicaulis. The sequence goes on from CM076582.1 coordinate 1,187,844,695, forward strand.
AACTATGGCATTGGAGGTTTGGACACCTTCACTACAAAGCCCTTCCCGAAGCAAGGAAGGTGGTGACGAGGATGCCCGAGTTCTCAAATAATCATGAAGGTGTATGTCAGAGTTGTGCCGAAGGAAAGCATACAAGGGGACCTTTCCCCTTAAGTGTCACAAAGACATCTGATGTTTTGCAATTGATACATTCTGATCTGTCTGGGATGCTGCCCATGATATCCTTGGGAGGATATTCTTATTATATGACATTCGTAGATGACTTCTCTCGCAAAACCTGGATATACTTCTCGAAGAAGGATGAGGCTTTCATGTGGTTTCGTACCTTCAAAGCCTTGGTGGAAAATCTGATAGGGAAGAAGATCAAGATATTGAGGACCGATAATGGCACTGAAAATGAGATGAACGAGTTCAAGAACTTTTGTAGAGAAGCTAGCATCAAGAGGGAGACCACAACTGTCTATACTCCTGAGTAGAATGGCGTTGCTGAACGAAAGAATAGGACCATTGTGGAAGCTGCCCGTGCCATGCTATGTGACCAGGGTCTGCCGAAGTTTCTGTGGGGAGAAGCTGCGAACGCTGCTGTGTACATACAAAACCAATGCCCGCATTTCGCTCTAGACTCCAAAACTCCCGAAGAGGTTTTCTTTGGTAAGAAACTTGACGTCTCACATTTTAGAGTTTTTGGATGTCTTGTTTATTTTCATGTTCCGAAAGAGAAGAGGAGCAAACTGGATGCTTCTGGGAAGAGGGGAATGTTTGTGGGCTATAGCGAAATTTTGAAGGCCTATAGAGTCTATGTGCCTGGTCAAAGGGAAGTGGAGATATGCGATGATGTTACCTTTGACGAAGATGCTTCCATGAGGAAAGTAGTCAATCTTCCGAGATCTGAGGAAGATGATGAGGCGAGGCCTGGAAATCAAGAAGAACTGAAGGATGAGACGATGCTCGATGCTGAAGGACCGATGGACCCAATTGATCCACCTCCTTCAATAGGGAAGAGACTATCATGGCTCAGGGACACTCTCAAGGATGCCGAGGGACATATGGCCCCAAGGGGGACATTCCGTGAAAGAAAGAAGCCGAATAGATACCAAGGGTATCTAGCAGCCATGAGTACTATTGTACAATTTGAGCCTGGATCTTTTGAGGAAGCCGTAAAGCATCAAGTCTGGAAGGATGCCATGCACAAAGAGTATGAGTCCATAATGAAGAATGATGTATGGGATGTGGTTCCAACACTGAAGGACAAAGCAGTTGTCACCTCGAAATGCTCTACAAGATCAAGCATGGATCTGATAGAAGTGCTGAAAAGTTTAAGGCAATATTTGTTGCTTGTGGCTTCTCTCAAAAGGAAGGCATAGACTATGATGATATATTTGCACCTGTGGCCCGATATACCACCATCCGATCTATCATAGCCCTTGCTGCTACGCAAGGATGGAGACTTCATCAGATGGATGTGAAGATCGCATTTCTGCATGGTGCGATAAAGGAAGAGGTGTATGTGGAGCAACCTCTGGGGTTCGAAGTCCAGGATCGGGACACCCATGTCTGCAGGTTGAAGAAAACTCTCTATGGGTTGAAGCAAGCACCCAGAGCTTGGTACAAGAGGATAGATGGCTACCTGATGAAGTTGGGCTTCACTCGTAGTAATGCTAATCCGAACCTTTACTTCAAGGTTGATAGAGAAAAGGCTCTCATTCTGGTGCTGTATGTGGACAACCTCTTCCTGACAGGTGCTGACCCTCTCATTCATCAGTGCAAGAGGGAGCTCGCTGCTGAGTTTGAGATGAAGGACCTAGGATTGATGCATTACTTCCTAGGCGTGGAGGTCTGGCAGAGACCTGGCGAGATTTTCCTTTCTCAAGGAAAATACATTGTGAATCTTTTGGAAAGATTTGGTATGGTGGACTGTAAGTCCGTGTCGACTTCGATGGAGCTCAACTTTAAGAAGTTGAGTGGCAGCGCTGTTGGGCCCGTGCTAGCAAATTCTACTGAGTATCGTCAACTTGCAGGGGCCTTGATGTTCTTAGTGAACACCCATTCAGACGTATGTTTTGCAGTGAACACTTTGAGTCAACATATGGTTGAGCATCATCACATTCACTGGATTGGTGCCAAGAATCTGTTGAGATATCTTCGGGGCACGATAAACCATGGGCTGAGATACACTACCGGGAGCGTGACACTCCATTGATATACTGATGCCGATTGGGCTGGCAGTGTGGTGGATCGTAAGAGCACATCGGGATGTTGCTTCACACTTGGTTCTGCTTCGATATCATGGATGAGCAGGAAGCAAAAGTCGGTGGCTTTGAGCACCGTGGAGGCCGAATACATTGCAGCGAGTATGGCCTGTTGTGAAGCAGTTTGGTTGCGAAAGCTCTTCAATGAGCTGTTTGGGCATGTGCTAGATACCACCGTGATACTCTGTGATAATTAGAGTGGGATTCGGTTGTCTGAGAATCCCGTGTTCCACGATCGATCCAAGCATATTGATATCAGGTACCACTTTATCCGGGATATGGTACAGCGAGGTGGCGTAAGGTTCGATCATATAGGAACTGATGAGCAGGTCCCGGATATTCTCACAAAGCCCCTGGGGAAGGTCAAGTTCCTAACTTTCCGTGAGAATCTTGGTATCGTGGAACGACCCTATGCTGAGGGTCCTGTTGGATGATGAGCTCTGGGAGCTCTGGGGGGCTTTGGGGATAGCTTTTTTGGAGCTATAAACAACCATAGGGCTAGGCTTCCCGAACCTTGTTGGTGTGCTTTTGTCCCATCGTTGTGATGATTTAGTTGGTTCACCTCTCATTATCTGTGCCCCATATGCATCCTACCCATTGAGTTCAGGGCTCATGGGAAGTACCTCTCATTTGGCCAGTGAGGTGGGAAAAGCTAGAGACTAGTAGCAAAGACTGATGGACGCATCAGAGATTGTCGTACTCTCTATCTAGGATCGCACGGTCCAACCACTTGATCTGGGATCAAGTATAGTGAGGTTTCGGACCTCCAACCGACTTCGGGTCAGGTAAACCAACTTCAGGTTGGTGTGAGACTCTTTGTGAGGCCTATAGAGGTTTCGGACCTCTGGGTTGAATTTGTCCGCCGGGAATGATGTCTTTGTGACTGACCCACTTTTGTTCTGAAATAAAGAAGCCAGCAAAGCAAGTTATGGCGGGATAACGCATGATGTTTGGATTGCACAGGTGGATGGAGTTCTCCCTAGTTGAGAGGGAGTGTTAATTTTGGACAACTATGTCCAAACTCCATGTTGTGATGATCAGATAAAGATAGCAATATATTTATTGGGTTCCCCTTTCGGAGAGGTGCAAGATCGATCTAAAGATCATCTTGATCTGATGAGCAGAATATTTATTTTGAATTTATTCAAGATATGTGCAGGTCGGCCTTAAGGTTTTGTGCCCCTGCAGTTGTGTCACACACCCTCACTGATGGATATAAATTGGTCAACGTTGGAGGACATTTTCACTCATCTCATCCTCACACATTTCTCTCTCCTCATTTGATTGGTTCAATGACCTTGGAGGCTCTTCTCTCCACACGTGGGAAAATTCCAGCAGCAGCACATTTCTGATTTCGGTCTACGGTTTCTGCAGCAAACTTTGACCAGCATTGACTTTGGTCAATGCAAGGTCAAACAGACCTGAAATTCTCCCAAAAGTTCGATTTTCCAAATCTGCATTTTTTGGTACTATTCCCGAGGCTAGTGTTGACTTTGACTTTTCTGCATTGACCTAGCTGCTGCTGCTGTTTGTGTTGACCGTTGACTGACAGCGTTGACTTTTGGGTTGGCTTTTGAGTTGACCGTTTGGGTGTCCTAGAGGGTTGTGTGACATTGCTGGTTGCCTGACCATATTGAGACTTTGCTGGTTGAAGCATCTTGTTGACCGCTGTAACGCACCAACACACTTACATATTTCTGGCTTGTCTTCTGTCGATCTACTGGTATGTTCTATCAGCATTTTACTTTATTGTTTATGTGATTGCTGTTTGATAATGGGAGTAAAAGTAAATTTGCATCAAGCATAGAACATCTACATAAATTTACACAAATCATATTGTATCTTGGGAAAAGCCTATGGAATATTTTGTGAACATCTCAAAAAGATCTACAGTCAATCTAATCTATATGTGAAGTTTTGTCCATCTGGCTCTAGCTTAGTGGTTGTGATGGGGCACCACCATGCAAACAGCCTAGGTTCAAGCCCTGGGATGTGTAGAGAGCCCTTCTGTGTGTGAGGAAAGCTGTTTGACCTCCCCAAGTTGGCTTCACTCTGACATCAAAGGGGCTTAATTTTAACATATCTGATGGACCAAGTTGGTATGAGTGGTCATTAATAAGTTAGTTTATTCTTTAACTGAACATGTCTTGTAAATGTTTTTGGTTATTTGATTTTTAAAAATTTTGCTTTTGGATTTTTCAACCTTCTGTTGTGCAAGCCATTTCAACTTTCTGACTATTATGAGAGGAGATAGTTGAATTATTGGTAAAATGCAGCTGATCCGTGCTTTCAACTTTCAAGATCTGGCATAGTTGTGTTCCTGTCTATTGCAAATGACACTCAAAACATTCTATTTACACTTTCATTCGGATTCTTGTACCTTCTGATTTTTTTCAACGAACAACCATTTCCCCTAAGGCCTTCATTCTATTTTCATGTTTTGAAATGAAATTCAAGGACCGATTGGAACTCAAGTACTTAAAATTTTTCTAGCATTTGCATATGCCAGGACTCAAAGAGCTAGTATCACACCACACTAACTTGGAGCTATATAGCTTCTTTGCGGGTCGGTTTTATGTTGTACACTCATAGATCAGTAGCTTGTACAATCACTTCTTTAACATAGTGGATTTAAGCTGATTGGATGACTTGGCTGATAAAGTTAATAATTCATTCATATCACAGCAGAGGTCACTGGTATCTGCATTTTACCCCATTCTGAATGATCAAACATAGTGACACCAATCTAGTGATGATGGTTCAACTAGGCAGAATGATTACCAGCAAGAAAAAAATTCCATACGAGGAATTAGATGAGCTAAACCCACTTTCATTTTCAAACTCAACTTGTACCTATTCTGAACTGATGTGTTTTAATTCATGCACTGGGTAATTTTATTTCAAGTGATAGGAAATACTAACTCACGTAAAATCTATTCAACTATCTAATGCCATTTTAGTACTGTTTCCACTCTGCTATATGCCATCATATGTGATGAAATTACCTGGTCTGGTATACCCTGCTTATTTTCTTGTTTTGCAGTTCCAAATTGGAGATAAAACACAAACTGCTCTGGACAAATTCTTTGACAGTGCTGAATCTGAATCATCTCGAAGAAGAGAGAAGATGGGATCAGAATCAGCTTCTCTTTATCACAATGGAAGCTTGAGGAGCTCAATTAGTGATTTGGATTCAATGGACTTGACTTCCAGGATGCAAGAGGCTGTGCATCGGTCAACTTTGGATGTGAGGTTATTAATATTGCTTCATTTTGTAGACCTGATTTCCCAATAATTTATACCATTTGATGTAATGTGATGCTTTCTTTAAGTTACTTTGAGATATTCGGTTGGAAAAGCAGTTGTGTCTGTGCTTTTGTGTCTCTTTTGTTTATTGGTAATAATATGTTCACTTTGATCATTTTTCGAAGTATATTCGATATCTTTTAATTCAAATTTGACACTTTGCTAAGCACGCTAGGAAGACAGAGATAGGGTGTTTTGTGGTGAAAGGAGGCTATAACTAATATGTTGACTCACTCTTATTTATACATGCAGTTAGTAGATTGTCCATGTAAAATATGTTAGATAGCTTGCAGAATGACTGATTCAGTAATCGGGTCTTCTTTTGTTGAAGCGTTAGGAAAGATTATAGGTTATATGTCATGAAATAGTAGTATCTTCTCTCAGAACTTGTGAATTTTAAGCATGGCATTACTAAGAGAAAATGCAGGCTTGCCCAATTAGGCTAGGAGAAATCCGTCTTCTTATTCTGATTGGACATTATTTTTACACAGCTATGTTCCATGTCATTGATTTGAAAAACTTCCCTGACCATTTGGAAGATCTAATGATCAACTGTCATGTAGGGAGATCCATTCTTATGGAGATAAAATAAGATAATTTTATTAATGTCCAACAAATAATCACAAATAGGTCAATGGGACTGCTAGTATAATAGTTACAATACTCTGGGGGAGCTCAAACTGCTCCTATAACAATATATGAAATACTCTTAACAATTACAACTATAGGTTATGACTATACATATTATTTAATAATAATATTACCATCATTGATATTAAATATTTACACGCTACAGTCATGACCCACGACCATTTATGATAATTTATTTATTACTATATAATCAATCATAATTACTGTAAAAATGACTTAAACATTTGCTATTATATAATGAAGCAACCATGAGAAAAGCACATTGCCCATGAAGGGATCATAGGAAGTCACAATGTGCTCTGCAGTTCCAGGCATTTGCCATTAAATCTTTATGTTTTAATTGGATGCTTGTACAGAATCATAAAATCTCTGCACATAACGTACATTCTTTAGATAAGTTTGTCCTCAGGTATTGATAAAACAGGACTGCACCTAATTTTGAGGAATTACAAAGACTTTTTAAACTTTCTTTAACTGTTGATCAAGAAAATTATGTCATTCACCCTCTTCCATCTCCAATCATGCCATATCAATAAAGAAAATGCATTCTGCTTAAGCATCCTTACATAATGGTCTAAAGAGGTATTTATTAGAAGCTCTAGGTTTCCAACATAGGAAGAATCCCCTCAAACTAAGTGTTCAAACCAGAAATTACAAATTACACTTCTGTAGTCTGGGTGCTAACTTTGAGGTTCACTCTTACAGGCAACAAATAGAAGCAGTCAGAGTTCTATTGAGAGTTCATTCAGTAATGTAACAGTTCCACCTAAAGATCCAGTATCCTTGCATGCATGATGCTCCTATGATTTACTATTTTTAGCTGGATGCATGTACCCTTTGCATGCGACTTATGATGATTCGTAGGTGCCTCGTTGTTGACTTGATAATTGCTGGAAGCGAGAGAAGTGATAGGGTAAGTTAAATCGGCTTACTCTGGTACGTAGAGGAATATGGGTGATTTGAACCAGTTTGGGGACTTGGGTATTTAGTTTTGAAGTTAAGTTGCAGACAAGTGTTTAGTTGAAAGACCTTGAATTAGATTCCAACGAAGAAGTCTATCAATTGCAGTTGAATTTGCCGTCACTGGTCAAGGTTCCATTTCGCAAGTTCCAGTACAGATCTGTTTGTATTCTCGCCAAGTTACTTATACCCGGAAACCTTGCTATCCAGTTGTGAAGGACTAGATTTTTTTTTAACCAGATCCTTCAGTTGAGAAAGACGTAAACAGATCCATCAGAGAAGTCCGTTAGAGTAAGTTATCTGACTCTTCGCATATCTGGTTTGACGGAGGGAGATCGAACTAACTTAAAGGCTATTTGGCATGAGACTCACGTTAAGGAGTTTAGGAAACATATCCGATGGATCGCCATAGTCATTTGGCCTAAACCCATCCGACTTGTCACAAAAAGTAATACTTGTAAATTTCTTGGACAAATGGATTGAGTTGGATATTTGGGCTAGAAGAAATTTGGGTTTGTAGCGGAATTACCATTTGCCAATTTTCCCGACCACCGGATTAGCCCGATCGATATGCTAAGTGGACCCCGTGGCCTTGGAAAGTGTGCCCACAAATTATATTTCACTTGGCTGTGTAACAAATAGAAGTAGTCGAGTTCTATTGAGAGTTCATTCAATTATGTAACAAGCCTCCACCTAAAGATCCAAGATCCTTGCATGCATGATGCTCCTATGATTTACTATTTTTAGCCGGATGCATGTACCTTTGTATGCGACTTATGATGATTCATAAAGCTCTAATACGACTTGATAATTGCTGAAGCGAGAGAAGTGATAGGGTGATTAAGTTAGATCATTTTTATTTCCTGGGTGTACGTAGAGGAATATGAGTGATTTGAACCAAATTTTAGACTTGGGTATTTAATGGAAGTTAAGTTGTGGACGAGTGTTTAGTTGAAAGACCTTGAATTAGATTCCAATGAAGAAGTCTATCAATTGCATGAAGGTCGTCAATCGGTCGTGGTTTCATTTCGCAAGTTCCAAGCATTTATCCGTTTGTTTTCTTGCTAAGTTACGTATACCTGAACTTGCTATCAGCGCAGAAGGACTAGATTTTACAAGATCCTGGCTTGAGAAAGACGTACCGTATCAATCGTAGAAGTCCTTTAGAGTAAGTTATCCGACTCTTCGCATATCTAGTCGGACAGAGAAGATCAACCTAACTTAAAGGCTATTTGGCATGAGACTCACGTTAAGGAGTTTAGGAAACATATCCGATGGATCGCCATAGTCATTTGGCCTAAACCCATCCGACTTGTCACAAAAAGTAATACTTGTAAATTTCTTGGACAAATGGATTGAGTTGGATATTTGGGCTAGAAGAAATTTGGTTTGTAGAAATTTCTGTTTTCCCACCCCGGTTTTCAGTTTCGCCTTATTTCTCAATTAGTTAAATGCCCTTTCCCATAACCTTACATTCAACAAGCTGGAAAATAAATATTTGCTGAAAACACAAATTTTGGAAATTTTTCACAATGCTGGAAAATGCAGAAATAAAAATTAGCAGACACAAACAGCGATTCAACACATTTTAACACAGTGATTTTTGGTCAAGGTGACCCTGGAAAAACCCCCTATAACTCTTGGGGAAAACCAGTTCGAAAGCTCCTTCTTATTTCTGGAAAACTGCTTTTACAGTGAGAGAGATATTCAGAAAAAATCAGCAAGTAAACATTACAACTTATCTCGTTTTCCGTGCTTCACAACCACCTCGAAAAAACGTGCACACAACAGAAATGAACCAACAATAAATGCTGTACGGATTTCCTTGAAAAACGTGCCCAGAAATTACAACATTAATTTCTACTGTAAGACCTCTTTTTGTGTGCAAAACAACAAATGCTGCTGTACGGCCTCCTTAGGAAGTGTGCAAGTTGTATTAAATGCTCCTGTACGGAAATTTGCCTCGATTTCTGTGCCAGCATTGAGCAATCAGCAATAGGCTGTACAGCCTGCCTCGATTTTCATGCCACAAAAACAACAAACTTCTCCCTCGAAATTTGTGCTATAAAAGTGTACGACTGCCTAGGAAAGCGTACCTAAAGCTGTTGTACGGACTCTGCCTTGGAAATCGTAACAAATCTTACTTGAACTGTGTGCCAACTTTGCTGTATGGACTCGCTGAAAGGCTGCCTCGGTTTGTGTGCGAAAGTGCTGCCTCTTTCTCCTCACTGCCCATAAATCTCCCTTGCTCTCTTTCTCTCCTTCTCCCAATCTGCTCATGAAAAAATGAATGACCTTTTCCTCCTTTAACCTAACCCTAAGTGACTTTTGGGGAATCCCTAAATCCAATGGCTGAAAAAGCTTTAGATCTAGGGCTGGGATTAAATGCTCATGTAAATCTCACTTTCTATTTTTTAATTCACCCCACTTTAATAAAGACCCACTTAGTCATTTATTTCCAAAGTCACTTTTCCTTTCTAATTTTACATTGACTTTATTAATGTCACTTTAAGATTAGACTTTAGTAACTTTATCACTTAAAGTCACTTTTAAATTAGATTTGACTTTATAACTTTATAAAGTCACTTTAGGAGAAAAATTAAATTCTTTTGGACACTTTTCCCTAGGCCAAAGATCAAAGCCTTAAGGAACCACCTATCCTCCGGTAACCAAATTTCAACACTCCCTCTTACCGAGGAAGGTGTTCCTCACCACACCCATCTTGTCTCTGAAGTAGACACGCTTGCCCCGTGGTAAGGCTTTGGTAAGAATATTTGTCACCTGCTCATCAATGGGAATATACTCAAGCTTCACAACTCCCTTCTGAACATAGTCTCTGATGAAGTGATATCTGATGCCAATATGCTTTGACATGTCATGAAATACTGGATTCTCCATGAGTTTAATGCAACTCTAACTATCACAGTATATCACTAAAGGTCTCAATGGCTGACTAAATAAGCTAAACAACATCTTGCGAAGCCAAATGGCCTCACAACTAGCTAGACTGGCTGCCATATACTCTGCTTTCGCTGAACTTAATGCTACTGATTGCTGCTTCTGGCTGAACCATGACACCATTACCGAACCCAACCCAAAACAACACCCTGAAGTGCTTTTGCTATCAGAAGCACAACCTACCCAATCAGAATCAGTGTAACCTGCCAATCTCACTCCATCCCCCTGCCTGTAGTTCAGACCATACTTCACTGACACCTACAAGTACCGCAAAATGTGTTTTGCAGCCACCCAGTGAACCTTCCTAGGCTCACACATACACTGACTCATCATGTTGACTGCAAAACATATATCTGGTCTGTTGTTGACAAAATACATCAAGGAACCAATCAGCGGTCTGTACAATGTGGGATCCACCAACTTGGAATCCGAAGCATGAAGCTTCTTCCAGTTAGTGATCATCGGTGTCGACATGGGTCTACAATCCTCCATGTGGATTCTGCCAAGGATGTCCACAATATACTTACCCTGCCCCAGGAAGAAATGCCCCTCCTCCTGCCACACCTCTAAACCCAAAAAGTAATGCATCAAGCCGATGTCCTTCATCTCAAACTTCGCCGCAAGATCTCTCTTGCAGTGCTCTATGAGTCTCTCTGCACTTGTAATGACCAAGTCATCCACATACAGCACCAGAATGAGAGGCTCCTCACCTATCACAATATAGTAAAGGTTCGGATCTGCCTCACTCTTTGTGAAACCCATCTCCTGCAAGTATGTATCTATCCTGGAGTACCAAGCTCTGGGAGCTTGCTTCAGGCCATAAAGGGCCTTCTTCAATTTGCACGCATGGGACTCCTTCCCATGCACCTCAAAGCGCTGTGGCTACTCAATGTACACCTCCTCTTGTATGAAGCCAATGAGAAATGCGGTCTTCACATCCATATGGTGGATCTTCCAACCCATCTCTGCTGCTATCGATATAATGGAGCGAATCGAAGTATATCAAGCCACGGGAGCGAAGATCTCCTCATAATCAACTCCCTTTACCTGGGAGAACCCTCTAGCCACAAACCTTGCTTTGAATTTCTCAATGCTTCCATCTGTAGCATGCTTTACCTTGTAAAGCCATCTGGAAGTAACCACGGATTTGCCCTCAGGCCTCGACACCACCTCCCAAACATCATTCTTCATGATAGAAGAATACTCCTCCTGCACGACCTCTCTCCAGACCTGTTGGCTAGTTGCCTCCTCATAGCTAGAAGGCTCAGAGTCAAGGATGTTGGCAACCATTGCCATATAGCTACAAAATCTCTCAGGTGGTCTGCTCTCTCTGACCGGCCTCTTAGTCCCAGCAACAGATGTGGCCTCTCTCAAGGTATCCTGAAGCCACTTGGGCTTCCTCTTCCCTGAGCACACTTCTCCCACTGGAGAATGAAACTCCTCCTCATCATCAGGAGCTTGAACTCCTGACTGTTTGTCTGCTGTCCTCCTGCCTACACCTGAACCTGTAGATGTTGAAGTCCCGTGTGAACTGTCCATCAGTGGACTCCCAAGTGAACTGCTCTGCGGACTGCTCTGCATGCTGCTCGAAGCACCACCCCTCTGGCTCTACGAGCCACTGCTCACTGACGAACCTGACATCGTAATCGATGTACCTCTGGATCCTCACGGTCCTTGCCAGGCGGCTTTCATTTTGCTCACGGGGTTTCGGTGGTCGATTCACTCGACTCACGACCTCTTGAAGGCCACTGTCCTCCTCGAACTTCACATCCGCACCGGCAACAACTCTCCTGCGTGGGGAATATAAATCCGAAGACGCCCGAGGGTCTCCGCACCGCCCAGCCACAAGAATGCCGCTTCTACTGCGGTGGGCTCTGGTTTGGTCCTCTTCTCCTTGGGTATGTGGGAGTATGTAATACACCCAAAGATACGAAGATGACCAATATCAGGCTTCTTCCCAGAAAAAGCCTCCTCCGGAGTCATATGCCCCAGGGCACGATGCGGACTCCTGTTCTACAACTAAACAACGATGTTGCGAGCCTGCGCCTGAAAACAATGGCAACCCCTGATCATGTAACATGGCTTTGGCAGCCCCTCCGATGGATCTGTTCTTCCTCTCTGCAACCCCGTTCTGCTTGGGGTTGTAAGGAACATTGAACTCCCTCCTAATGCCTGCCTCCACACAATAGTCAACAAACTCTCCAAGGGTGTACTCACCTCCATTGTCTGACCTCAGGGACTTGATCTTCCGACTTGTCTGAGTCTCCACAAGAGCTCTAAACTCCTGAAACCGCTTGAAGACCTCACTCTTGGTCTTCAAGAAATAAATCCAGGTCCTCCTGGAGTGTTCATCAATGAATAATACATAATACTCATATCCACTCAAGGAAACATGAGACATTCGACCGCTCACATCAGAATGAATCAAATCAAGTATCCAAGTCGCTCTGTTGTCACTGCTGGAAAAAGGGGATTTGGCATACTTGCAAATCGCACATCCTCTACAAGTATCAAAGTGATCAGTACTGAAATCTGTCACACTTGTAGTGATCTCCCGCAGTGTCCTCGAGGCCCCATGATACATGTGCCCCATCCTGCGGTGCCAAATCTCACCCAGCCAGAACTGCTAGCTCTGCTGTCGGTACTACTGCTCAATGTCAAAAGGGGCTGAAATGCAAACTTGTACACCTTTGCATGGCATACTCCTATCACTCTAGCTGAATCAGCTGGAGCGCCCCTGGGATATATCAGCACCTGTCCTCTTCTGAACAATATCTCATATCCTCTGTCCCCCAACGTTGAGACGGATATGAGGTTCTTCCTCATCCCTGGCACATAAAGAACATCTGACACCTTCAAGGGAGGTTTGGGTTCCCTATTAAATGTCAATGTCCCCACACCGACTGCTCTAACAACTCTGTCATCAACGAGTACTACCTCTATATCAATGCCATTCTCTAAAAGCTCTGAGAAGTACTCACGGACTCCTGTCATATGACGTGAAGCCCCACTGTCCACATACCAGATACCCGATGATGCTCCGCTAGTCGAGGGAAGTGCATGCTCCCTCTGAACCTCCGTGGCAGGTGATCCTGCATTAGTGGACTCACAAGCAATGAACCCAAATTCCCGGTCAGAGCAATCCATGAAGTCCTCTACCTCTGCTGATGCTGCCATGTTCTGGTTCTTCCCCTTCTTCTTCTTCTCCGGACACACAACTGCATAGTGTCCCATCTTCTGAAAATTCCAACACTTCACCTTGGAATAGTCCTTCTGCGTGTTACCCTTTTTGCCTTTACCTTTGCCTTTGCCCCCACCACTGCTTATGGATGCTTGCTTCTTTCCCTTGCCTCTCTTGCCTCCTGCCAACAGTGCTACATCCTCATCCTGCTCAACTGGCTTGGCTGCCCCAAGCTGACCCTTTCTGATTTCTGTTTGAATGCAATCATCCCAAAACCTCTCCCAAGTGGGGAGGGTCTCACGTGCACAAACCCTATCAGCAAAGTTCAGCCATGAATTGGGGAGGCCATTCACTGCAATCCGCACCAACTCAGTGGGTGGAATGACCTCTCCAAGTGCTGCCAACTCATCTCTCACATTAGTAATCTTTGTGAGATATCCAACTCCACTATCAGTCTTTCCCATCTTAATGGTCTTCAGCGTCTCCCTTAGGACCATTTTCCTGTTCTCATTGGTACTCTGGTAGAGATTGGTCAATGCTGTCCACATCTCATGAGTATTTCTTTTTCCTCTCACATGAGGAATGCAATGGTCTTTGATTCTACCTAGAATCAGTGTCTTAACCTTTTTATTCTTTTTATTATACGCTGCCAACTGAACAACATCAGTAGGCACAACAATAGGGTGTTGTGCAGTATGCACCATGACATCCCAGACTTCTGCCTTTTCAAAGATACTCTGCATTCTCTCATTCCAAACACTGTAGTTACTATGCCCATCCAACCTATCCTCCACCCTCAATCCCATTGACATCCTTGCTGTCCTAAAAACTGAAAATAACACTGCTGTAGTAAAGATAAAATTTTTGTGTGTGAAAAATCAGCTTGCTGGAATTTTTTGAGTGAAAAATCAGCAGACTGTATTTTTCTCCTTGCTGTCCCAAACTGCACTTTAAGCACCCAATCTCTGATACCCTGTAGAAATTTCTGTTTTCCCACCCCGGTTTTCAGTTTCACCTTATTTTTCCAATTAGTTAAATGCCCTTTCCCATAACCTTACATTCAACAAGTTGGAAAATAAATATTTGCTGAAAACACAAATTCTGGAAATTTTTCACAATGCTGGAAAATGCAGAAATAAAAATCAGCAGACATAAACAGCCATTCAACACATTTTAACACAGTGATTTTTGGTCAAGGTGACCCTGGAAAAACCCCCTACAACTCTTTGGGAAAACTAGTTTGAAAGCTCCTTATTTATGGAAAAATGCTTTTACAATAAGAGAGATATTCAGAAAAATCAGCAAGTAAACATTACAACTTATCTCATTTTCCGTGCTTCACAACCACCTCGAAAAAACGTGCACACAACAAAATTGAACCAGCGATAAATGCTGTACAGATTTCCTTCAAAAACGTGCCCATAAATTACAACATTAATTTCTGCTGTACGGCCTTCTCTTTTTGCGTGCAGAACAACAATAAATGCTGCTGTACGACCTCCTTGGAAAGCATGCACGCTGTATTAAATGCTGCTGTACGAAAATCTGCCTCGATTTCTGTGCCAACAATTAGGAATAGGCTGTACAACCTGCCTCGATTTTTGTGCCACAAAACAACAAACTTCTCCCTTGAAATCTATGCCAGAAAAGTGTACGGTTGCCTAGGAAAGCGTACCCAAAGCTGCTGTACAGATTCTGCCTTGGAAATCGTGCCAAATATTCCTTGAACTGTGCCAACTCTGCTATACGGACTTGCTGAAGGCTGCCTCGGTTTGTGTGCCAAAGTGCTGCCTCCTTCTCCTCACTGCGCAGAAATCTCCCTTGCTCTCTTTCTCTCCTTCTCCCAATCTGCTCATGAAAGAATGAGTGACCTTTTCCTCCTTTTCCTCCTTTAACCTAACCCTAAGTGACTTTTAGGGAATCCCTAAATCCAATGGCTGAAAAAGCTTTAGATCTAGGGCTGAGATTAAATGCTCATTTAAATCTCACTTTCTATATTTTAGTTCACCCCACTTTAATAAAGACCTACTTAGTCATTTATTTCCAAAGTCACTTTTCCTTTCTAATTTTACATTGACTTTATTAAAGTCACTTTAAGACTAGACTTTAGTAACTTTATCAATTAAAGTCACTTTTAAATTAGATTTGACTTTATAACTTTATAAAGTCACTTTAGGAGAAAAATTAAATTCTTTTGGACACTTTTCCCTAGGCCAAAGATCAAAGCCTTAGGGAACCACCTGTCCTCCGGTAACCAAATTTCAACACTCCCTCTTACCGAGGAAGGTGTTCCTCACCACACCCATCTTGTCTCTTAAGTAGACATGCTTGCCCCGTGGTAAGGATTTGGTAAGAATATCTGCCACTTGCTAATTAGTGGGAATATACTCAAGCTTCACAGCTCCCTTTTGAACATAGTCTCTGATGAAGTGATATCTGATGCCAATATGCTTTGACCTGTCGTGAAATACTAGATTCTCCATGAGTTTAATGCAACTCTAATTATCACAGTATATCATTGAAGGTCTCAATGGCTGACCAAATAAGCCAAACAACATCTTGCGAAGCCAAATGGCCTCACAACTAGCTAGATTGGCTGCCATATACTCTGCTTCCGCTGAACTCAATGCTATTGACTGCTGCTTTTGGCTGAACCATGACACCAATGCCAAACCCAACCCAAAACAGTACCCTGAAGTGCTCTTCCCATCAGAAGCACAACCTGCCGAATCAGAATCAGTGTAACCTGCCAATCTTACTCCATCCCCCTGCCTGTAGTCCAGACCATACTTCACTGTCCCCTACAAGTACCGCAAAATGTGTTTTGCAGCCACCCAGTGAACCTTCCTAGGCTCATACATAAACTGACTCATCGTGTTGATTGCAAAACATATATCCGGTCTGGTGTTGACCAAATACATCAAGGAACCAATCAGCTGTCTATACAATGTGGGATCCACCAATTTGGAATCCGAAGCATGAAGCTTCTTCCAGTTGGTGATCATTGGTGTCGACATGGGTCTAGAATCCTCCATGTGGATTCTGCCAAGGATGTCCACAATATACTTCCCCTGCCCCAGGAAGAAATGCCCCTCCTCCTGCCACACCTCTAAACCCAAAAAGTAATGCATCAAGCGGATGTCCTTCATCTCAAACTCGGCCGCAAGATTTGTCTTGTAGTGCTCTATGAGTCTCTCTGCACCTGTAATGACCAAGTCATCCACATACAGCACCAGAATGAGAGGCTCCTCACCTATCACAATATAGTAAAGGTTTGGATCTGCCTCACTCTTTGTGAAACCCATCTCCTCCAAGTATGTATCTATCCTGGATTACCAAGCTCTGGGAGCTTGCTTCAGGTCATAAAGGGCCTTCTTCAATCTGCACACATGGGACTCCTTCCCATGCACCTCAAAGTGCTGTGGCTGCTCAATGTACACCTCCTCGTGTATGAAGCCATTGAGAAATGCGGTCTTCACATCCATTTGGTGGATCTTCCAACCCATCTCTGCTGCTATCGATATAATGGAGCGAATCGAAGTATATCGAGCCACGGGAGCGAAGGTCTCCTCATAATCAACTCCCTTTACCTGGGAGAACCCTCTGTTTTCTAGAGCCTTGCTTTGAATTTCTCAATGCGCCATACGCGACATGCTTTACCTTGTAAAGCCATCTGGAAGTAACCACGGATTTGCCCTCAGGCCTTGGCACCACCTCCCAAACATCATTCTTCATGATAGAAGAATACTCCTCTTGGATGGCCTCTCTCCAGACCTGTTGGCTAGCTGCCTCCTCATAGCTAGAAGGCTCAGAGTCAAGGATGTTGGCAACCATTGCCATATAGCTACAAAATCTCTCAGGTGGTCTGCTCTCTCTGATCGGCCTCTTAGTCCCAGCAACCGATGTGGCCTCTCTCAAGGTATCTTGAAGCCACTTGGGCTTCCTCTTCCTTGAGCACACTTCTCCCACTAGAGAATGAAACTCCTCCTCATCATTAGGAGCCTGAACTCCTGATTGTCTGTCTACTGTCCTCCTGCCGACACCTGAACCTGTAGATGCTGAAGTCCTGTGTGAACTGTCCATTAGTGGACTCCCTAGTGAACTGCTCTACGGACTACTCTGCATGCTGCCCGAAGCACCACCCCTGTAGCTCTACGAGCCACTGCTCACGGACAGACCTGGCATCGTAATCGATGTACCTCTGGATCCTCCTGATCCTTGCACACTGGATCCCTACGACTGGCTCAGCTGCTCTTGAGGGTCTGGCTGATCCAGATACTCTAACTCCCGTGACCTCCTGAAGGCCCTGTCCTCCTCGAACTTCACATCCCGCCTGACAACAACTCTCCTCTGTGCGGGAATATCAATCCGAAAGGCCTTCGAGGTCTCACTGTAGCCCACAAAAACACCCTTCTCTGCGGTGGGCTCTAGTTTGGTCCTCTTCTCCTTGGGTATGTAGGAGTATGCAATACACCCAAAGATACGAAGATGACCAATATCAGGCTTCTTCCCAGAAAAAGCCTTCTCCGGAGTCATATGCCCCAAGGCACGATGCAGACTCCTATTCTGCAAATAAACAGCAGTGTTGCAGGCCTCTGCCCACAAAAACAATGGCAACCCCTGATCATGTAACATGGCTTTGGCAACCCCTCAGATGGATCTGTTCTTCCTCTCCGCAACCCCGTTTTGTTGGGGGTTGTAAGGAACAGTGAACTCCCTCCTAATACCCGCCTCCGCACAATAGTCAACAAACTCTCCAAGGGTGTACTCACCTCCATTGTTCGACCTCAGGGACTTGATCTTCCGATCTGTCTGAGTCTCCACAAGAGCTCTGAACTCTTGAAACCACTTGAAGACCTCACTCTTGGTCTTCAAGAAATAAATCCAAGTCCTCTTGGAGTGGTCATCAATGAATAATACATAATACTCATATCCACTCAAGGAAACATGAGACATCCAACCACTCACATCGGAATGAATCAAATCAAGTATCTCAGTTGCTCTGCTGTCACTGCTGGGAAAAGGGGATTTGGCAAACTTGCCCATCGCACATCCTCTACAAGTATCAAAGTGATCCGTATTGAAATCTGGCACACCTGTAGTGATCTCCCGCAATGTCGTCAAGGCCCCATGATACATGTGCCCCATCCTGCGGTGCCAAATCTCATACAGCTCAGAACTGCTAGCTTTGTTGTCGTTACTACTGCTTAATGCCAAAAGGGGCTGAAATGCAAACTTGTACACCTTTGCATGGCGTACTCCTATCACTCTAGGTGAATCAGCTAGATCGTCCCTGGGATATATCAGCACCTGTCCTCTCCTGAACAATATCTCATATCCTCTGTCCTCCAACGCTGAGACGGATATGAGGTTCTTCCTCATCCCTGGAACATAAAGAACATCTAACACCTTCAAGGGAGGTTTGGGTTCCCTATCAAATGTCAGTGTCCCCACACCGACTGTTCTAACAACTCTGTCATCAACGAGTACTACCTCTATATCAGTGCCACTCTCTAAAAGCTCTGAGAAGTACTCACAGACTCCTGTCATATGACGTGAAGTCCCACTGTCCACATACCAGATACCCAAAGATGCTCCGCTAGTCGAGGGAAATGCATGCTCTCTTTGAACCTCCGTGGCAGGTGATCCTGCACTAGTGGACTCACAAGCAATGAACCCAAACTCCGGGTCAAAGCAATCCATGAAGTCCTCTACCTCTGCTGATGCTGCCATGTTTTGGTTCTTCCCCTTCTTCTTCTTCTTCGGACACACAACTGCATAGTGTCCTATCTTATGATAATTCCAACACTTCACCTTGGAATAGTCCTTCTGCGTGTTACCCTATTTACCTTTACCTTTGCCTTTGCCCCCACCACTACTTGTGGAAGCTTGCTTCTTTCCCTTGCCTCTCTTGCCTCCTGCCAACAGTGCTACATCCTCATCCTGCTCAACTGGCTTGGCTGCCCCAAGCTGACCCTTCCTGATTTTTGTCTGAATGCAATCATCCCAAAACCTCTCCCAGGTGGGGAGGGTCTCACGTGCACAAACCCCATCAGCAAAGTTCAGCCATGAACTGGGGAGGCCATTCACTGTAATCCGCACCAACTCAGTGGGTGGAATGACCTCTCCAACTGTTGCCAACTCATCTCTCACATTAGTAATCTTTGTGAGATATCCAGCTGCACTATTAGTCTTTCCCATCTTAATGGTCTTCAGCTTCTCCCTTGGGAGCATTTTCCTGTTCTCATTGGTACTTTGGTAGAGATTAGTCAATGCTGTCCACATCTCATGAGTATTTCTTTTTCCTCTCACATGAGGAATGCAGTTGTCTTTGATTCTGTTTAGAATCAGTCTCTTACCCTTGTTATTCTTTTTATTATACGCTCCTAATTGAACAACATCAGTAGGCACAACAATAGGGTGTTGTGCAGTATGCACCATGACATCCCAGACTTCTGCCTCCTCAAAGATACTCTGCATTCTCTCATTCCAAACACTGTAGTTACTATGCCCATCCAACCTATCCTCCACCCTCAATCCCAATGACATCCTTGTTGTCCTAAAAACTGAAAATAGCACTGCTGTAGTAAAGATAAAATTTTTGTGTGTGAAAAATCAGCTTGCTGGAATTTTTTGAGTGAAAAATCAGCAGACTGTATTTTTCTCCTTTTTTGTGCCAAACTGCACTTTTAGCACCCAATCTCTGATACCCTGTAGAAATTTATATTTTCCCACCCCGGTTTTCAGTTTCACCTTATTTCTCCAATTAGTTAAATGCCCTTTCCCATAACCTTACATTCAACAAGCTAGAAAATAAATATTTGCTGAAAACACAAATTCTGGAAAATTTTCACAATGCTGGAAAATGCAGAAATAAAAATCAGCAGACACAAACAACCATTCAACACATTTTAACACAGTGATTTTTGGTCAAGGTGACCCTGTAAAAATCCTCTACAACTCTTGGGGAAAACTAGTTCGAAAGCTCCTCCTTATTTATGGAAAAATGCTTTTACAGTGAGAGAGATATTCAGAAAAAATCAGCAAGTAAACATTACAACTTATCTCGTTTTCCGTGCTTCACAACCACCTCGAAAAATAGTGCACACAACAAAATTGAACCAACGATAAATTCTGTATGGATTTCCTTGAAAAACGTGCCCAGAAATTACAACATTAATTTCTGCTGTACAACCTCCTCTTTTTGCGTGTAGAACAATATTAAATGCTGCTATACAACCTCCTTGGAAAGCGTGCAGGCTGTATTAATTGCTACTGTACGAAAATCTGCCTCGATTTCTGTGCCAGCAATCAACAATAGGCTGTACGGCCTGCGTTGATTTTCGTGCCACAAAAACAACAAACTTCTCCCTCGAGATCTGTGCCAAAAATGTGTACGGCTGCCTAGGAAAGCGTACCCAGAGCTGCTGTACAGATTCTGCCTTTGAAATCGTGCCAAATCTTCCTTGAACTGTGTGCCAACTCTGGTATACGGACTTGCTGAAGGCTGCCTCGGTTTGTGTGCGAAAGTGCTGCCTCTTTCTCCTCACTGCCCAGAAATCTCCCTTACTCTCTTTCTCTCCTTCTCCCAATCTACTCATGAAAGAATGAATGACCTTTTCCTTCTTTTCTTCCTTTAACCTAACCCTAAGTAACTTTTTGGGAATCCCTAAATCCAATGGCTGAAAAAGCTTTAGATCTAGGGTTGAGATTAAATGCTCATTTAAATCTCACTTTCTATATTTTAGTTCACCCCACTTTAATAAAGACCCACTTAGTCATTTATTTCCAAAGTCACTTTTCCTTTCTAATTTTATATTGACTTTATTAAAGTCACTTTAAGACTAGACTTTAGTAACTTTATCACTTAAAATCACTTTTAAATTAGATTTGACTTTATAACTTTATAAAGTCACTTTAGGAGAAAAATTAAATTCTTTTGGACACTTTTCCCTAGGCCAAAGATCAAAGCCTTAGGGAACCACCTGTCCTCCGGTAACCAAATTTCAACACATATCTGATGGATCACCATAATCATTTGGCCTAAACCCATCCGACTTGTCGCAAAAAGTAATACTTGTATATTTCTCGGACAATTGGATTGAGTTGGATGTTTGGGCTAGAAGAAATTTGGTTTGTAGCGGAATTACCATTTGCCAATTTTCCCGGACCACCGGATTAGCCCGGATCGATATGCTAAGTGGACCCCGTGGCCTTGGAAAGTGTGCCCACAAATTATATCTGGTTTTGGAAGCATTCAACGTTGTGGAAATGAGTTACATCCCAAGGTTGACCCTCCCTTGGTCAACACAAATACAAAACTCTTCACAGTGCAAGAGGTAGAGATGGGTATTAAGAATTTGGGTGCTGGAAAAACAAAAGACTTAGATGAACTCCAAGAAGAGTATCTAAATGGGGCTAAAGAATTCTTGCACCTCACATCACAAAAATTTTCAACAACATCATACAGCAGGGGTTCCCCACAGATTGGACAACTAGTATGGCAATACCTCTTTTCAAGAGTGGTGACGTCAATAATCCCGCCAATTATAGAACCATAATGATAAACCCCTTGTTTGCAAAGTTATTTGGAAGCATTTTAGAAAAGAAAATCAGCAAGTGGGTAGAAGAAAGAGATAAACGTGCTAAAGGGAAAGTAGGTTTTAGACCTAAACATTCCACAATTGATCATTGTATAGCTTTAAGGCACATCATTGAAAAAGTTTGGGAAAAAAAGGAAGAAGTTTTTTGTTGCTTTGTTGATTTCAGAAAAGCCTTTGACATGGTTCCTAGGGATAAGCTTTGGCGCACAATGGAGGAACTCGGGGTTCCAAGGCATTTGAGAGCAGCTGTGGATAGACTATATGAAGAGGTGAAAGTCAAAATTAAAACTTCAGCAGGCATTTCTGAAAGTTTTAGAAGTGATATCGAGGTCAAGCAAGGTTGCCCATTGTCTCCTACCCTTTTTGGTTTATATATTGACAAGCTTGAAGTGTGGCTAAATTCGCAAGGGGGTGAGGGTATCCATTTGGGCAAGTTCGTTATAAGGCTTCTTTTGTACGCATATGACCTTATACTGATTGTTAGTTTGACTTTTGGTTTGCAAGAGCACTTACGTACCCTTGAGCATTTTTGTAGAAGGGTGGGGATGCAAGTCAATATTAGCAAAACAAAAGTAGTGGTTTTCTCTAACAAAAGAAAGCATGACCAACATAAGTTCTACTTTGAAGGCAACATTCTGGAGGAAGTTGCAGATTACAAATACCTCGGAATTGACTTCAACAAAAATTTAAGTTGGGATGGTTGTAGAAAGAAAAGAACTTTGGGGGGTTGGAAAGTATTTTATGCTCTTCAAAACAGGTGTAGAGACGCAGAGCTATGGGATTGGAAAACCACTCTAACTCTTTTTGGGCTTCTAGTGATCCCAGTGATTCTCTACGGTTGTGAATTTTGGGCCAGCAGAGCAACAAAGATGCAGTGGAAACAAATTGAGAAAATTTAGAAGCGTTTGAATACAAACAAATCCAAAATTAAAAGTGCAGTTCCGTATGCTATCTTGTTGAGTGAAACAAGGGTTTATGTGGATGGTGCGAGTCATAAGGTATTTAAAAATAATTGAGCAAATGGAAGAGGGTAGATGCCCTAAGGTTGTGTTTAATGACAGATTGTGCAAAAGAATGAAGACTTGGATGTGGCAAAATAACAAATGGTTTAGTAAATGGGGTATTTGCTTGAGCATGTGTCCCATAAAGAGTAAAGAGATAAAAACTTTTGTTATGGATAAGTTCCACAAACATACTTGGGAGAAAGCGCTAGGGAGAAAGAAGAATTACTACATTGAAGTGTTTAACCCCACTCACAATCATCAAGAAAAAACGTACACAGGGGCCAATATTTCTTGGAGATCCAAAATTCTTATTGCTCAATTAAGATATAATTCTCATCAACTTCGTTGTGAAGCAAGGCACTAGAAAAGGCCAAAAGAAATGTGGGAGGAAAGAGCATGTATTTTTTGCTCTTACAGAAAAGTGGAAACTAAAAAGCATTTCATTTTAGAATGTGAGGCCTTCAAAGACAGCATGGAAAATTTTGTAGGTATTATGGCAGCTAGCTCTTGGGATAATCTATTCAACGAAGAGTTTGTCGAGACGCTGGGATGGTTTATTGTAAAACTCCATAGGAAAAGGGCTGAATATAGGAACTGGATGGAGAAGCAATCTGTCCCATAGGCTATTTTTAGCCTCGTGCACGTTAAAAATACTTTCTTTCTTTTTCTAAATCCATTCGGATCAAGTTTAAGCGCTTTTCGGTTGTAATGAGAAAAAGCCGATTTGCAAGGGCAAAAGGCTTAAGCGCCTTTTAAGTTAAGGGGGTTAGTTCTGGCCCATGATCATATTGGTTACACAAAGTTAACACTTAGTAGCTAAGGGTTGGTAAACAAAAAAAATTTGCGCTTGAATCATATTGTAAAATGTTAGGGCAATTTTTTTTTTTTCCTTTGTAACAATAAAACTTCTTCTTAACTATAATAATGAAAGAAAGAAAGAAAGAAAGAAATCATTTTTAACGTCCACGAGGCTAAAAATAGCCTATAGGACAGATTGTTTCTGTGTCTGGTTCTTGTATTCGGCCCTTTTCTTGTGGAGTCTTACAATGAATGCTCCCAACTTATTGACAAACTCTTCACGATGTATTTTTCAATGAAATGATGCTTATTCTTTTTTTAATACAGTGAGTGACAATTAACATTACATAACCCTAAAAGCTCCACTATATAAAGCTAATGGCCCAACGGGATCCACAACATAAAGTCCCAAAAATATATCAAGGCAACATTACATAACTCTACAGGTTCCACTATATAAAACTAATGGCTTAACGGGCCCTACCACATAAAGTCTCAAAATATATCAACGATCAAGATATACAACTCCACATAAAAATTAAGATTGTCCAAAGGTGAACACAACAACCTGCCTTCGGTAGCTGCTCCCGACAGCTAATCGAATCCCTCAACGTTGGCCCAAACTCTGTATGCAGCCAACCCTTGGTTCTATGGATGTGCTGAATATAGTCGATCAATGCGATGTTGGAAATACCCTTATACCTGCATAAATTTTTGGATGCAACCAGATCCACAAAACATGAGCAAGGAACTTCGGATAACTCCCAGACTTCTGATTGATTTCTCCCTCAATGTTTCGCAGGGAACCTTCCTTTCCAAACCCTTATTATGCTTCTAAGTAATGGAAAGCGCTGAATAATGCTTCTCTACCCTAATTCGGGGAGTCTGAGGCCATAACAGAGGGTTTTCCTGTATAACTTTAATACCTTGTACAGCGGTGTCCTGTGTCAATGCGAGGGCTAGACAAGCTTGTTTGCTAGGGAAAATTCCTGTGATCATACCAAAAACCAAACCCACAATCTAAGCTGTCCTTCAATGACAAAACCTAATGAGAATCCTGTGTTCAAGGTAAGATCAAACTACCAAGAGGCCTCGCTCTACTTCAGATAATATTTCTGGACCAGGGTGAAAGCCAGCAACTCTCGCTGCTTTCCAAAAAAATGCCCTTGACCCATACAGAAAACAAAGAAAATCTTCGCTGCGGTTTTGAGAGGACTCCTATCTTTGCTGCCTTTTAGAGAAGACTCCTGTCCTAGATAAGAAACTCGCTGCTTTAGTTAAGATCCTGTGTTAAGACAGAGAAGAAAGAGGAAGGAGGTCAACTAGGGTGGAACCTTTCACCACCGAAATTGACAAGAAAGATTGGGGTCTTAAAACCCTCAGCTAATGCTCAAGAACAAATGAATTGATCCACACATCATGATTCCAAATGAATTCAATCCTCTCATTTTTATAGATTTCTTATAGGGGTCTCTCCTCCTTAAATGATTGAATTAATTTTACTTCAAACCCCAGTTTTGGGTATCTTTGTCTGCTGCCCCAACACTTTCCCATAATTGGAAAATTTGGGGTTTTCCCCTTTAATGAGGACTGTAGCCTACAGGGACGGATAGGCTATTTCATATGTTAGGCCAATTAATCTTTTAAGAACATTACAGTCCTTCGTCACATTGTTTTTCCTCAGGCAATTGATGCATAGCCTCTTCAACCTTGGGATGTACATCCTTAGTAGATAATTCACAAAACAAAGATACATCTGAGTCAATTGTCATCCGGTCCTTTGCATTTACTTCAACATCTTTCCAGAGACCAAATATCAACTTTAGGGAAATCGAAGTAGTTTTAAGTCATGGACATTTGGCTTGTTTTCTGTCAAATGATCATCCTGTATAATGAAGAATTGTCCTGCATGCCAAGAGCTTCTCTATGCCCTCTTCAAAGAAATAGTCTGGAGAATTTACAAGGCACAAACACAAACTTGATTGGGTAGCTGCATATCTTCAGCAAATGTACTCAACTTTGACCAAGATGCATGTCTTGTACTTTGTAAATTTACAAAATCTTGTTTTGTTGGTTCAGGGGCATTTGCTTTATCTTCCCCATAAGAGATACAAGCAAGTGATGACAACAGATTGTATAAACATCTGGTACTGAGCTTTTTGATTTCAACTAAATCATTGGAGACCTGGAAATCTATTTCACAGAGGATAGAATCAATAAGAGCTATGTACGCCTCCAGTATATCTTGAAAGCTATCAACATCTTTACCTTTAATAGTGGCCAGTGTTTCCTTAAATTTATGTAGATGTTCTATGCTTGATGCAACTTTACTTTTCACCACAGCAATCACATAAACAATCAAGTAAAATGCTGATAGAACATACCAGTGGATCTATAGAAGACAAACCAGAAACAGAAAAATGTGGTGGTGCGTTACAGCAGTCAACAGGATGCTTCAACCAGCAAAGTCTCCTTGGTCAGCCAACCCAGCATGTGTCACAACAGCCCTCAAAACAACCACACGGTCAACTCAAAGTCAACCCCAGAAAATTCAACGTTGCCCCAACGGCAGCGACACCAGCAACAATGGCAGCAACGGCAGCGACACCAGCAACAATGGCAGCAACGGCAGCAACGGCAGCAACACCAGCAGCAACGCCAACAGCAACAGCGGCAACTTCCTCTTCGTCCTTCTTTCCCACATGTGAACTAAGACTGTCTCCAAGGAGCTCGAACCAATCAGAAGAGGAGAGATGATGTGTGAGGATGAGATATGTCCTCCAACGTTGACTATATTTATATTAATCACTGAGGTGTGTGACACATTTGTTGGGGGTGTAAAACCTTAACGCTGACTTGCACATATTTTGAAAGTGTTAAAAATAAATTCAAAATAAATGTTATGCTCATCGGATCAAGATGATCTTTAAATCGATCTTGCACCTCTTCGAAAGAGGAACCCAATAAAAATATTGGTGTCTTCATCTGAGCATCACAACATGGAGTTTGGACCTAGTTGTCCAATTTTAACACTCCCTCTCAACTAGGGAGAACTCCATCCACCTGTGCAATCAAACATCGTGTGTCATCCCACCGTAACTTGCTTTGCTGGCCTCTTTATTTCAGAACAGAAGTGGGTCAGTCACAAAGACATCATTCCTGGCTGACAGATTCAGCCCAGAGGTTCGAAACCTCTATAGGACTCTCAAAGAGTCTCATACCAACCCGGAGTTGGTTTATCTGACCCGAAGTCAGTTGGAGGTTCGAAACCTCACTAGGACTCAAGAGAGTCATATACTAACCCAAAGTTAGTTTCACTGACCCGAAGTCAGTTGGAGGTCCGAAACCTCACTTGGACTCAAGAGAGTCATATACTAACCCGAAGTTAGTTTCACTGACCCGAAGTTAGTTGGAGGTCCGAAACCTCTCTAGACTCAAGAGAGTCATGATCATGTAACCCAAGAGATTGAGTCCTTGTTAAAGTCGAGTTGGAGGTCCGAAAACACTCTAGACTTGATCCCAAATCAAGTGCTTGGACACGTGTCATCCTAGATAGAGAGTACGGCAATCTCTGATGCATCCATCAGTCTTTGCTACTAGTCTCTAGCTTTTCCCACCTCATTGGCCAAATGAGAGGTACTTCCCATGAGTCCGGAACTCAAATGGGTAGGATGCATACGGGGCACAGATCATGAGAGGCGAACCAACTCAATCATCATAATGGTGGGGCCCAAGCACACCAACAAGGTTCGGAAAGCCTAGCCATGTGGTTGCTTATAGCTCCAAGAAGCTATCCCCAAAGCCCCCCATAGCTCCCAGAGCTCATCGTCCAACAGGACCCTCAGAATAGGGTCGTTCCACGATACCAAGATTCTCACGGAAGGTTAGGAACATGACCTTCCCCAAGGGCATTGTGAGAATATCCGTGACCTGCTCATCAGTTCCTATGCGATCGAACCTTACGGCGCCTCGTTGTACCATATCCCAGATAAAGTGGTACCAGCCATCAACATGCTTGGATCGTTCGTGGAACACGGGATTCTATGACAAACGAATCCCCCTCTAGTTATCACAAAGGATAACGGTGGCATCTAGCACATGCTCGAATAACCAGTGTTTTAAAAACCGGCCGGTTTGAACCGGAAACCGGCCAAACCGGCCAGTTAGATAGCCCACCGGTCGAAACCGGCCAGGCAACCCGGCTACCTAGGCATTTCGCCTGTTTTTTGAAAAAACCGGACCTAACCGGCCGGTTAGGTGCTAACTCATCCGCGGACCAACATTTTCGGCGACAGTTATGTTTTAGGGCTGATTTGGAGCCAATGGGAGGGTTCATTTAGCTACTCTTTCCCTATGTGGACCCACGCACGGCCAGAAATGGGTTTTAGGGCTGATGTGGAGGTAAGGGAAGCATTGACATTTCATGGTAATGTTAAATTCTTAAAGTAAAAGGATGAAAATGAAAAACATTATTTTTCATTTTCATCCTTTTACTTAAATTTTTAACATTACCATGAAATGACTCAGGATGTTTAAGAGTGGTTTCGAACTCATTGGATTTCATATGGATAAACTAGAATTTTAGGTTTGACTCAAAATTCAGCAGACTTAATGGTTTTCAGGGTTTCATGGTTTAGGAATTTGCAATGTTTCCATTTGATTCTATCATGTGTAAGGGTATGATATTGGCATTTGATCGAGAGCATAAAGTCCTTTAAGAACCTTGATGTACCCTTCAATCAAAGGAAAACATTTAAACAAGTAGTTAGACATGCTAATCTTTTTCTATCCACTTTTAAGGTTGAGGAAATGAACCCTTCACCCAAACCAAAATCATTGGTTAGGCATGTTAAACTTTTCCAATTTCTATCATGTTATAAGGTTGAGCAGTAGAGTACGAAGACTTTGAGCTAGATGATGTTTATGTATCTCTTGTTGATGATCCCATTTCTAGTAGTGATGAATCAATGATGAGTTTCATGAGAGACCATGTTGCTCAGTGATTTGTAGTTTTGATGACTATTTTTGTTACTACTACTACTACTAAATTTGTAGAGGAGTTTTAGGAGTCCTCAAACTTTGATCCATATTGTTTATGTAGCTCATGTTGATGACCCCTTGTCTAGTAGTGGTGATAATTTTGATCATGATGAGGAGTGATTATGTTGTTGTTGATCACTAATTTGTAGTCTTGTATTAGGCCAATGGCCTCATAGCTTGTAGCATTGTTTTTGGACTTTATGGGCCATTTGGAGCCTCATTGCTTATACTGTTTTTCGATGATATGTATTGCACTCGGTGCCATTTTTTGATATATTCACCTTTGCATGGTATATAAATGAGCAAACTTTGCATATTTTGTCTCTATTGGTTTGGAATCATGGTTGTAAATCTTAAAAATAGTTTTTTTATTAAAAAAATAATTATTTAATGTATTTTTTTTATTCAGTTTGTTGGCATCATGCTCCCAAGTTGGGCAGTTCTGATTAGAAACTTGGAAAGTTCATTGACCGAGTCCGTGCGGTTCCGGTTTTTAAAACATTGCGAATAACTCACTGAAGAGCTTTCGCAACCAAGTGACTTCACAACAGGCCATACATGTTACAATGTATTCGGCCTCAGCGGTGCTCAAGGTTACCGACTTCAGTTTCCTGCCCGAAGCAGAACTACGTGTGAAATAGCATCCAAATGTGCTCTTGCGATCCACCACACTGCCAGCCCAATCAGCGTCAGTATATCCATGGAGTGTCATACTCCCGGCAATGTATCTCAGCCCATGGTCTATTGTGCCTCAGAGATATCTCAAGAGTTTCTTGGCACCAACCCAGTGAATGTCATGATCAACCATGTGTTGACTCAAAGTGTTCACTGCAAAACATACATTCGGACGGGTGTTCACTAAGAACATCAGGGCCCCTACAAGTTGATGATACTCAGTAGGATTTGCCAATACAGGCCCAGCAACGCTGCCACTCAACTTCTTAAAGTTGAGCTCCATCGGTGTCGACACGGACTTACAGTCCATCATACTAAAACTTGATAGAAGCTTCATAATGTATTTTCCTTGAGAAAAGAAAATCTCGCCAGGTCTCTGCCAAACCTCCAGGCCTAGGAAGTAGTGCATCAGTCCTAGGTCTTTCATCTCAAACTCAGCAGCGAGCTCCCTCTTGCATTGATGAATGAGAGGGTCAGCACCTGTCAGGAAGAGATCGTCCACATACAACACCAGAATGAGAGGCTTCTCTCTATCAACCTTGAAGTAAAGGTTTGGATCAACATTACTACGAGTGAAGCCCAGCTTCATCAGGTAGTTATCTATCCTCTCGTACCAAGCTCTGGGTGCTTCCTTCAACCCATAGAGGGCTTTCTTCAACTTGCAGACATGGGTGTCCTGATCCTGGACTTCGAACCCCAGAGGTTGCTCTACATACACCTCTTCCTTTATCGCACCATGCAGAAATGTGGTCTTCACATCCATCTGATGAAGACTCCATCCTTGCATAGCATCAAGGGCTATGATCAATCGAATGGTGGTATATCGTGCCACAGGTGCAAATATGTCATCATAGTCTATTCACTCCTTTTGAGAGAAGCCACGGGCAACGAATCTTGCCTTGAACTTTTTAGCACTTCCATCAGATCAATGCTTGACCTTGTAGAGCCATTTCGCGGTGACAACTGCTTTGTCCTCCGGTCTTGGGACCACATCCTAGACATCATTCTTCATTATGGACTCATACTCTTCGTGCATAGCATCCTTCTAGACTTGATGCTTTACGGCTTCAAAGGATCCAGGCTCGGATTGTACAATAGTACTCATGGCAGCTAGATACCCTTGGTATCTACTCGACTTCTTGCTTTCACGGCATGCCCCCCTTGGGGCCATATGTCCCTCAGCATCCTCGAGAGTGTCCCTGAGCCATGATGGTCTCTTCCCCAGTGAAGGAGGTGGATCAATTGGGTCCATCGGTCCTTCAGTATCGGGCATCGTCTCATCCTTCGGTTCTTCTTGATTTCTAGGCCTTGCTTCATGATCTTTCTCAGATCTCGGAAGATCGATTACTTTCTTCAAGGAAGCATCTTCGTTAGAAGTGACATCATGGCATATCTCCACTTCCCTTTGACCAGACACATAGACTCTATAGGCCTTTGAAGTTTCGCTGTAGCCCACAAACGTTGTGGTCTCCCTCTTGATGCTAGCTCCTCTGCAAAAGTTCTTGAACTTGTTCGTCTCATATTCAGTGCCGTTATTGGTCTGTTGGATAGCATCTCATGTCATTGCTCCCAACGGACTTCCTTCAACCTGGTAGAGTGTATCAATTCTAGACCCAAACGTGATAGCTTCCTTGAAGCTCTTCTTCCACATGCGCACCTTTCCATTAGTGAATGCCACATTGAAAACTTTGTCTTCCATGGCCGATATAGACACAAGGTTCTTCTTCAAATTAGGTACATAGAATACATCCTACAAGTGGAGGACTTGACCTTGAGAAAAGTGGAGGGTCACAGTCCCTGTCCCTTTCACGGGATATGTGGCATTATCTCCAAGGATAATTTCCATATTAGTATCCTTCTCAACCATATCAGAGAGTGCTTCCTTGAAGCCAGTGATGTGCCTTGAGGCACCACTCTCTATCAACCAGACATCCATAGTGCTGGGTGGAGATGCAGCAGAGAGGGCAGATACAAGAATGAATTCATTTCTTTTATCAACAACATATGATTCCTCATACCTGGAATTTCTTGACCTTTTGAAAGGTTGATCATTTCTGTCGGAGGGAGCCTTCCTCTTTCCCTGGAACTTGTTGTTCCTTTGATTGCCATCCCTTCGGTTGTTGTTGTTGTCATCATCATCGAGAGAATCCTTCTTGAAAGGGCATTCTCTAGCATAGTGACCTGGCCTATGACAAGTGTAACACTTGCCCTTCTTTCCTTGTGCCCCTGCTCTTCCTTTTTTTTCTTTGGACCACCAAAATTCTTCTTTCTAGAATGAGCAGTGTAGGCAGTGTTCGCTTCATTTTCATACTCCTTCATTCTTGTCTCTTCTTGAACGCATCTTGACAGTACCTCGTCAAAGTCAGGTATCACATTATTGTTGAGAATGGTAGTGTTGAACACATGCCATTCGGATGGGAGCCCTCCAAGTGCAGTGAGTACCATCTCTCGATCAGCTATTGTCTCCCCAATAGCCAACAGATTGTTCTTGATCACGGTCAGCTTCAGAAAGTATGATTGGACAGACTCATCCATGCCTTTCTTTAGATTCTTCAATTGATTCTTGAAGAATAGCACTTGATTTGCATTGATGGCCTTGAACATTTGGATCAGCTTATCATACATCTCTTTGGATATGCCCAACTCAGAGATGTAGTCCACCAGGCTTTTATGAATGGATTCCCTGATCATCAGCTTTGCTTTGATCTCCTCCTTCTTATACTTTGATTTGGCAGCAACAGTAGCAGTGGATGGAGGTTCTTGGATTTTACCCTGCACATAGTCCATGACATCTTGGTCTTCCAATTTAAGATCCAATATCATCTTCCAAGCATGGAAGTCATCCTTCCCAGTCAACTTGTCATCCTCCTTGAAGCCATAGTTTGTGGAACCCATTTTCTTCTTCGGTGATTGCTATAAATTAGGGCTTGTCTTCACCTCAATGCCGATACCATGTAAATTTATGTAGATGTTCTATGCTTGATGCAACTTTACTTTTCACCACAACAATCACATAAACAATCAAGTAAAATGCTGATAGAACATACCAGTGGATCTATAGAAGACAAACCATAAATAGAAAAATGTGGTGGTGCGTTATGGCGGACAACAAGATGCTTCAACCAGCAAAGTCTCCTTGCTCAGCCAACCCAACATGTGTCACAACAGCCCTCAAAACAGCCACACGGTCAACTCAAAGTCAACCCCATCAATGCTGCCCCAACGACAACAACGGCAGCAACGACAACAACACCAGCAACAACGGCAGCGACGACAGCAACACCAGCAGCAACAGCAGTAGCGACGGCAGCAACAACGACAGCAACGGCAACAACACTAGCAGCAACGGTAGCAGCAACAACAACAACTTTTTCTTCATCCTTCTTTCCCACGTGTGAACTGAAACTGCCTCCATGGAGCTCGAACCAATCAGAAGAGGAGAGCTGATGTGTGAGGATGAGATATGTCCTCCAACATTGACTCTATTTATATCAATCACTGAGGTGTGTGACACATTTGCTGGGGGTGTAAAACCTTAAGGCCGACCTGCACATATTTTGAAAGTATTAAAAATAAATTAAAAATAAATGTTCTGCTCATAAGATCAAGATGATCTTTAGA
Source organism: Pinus albicaulis (assembly GCA_034641835.2). NCBI lineage: Eukaryota > Viridiplantae > Streptophyta > Pinopsida > Pinales > Pinaceae > Pinus > Pinus albicaulis. The sequence goes on from CM076582.1 coordinate 1,187,877,741, forward strand.
TCGATCTTGCACCTCTTCGAAAGAGGAACCCAATAAAAATATTGGTGTCTTTATCTGAGCATCACAACATGGAGTTTGGACCTAGTTGTCCAATTTTAACAGTTTTCTCATATTTATCCATTGTTTTCTGATGAACCATATTATCAGCAGATTTAAAGCTGGTATCTGACATTATACTTTCTCTTCCTTGGAAGCATATCTGAGCAATATCTCTAAAGGAACAGCCTGCAATAATCATTCTTGTAAGAAAATTCAAATGATCATTTTTAAACCAATCAGAAAGAAAATTCAAATGATCATTTTTAGAACCAATCAGATTTTCTGTATTACCAACACTTGATGTGCATTCTGGCCCAAGTCTTTCTTTTATACACATGTAGTGGGCTGACAAAAGTTTATATAAGAAACCAAGCCCTTGCTCATTAGAAGCATCCAGTGTAGTGTACATGGTGGCAGAAAGCGCATTCAGAACCTCCCCCGAATGCTCCAAAAGTTCATTCCAATGCACTTAAATTTCCGCTTCAATTTCCTCACTTGTCCACAATTGTGAGACAAGAAGAGAACTTAAATATCGCACAAGCACCTCTAATCTCTTGACGCCATAAGTGTTTGCTAATATTAATCCATTTAATAGAACACTCTTTTTCTCCACTTTGACAGACTCAGCGAAAAAAAACACTACCCTTTGTATGTAACCAGTATCTCCAGACAAAAATCTGCTTGTTACCACCTTTGCACCCTCAATGTAGTGTTTACCTGACTTCTTGTCAACACATTTAACATTCAACAAAGTTATTTCTGCACGCTTGTTAAGTCCCTGACCTGCAGGCGGCTTTTTCCTTTCATCCATGTACACTAGAACCTCGCATTTGTTAAACTGAATAACATTCTCTAAATCTAAATGTATAACATCAGTTTCTCCAAAAAACTTCACAGAACCACGACCTCTTCTACCAACCACAAAGTCTTTGACCCGACTGCAATAACCTGGCTCAGCATGCTCTTTAGCAGCCAATTCATGTATCTTTGGTTCTGTGTAATAGTCTGAATGCTGAAGTTTAGGCATAACGGCTGCAATGTCTGCACCATGCTCATATACTATAGCGGCTTCACCAGCTCTATGGCCAGAAATTGAGATATAACCATTTCCTCTATGCTCCTCATGAAGACCATTCTCCCCTAAAGTGGATTTTACGTTGGCATTAACTGACTTTGATGATAGTGTTGGAAACACTGAGAGGGGGGGGTTGTGAATCAGTATTTCTTTTACAATTGTTATTAATACCAATTAAGATTTTCACAATTTATCAACCAAAAGATAGGAAACAAGAAATAAAAATTTATTAATAAAAGTGTTGAGGATACCAATCTTCTAATACAATGATGACAAGCTCCAACTTGTAAAAATATTTCAAGGCTCCAACCTTGAGTAACTTCCCAAGATTCCAATCTTTGTGAGGACACCAATCCTCTCAGTCAAGCACCAACTTGACAGATATAGGATGCCAATCCTCCAGATTTCAATAGTAAAAAGAAAGTAACCAAACACAATTATCTTCTAGATATTTCTTCAAGTCAATGAATATTCCCTTAGGTTTGCAATGGACCTCTTCAGAGATCTGTTACTGTAAATCTGTTACAATGTTTTCAATGAACCTTCACAAGTCAGCAAAAATGCACCACTATACTTCTCCATACGTTTGCAAAGTATCCCACTGTTTTTCTTCACAGGTCTGCAGGAGTAGTCTTATCACAGATCAGCACTACAGTTTTGAATCTTCAGTAAGCTTTAGTAATACGCATACTGTGAGTAGCTTTTTGACACAGAATCAATAATTCATGAGACAAGGGAGTGAATAACTTCAGTAATACGTTTTCTGTGGTGACTGGACCCCACTTTTTTCCACCCAATGGTTTGTGTAAATATACACATCTCATTTTTTGTAAAAGCCGTCATATGGTTTCGAGGTGCTGTCATCATGTTTCGAGGAGACACGTCTTGTTAGATCTGAGCGTATGCGGTTTATGCCGAACATATTGTTTTTTTTTTTTATGACAAAAATAATCTTTCATATATGCATGAGTTTGCCATGAAACGATGTCCAACAGATAATCTCCTTTGCATTTGTTTATCCCAAAACGTGGAAATCTCAAAATTAATGTATTAATATCATTTCTCAATTCAGTTCAGCTGCCTTTCAAATCAAAGCTTGATAGATGCCTCATTATCCTTCTCAGTGGCCATGTATGCGTACTCCGCTCCATTTTCTTTCATCCACGCTTCAAGTGTTTTGACTAGCTTCAATCCAATTCCCAAATGCCTGTGCCTTGGCGAGACTCGACGACCAATAATGTAGACTGCTTTTGTATATCTGGGATTCAAAGATTCCTTCAGCGCGTCTTTAGATGGAATGCTTTGACCGCACACAACGGTTTTGATGCAGCCTCTGATGAGTCCCTCAATCTCTCTATGCTGTCCAATCTCAGCAACCAGCATTACATAAACCGGGCTATGGCAGACCCTGCTGAGTGGGTTGCCCATTAAATCTGTGAAAAGAGAAACTTCCCCACACTGCCCCACTTCACATTGTAACTCTAACCTCTCAACTTTCTCCATCGGTTTTTTTCTTTGTGTGTTATTCATTGTTCTCGAAGAGGATGAAACCAGGCATGCATCTCGTAATGTCTTGTTATTTGTCAAGTTTTTATTTATTTATTGTAGGGCTATACATTAACATACTTATGAGGTGTTTATGGTATGCGTAGAGGATTAGGATTAGGGTTTAGAAATTCAGGTTTTTAAAGTTATTTAGGATTGGGGTAACAACAGCATTAGGGTTAGATTTAGGGTTTCCATGAGGAACAATGCTAGGGTCAGAGTTAGGGTTTCGTCATCTACAATAATGACATCATTGTATTGGTATTAAAAACCAGAACTGGTGACCGGATTGGTGGACCTAATGAGTCGAGTTTCAAACTGGAACTAGTCAAACCGGGACTGGTCAGATCTAAATGAACCGGTTTTCAAAAAAATACATTAAATAATAAATTTTTAATAAAAAAACTATATTTTAAGATTTTCAATTGTGATTCCAAGCCAATAACCAAATTTGCAAAGTTTGCTCATTTATATACCATGTAAAGGTGAATATATCAAAATGGCACCGAGTGCAATACATATCATCGACAAAATACATAAGAAATGAGGCTCTAAATGGCCTCTAGAGTTAAAAAACAAAGCCTACAAACTATGGGTCCATTGGCCTACTACTAATATACATACATGATAATAGTGATCAACATTATCACTTGAAAGTTGAAACTTCTCATCATGATCAAACTCAGTTGGTTGAGTCTCGACTCCCAAACTTTGTAACTGCTCGAGTTACAAACTTCTCTATTGGTTCAGTCACTTGAGTCTCAAACTTCTGAAGGTATTCAACCCTAATACGCCCTATTACTTCATTTGGTGCTCCACATGGCTTTACGTGGCCTCCCATCTTAGCCAAGTGTTACTTGACCCTGTAAATACCCCCTCATGCAATAGATTTTTGGCAATATTTGTTGATCATTTTGCTATCAATCATATCACAATGGGCCCATGCAGTATCCTTGGCTTTTGGAGGCATGATGGCTACTACTTAGTTCAAAATCTATGTTGTTCTACTACTCCAGCAAAAACTCAACACTCTCCAAGCTCTCAATCAAACTCACAAAAGCTCCAAATGAGATGTGTGAGACAAATGAGAGGGTATCCTTGCTTTTAAAGGATTGGAGAGAGTGTTTTTGGAGGAAAACAACCCTCCTTTTCCCTCCAAAACCACCCATTATCGGCCAAATCAACGTCTGTGGGTCCGTTTTGTGGCCTGGCAGCTAACCGGCTGGTTTATGGATAAACCGGTCGGTTAGCACCAGTCGGACTGGAATTTATGGCGAAATCCCTCCTTGAACTCGGTTTTCAGGCCAGTTTGACGATGCCGGCCGGTTTGACCGATTATGGTTCAAACCGGCCGGTTTGACCGATTACGGTTCAAACCGGCCGGTTTGACTGATTACGGTTCAAACCGGCCGATTTTGAATGCTATGATTGACATCAATGACAAATTTGTCCAACAATCTCTCCCTTTGTCACTGATGGCAATATTCTCTTCTTTTCAACATATTCTCCCCCTTTGACATCAATGGAAACTTCATATAGTGCCCCCCCCTGTCAAATTGCTTCCCTTGTTATGCTACTCCCCTTGTGATGTTGCTTCCCCCTTTTCTTGAATAAGATACTTCTAATGGGATGCAAGAGAGATGACCCCCATCTTTTGGCGAAGATATTCAAATTCTTCTCGTGGTAGGGGTTTTGTAAAGATATCTGCAATATGTTCTTTGGTGTTGACATTTTCCATTTTGACATTCTGTTCAACGATATGTTCTCGGATGAAATGGAACTTGATTGGACTATGTTTTGTTTTTTAATGAAAAACTGGATTTTTTGAAAGGCTGATGGCACTGGTGTTATCACAATAGATGATGATAGGTTGATTGGTTTTTATATTGACATCTTTCAAAGCTTCCTTCATCCATAAGATTTGTGTAAAACAATCTGCAAAAACTATGTATTCTGCTTCAGTGGTGGAAAGAGATATTGATGATTGCTTTTTGCTAAGCCAGTCTCCCATGAAGAATGCATTCCCACTGATACTTTTTCTATCATTTACACTTCCTGCCCAATCTGCATCAGTACATGTTGTTAAGGTAAGTGTGGTGCTCTTAAGATAGGAGTTCCTTTCAGATATCTGAGAATTATTTTTACTGCCATCAAATGGGATTCTTTGGGAGTTGATTGAAATCTTGCCACCATTCCTACTGCTTGCATAATGTCTGGTCCTGAAGCTGTCAAATATAGAAGTGTTCCAATCATTGATCTGTAAAGAGTAGCATCTACTGAAGGTGAGTCATCATCTTTACTCAACTTATAACTTGTAGTCATATGTGTGCTCATAATTGCACATTCTTCCATCCCAAATCGTTTGAGCATGTCTCTCAGATATTTTGTTTGTGATATGAACATCCCTGCTTTAGTTTGAGTTATTTGAAGTCCAAGAAAGTAGGATAGTTCACCAATCATTGACATCTCAAAACCCTTAAACATATTTTGGGCAAATTCAAGACGCATCTCATCATTGTTGCTGGCAAATATCAAGTCAACAAGTGTGATCAATAAGCCATTTTTATCTATCTTCATGTAAAGGTTGCTTCCAACTACTCCTCTTTGGAAGCCTTGTTGTTGAAGATAACGATCAAGTTTAGCGTACCAAGCTCTTGGAGCTTGTTTTAGTCCATACATGGCCTTCCTTTATTTGCAAACAAAATCCTCTCCTTCAGCTAAACCGAATCCTTCTGGTTGTTCCATGTAAACTTCTTCCTTTAGTTCACCATTTAGAAAGGCTGATTTCATGTCCATTTGATAAAATTTGAAACCCTTTGAACAAACAAATGCCAAGAACATTCTTATAGCTTCCAATCAAGCTGCATGGGCAAAGGTTTCTTCAAAGTCAATTCCTTCAACTAGTGAATATCCTTTGCATACCAACCTTGCTTTATTTCTATTGACCTGTCCATCTTCATTCATTTTGTTTTTGAACAACCACTTGGTTCCAATAATATTTTTATCCTTTGGACGAGGCACTAGCTCCCATGTTTCATTCTTTTCGATTTGATACATTTCTTCTTCCATAGCTTTTATCCAATGAGGATCCTTACTAGCTTGGGAAAAATTTTCTGGTTCTATCATAGATAGTGGGGCAATATCATTCTTTTTTGGTGTATTTGTCATCCTTCTTTGGGTTTGTATTCCATCATCTACATCATCGATAATCTGTTCTTCCGGATGATTCTTTTGAACAATTTTTACTCTTGATGGAGTTTGAGAAGATTCCTTTTGACTTTCTTGCTCCTTTTCTTCTTTTATAGAATCATCTTCAAATTCTTCAAGAACAAAATCTTCTTCACTAATTTCGACTTCCTTTTTAGGAAGAGATTCATCGATCTTTGCATCAATGCTTTCAACTACTTTTCGTAGTCAGTTGTTGTAGCATTTGTAGGCTTTGCTTCTAGTGGAATACCCAAGAAATATTCCTTCATCAACTTGAGAGTCAAATTTTCCAGTGGAATCATCATTAATTCTCATAAAGCATTTGCTCCCAAAAATTCGAAATTTTTTACTGAAGCAGGTCTTCCTTTTCATGATTCATATGGGGTTTTGTCACTATTTGTAAGAAGTTGAGCTCTATTCATAGTATATACTGCTGCCCCAACTGCTTCTCTCCAAAATTTAGGATGTAAATCAGCTGCAAGAAGCATTGTTCTTGCAGTCTCTTGTACAGATCTATTTTATCTTTCAACAACTCCATTTTGGTTGTGAAGTTCTAGCAACAAAAAGTTCCCTTTTTATTCCATATGCTTCACAGAATTCATTGAATTCTCTTGAAGTAAATTCTCCACATCTATCTGTTCTAAGACACTTGATTTTTGATTCTTTTTCATTCTCGACAAGGGCTTTAAAATTCTTAAAACATTCAAATGCTTCTGATTTAAACCTTGTGAAATATACCCACATCATTCTAGTATAATCATCTATAAATAACTAAGTACCTTTCTCCTTGTAGAGCTGGAGTTCTAGTAGGTCCACATAGATCTGCATGGATGATCTCCAAAGGCTCTGCTGTAGAGGATTCCTTGGTTTTGAAACTGCTCCTTGTCTGCTTACCATGTTGACATGGAGCACAAATAGCCTTTTCAGGTTTTGAAATGATAGGAATGTCTCTTACTGGTTGTGATTTGCTGATCTTCACCAAATTGTCAAAATTCAAATGTCCTAACCGTTTGTGCCATAACCAACTTTCATCTTCTTGACTTATGTAGCATTTTTCTTCTTGAATTTCACTAAGGACATATATATTGTCTAATGTTCTTACTCCTTTTTCCACAAGTTTTCTCGAAGAAGTATTTCTTATCTCACAATTCTTGGCATTGAAGATGATATCATGTCCTTGATCACAAATTTGGCTGACGCTTAGAAGATTATGCTTGAGTCCTTCCACAAGTAGTGCATTTTGTGCTTTGCCCTTGCAATTTACGAGGGATATTGTACCTTTTCCTGTATTTTAGCAGATCCACTTCGAAAGGATACATTTCCATTCTTATTGTCTAGTGAGATGAACTTCTTTTGGTCACCAATCAATAGATTTCTTTCTTCTCCAACCTTTCTCTTTTAGTATAAGTGGGCAGTTTTGTGCTTCATGACTTAGATTATTACATTTGGAGCATTCTAGACTATATCTTGACAAAGGATCAAATGACTTATAGGTGTTGATTTGACCTTGTTTCCTTGAATCAACCAACTCATTTTGATAACTGGTCCCATATATTCTTGAACTATCATCTTTGTAAGCCTTGCAATGCTTAGCTTGGTGACCAAAATTCTTACAATAGAAACAAATGCCAAGAAAGATAGTTTGATACCTGTTTGGTAGCTTTGGCTTGATACAACATTCTTTTCTGGAGAAGACTTCTTTTCATCCTTTGGAGTGTTGTAAAAGGATCTTTGTCCTGGATTAAACAACTTCTCCTTTTTTGGATAATTGCAAAGGACATCAACATAGCTTTGTGAAATTTCTTCATTAGTATTCTCTTTTAAACTTGATGATTCACCTTTGAAGCCAAGCCCAGTTTTGTCATGTGGAGATTTTTGAGTATTAAGGATGATGTCAAGAGTTTGAGAGGTTTGCAAACTTTTATTGACTTGATTTAATTCCCTTTTTAGAGAGGCAACTTTAGCTTCTAGTTTCTCACACATTTCTTCTTTTTCTTTTAGTTTATTGTTCAAGGTTTCTTCTATCCTTTTTGCTTCTTCTTTTTTCAGTTTTGAGGGAGATGCTTTTCCTTTTTAGTTTTTCATTTTCTTCAAAAGCACTAATCAACAATTCATCCACATTTTCTTCTTCTTCTCTTTGAGATTCATTGTCATTTGTGAATGCCATGAATAGTACTTCACTACCAGCGTAGTCATTTTCCTCATCCTCATCATAATCATCACTATCCTTTTTGATAAGGAATGTTCTTTTGGTTGAACTATCTTCTTTATCTTAAATTCATCTTTATCAGAATCTTCTCGCTGGGAGAGTAAATTCTTTTTGTTTGGTCCCTTCTTTTTGAATACTTTTCTTTTGGAATCATTTTCATCATCACTGTCATCCTTGAAAGGACATTTTTGCAGCATAATGTCCTATTTTACCACATTTAAAACAAATGAGAGGATACTTATCTCTCAGTTTGGATCCTTTCCTTAGCTTCTTCACAAATTGCGCTAATTCTGTTTCAGCATCAAAATCATCGCTGCTACAGTTACAATTTTTCCCTCTTGATGCTTTTGAAGCTTTGAATGCAACTTTTTTAGGATTTGAGATACCTTTTTCTCAAGTCATATACAATGATAATTCCATGAAGTTCATCCATTGAGAAGGTGTCTAAGTCTTTTAATTCTTCTGTGGCACTGACTTTGAAGTCAAAACGCTCTGGAAGTGATCTCAACACCTTTTAGACAATTGTTTTTTCTTCAATGTCTTCACCTAAACCTTTGAGCAAGTTAACAACTTCATCTACTCGGAGAAAATAGGCAAAAATGTTTTATTCTTCATTCATTTTTGGATTTTCAAATTGTTTTCAAAAAGTTTGGAGTCTTGCTTTCTTGACTTTGGTATCTCCATCATAAATGCCAATGAGTTTGTCCCACATTTCCTTTGCTGATTCACAGTTCATGACCTTTGCGAATTCAGAGTTAGATATTCCACTTGTTATGGAATTTAAGACCTTGGCATTTGCTATATAATGTTTTCTTCCATCTTGATCTGTTGGTGGAGAATGTGGAACCTTATAACCATTTAGAACTGATTGCCATACTTCTGGTCCAAGAGACATCAAATAAAACTTCATCCTGACTTTCCAGAAAGCAAAATTTGTTCCATCAAATTGAGTGACCTTTCCTGCATCCTTACTGGTCATTGTGACTAAAAAATTCTTCTTCCTGCTATTAGGCTGATATGAAGAAGCCAACTCTGATGCCAATTGTTGGAAACACTGAGAGGGGGCGGGGGGGAGGCGGGGTGAATCAGTATTTCTTTAACAATTGTTATTAATACCAGTTAAGAATTTTCACAATTTCTCAACTAGAAGATAGGAAACAAGAAATACAAATTTATTAATAAAAGTGTTGAGGACACCAATCCTCTAATACAATGATGACAAGCTCCAACTTGGAAAAATATTTCAAGGCTCCAACCTTCAGTAACTTCCCAAGACTCCAATCTTGGTGAGGGCACGAATCCTTTCAGTCAAGCACCAACTTGACAGATATAGGATGCCAAACCTCCAGGTTTCAATAGTAAAAAGAAAGTAACCAAACATTTATCTTCTAGATATTTCTTCAAGTCCAAGAATATTCCCTTAAGTTTGCAATGGATGTCTTCAGAGGTCCGTCACTGTAAATCTGTTACAATGTTTTCAATGAACCTTCACAAGTCAGCAAAAACGTCCCACTATACTTCTCCATAAGTTTTCAAAGTATCCCACTGTTTTTCTTCATACGTCCGCAGGAGTAGTCTTATCACAGATCAACACCACAGTTTTGAATCTTCAGTAAGCTTTAGTAATATGCATACTGTGAGTACCTTTTCAACACAGAATCAATAATTCATGAGACAATGGAGTGAATAACTTCAGTAATACGTATACTGTGTATTCTGTGGTGACCGGACCCCACTTTTTTCCACCGAATGATTTGCGTAGATATACACGTCACATTTTTTGTAAAAGTTGTCATATGGTTTCGAGGAGATGTCATCACGTTTCGAGGAGACACATCTTGTTAGATCTGAGCTTATGCGTTTTATGCCAAACATATTGTTTTTTTTTTTTGATGCCAAAAATAATCTTTCATATATACACGAGTTTGCCACGGAACAACGTCCGACATATAATCTCCTTTGCATTTGTTTATGCCAAAACGTGGAAATCTCAAAATTAATTTATTAATATTATTTCGTAAATTCAGTTCAACTGCTTTCTCAAATCAAAGCTTGATAGATGCCTCATTATCCTTCTCAGTGGCCATGTATGCGTACTCTGCTCCATTTTCTTTCAACCATGCTTCAAGTGTTTGGACTAGCTTCAATCCAATTCGCAAATACCTATGACTTGCCGAAATGTTTGTACCACACACAACGGTTTTGATGCAGCCTCTGATGAGTCCCACGAACTCTCTATGCTGTCCAATCTCAGCAACCAACATTACATAAACTGGGCTATGGCGGACCCTGCAGAGTGGGTTTCCCATTAAATCCGTGAAAAGAGAAACTTCCCCACTCTGCCCCATTTTTCACTGTAACTTTAACCTCTCAACTTTCTCTAACAATTTTTTACTTCGTGTGTTGTTCTTTGATCTCGAAGAGGCTGTAACCAGGCATATGAATCTCATAATGTCTTTTTATTTGTTATGTTTTTTTTTTTTTTAATATTGTATGGCTATACTGTATACATCAACATACTTTTGAGTTGTTTATAGTATGCATATAGGATTAGGATTAGGGTTTAGAAATTTAGGTGTTTTGATAAATTTATTTAGGATTAGGGTAACAACAACATTGTTGAAGAATGTAACTAGGTTCGGTCTTCATTGTACTTGAAGTCAAAAATATAATATATTTGTCAAAAGATTTATTATTATTATTGTTGAATTGACTTGTTAAAGCATGGGTTTCATGCTTGGGTCAATTATAGGTCAAGCCTCCATTGTAGGCTTTAGGATTTTGAGTCAAAGTCAATTTGTTGTTTGGACTCCTCCATCAGGTCATCCTCTCCAATAAAGTCTTCAAGTCTGCATCAAATAATTTATCTACAAGTTGGTTTCCCTTAATATACTCATGCCGACCTACATACAATTGGAGACACATATGTTCGAATAATTCTTGGTGGCTCATTTATATGGGACAACCACTATATATACAAGCCTAGGATCTTCACATTACAACACACAATAGGAGCTTGGATTATCCTTTGAAATTAGCTCGGACATCACAGGATCTCGGATCAATTGCAGAGAGCCTCGCATCAATTACAGAGGTATAGTTTCGGTGCTATCTCAAAAGACTTGTTTTTGTATACAGTCTCAGTGCTATCTCAGAATACAATGAAGTGATAAGGGCTCAGAGCAGCTATCTCAGGTTCAGAGATCACAGTGAAGTGATAAGGGCTTAGAGCATAATGTATACTGAATGGCTATCTCAATTCGGAGCTATCTCAGGTTTGGAAATCATAGTGAAGTGATAAGGGCTCGAAGCAGCCACAGTAAGAAGATCCTGATGCTACTACAGTTCGGTGCTACCACTGTGAGAAAGGTCTTACAATTTCGATGTCATTTCAGTTCGATGGTATTACTGTGAACTCAGTTCGGTACTCTTATAGTGAGAAGGTCACACAATGATGATGTCTCGGTGCAAACACGTTGACAAGAATTTGATGCTCACATAGTGACATGAATCTTGGTATAAAGGGAGAACAAGGATGACATGATGAAGGAGTCTCTAGTCTAGCTTATAAGGGTCTTGGTTGTCTCACCTTGAATCTACTGAAGGAAGAATTTTGACCGGGTTTTCCCCAAAGAGTGGGTTTTTGCCCTGGCAGCGTGCCTACATCTTGTGTCCTCTTTTATTTATTGTTTGGCATTAATCTTGATGATAAGAAAAAAAGATTAATCAAAAGATCTAATAATAATAACGAAACCATCGCAAGATAATGTTATCATAAGGAAAATTGATTAATTGCCTACTCAAAGGATTTTCCAACAAACATTAGGGTTAGATTTATGGTTTCCATGAGGAAGAATGCTGGGGTTAGAGTTAGGGTTTCCATGAGGAACATTGCGATTTAGAGTTTCCATGAGGAATAATGCTAGGGTAAGAGTTAGGGTTTTGTCATCTACAATATTGACGTCATTGTATTGACGTCAATGACAACTTTGTCCAACGGATAGTGGGTTGTTCTGAAGGCTTGTGTCCTCGCCTCCACATGACCAGTCGTGAACATTGTCTTCAGGCTTTTGGGTAATGCCTTCTCAAATGATGATGCCCCACTTTTACTGTCTGCTATCGTTCCATTATCATTAATAGGTATAGCCATTTCCTTCGTGTTTGCTGGTGGTTTGCATGCAATAGATGAAGGAGATTGGTGAGGATTCTGAATAAAAAGTGCCCTTGGGTTTCCTCTTGGGATAAACATGGTATCCAACTTTGGAGTGCTAGGCGCTTTTTCACTATCACTGAAAAATGATACCTTGGGACTATCCTTCTTAGGATTGTATCTATGCAAATGCATGCAGATCCTTGACCTTTGAGTGACATGCCTCAGATTCAACAGAGATGTTGTCCTTACTTGAAAAAGTTTTCTATTAATGGGCAGACTAGATATTCCATATTGAACAAAAGGGGAAGATCCCCCACTTCAACCAATAGACATCTAAGGCATACGAAGAGTTCCAAATGGATTTGTTACAAGTTGTGGTGTAGTAACCACTATATTCTGCTAAGTGGGTTGCCCAAAGGTTCTTTGCCCAAAAGCTGGTGTCTCATTAGGTTCCAAAATATCTCTAGATCCAGTGCATTTAGATTGTTTTACATTGCAACGCTAAGCTGAAACTGAGACAACACAAGAAGGATATGTTGAGATAGTAAGAGCTTCATCTTTAGAAATTTCCGGGAAAGACATAAATGTCTCACGATTCTACACATCCTTTATTGCTCCCCTGTCTACTACCCTGGATGTATAGATATTATTTCTGACAGAATTCTCTGAAGTAGACAAGTCAGCTGAATTACCAATTTTATTTGAATCTAATTCTACAACTGATTTCTTATCATCAGCTACAAATTCTGCTGTTTGCTTAGATGGAGTTTTCTGACCAAAAAAAGGGTTGATCAATATATTATTCGTTGATGTATTGAAAGTCATTCCTACCTATCCAGAGAACTAGTAACTTCTGAGACATGAACATAAACATCCTAATCAGTGATTGAACCTGTATTTGATGCAAACTGGCTTTCTGAGGGCGTGCTAGCTTTGGGAGCTAAAGTTGGTATTGCATCATCTAGTTGACGATTGGACAACCCATCACAACCACTTTATTTTTTTCAAATAATTCTAATTGATTGCTTACCTCCTCTTTAGGGGGATACAACCATGTCCATGCTTTGGCCTTTGCTTCAACTTTCCTTACACCTTGTCTTTCATGCTTGGGCCTATGATCAACATCGTTTGATTTGTTTTTTTTACCACTATTCCAGAAATCGTCCCAACTTTTCTTTCTTATATGCCAAGGTATTTTGGTATATTCTTCTAGTCTTCTGTTCCATCCCTAAATCCTGTTAATATTTTTGGCTTGTTGCTCTTCCATTTTCCTCAAAATGTCTGCTTATTGTTCGCCCTACTTTTTCCAAGATTCTGCATACCTATGCCAAAAATCTGCTTCTGGTGGTTCCATTTTTAAATACCATCCAAGTTGGCAAGATCTTTGCTCTGATACCACTGTAAAGTGCTAGGGCAATTTATTTTTTCTTTGTAACAATAAAACTTCTTCTTGACCATAATAATGTCGTTCAATATAGTGATGTATTTTTCAATGAAATGATGCTAATTCTTTTTTTGATACAATGAGTGACAGTTAACACATAACCTTAAAAGATCCACTATATTAAGCTAATGGTCCAACAGGCCCCACCACATAAATTCCTAAAAATATATCAAGGCAACATTACATAACTCTACAGGTTCCACTATATAAAACTAATGGCCCAACGGGACCTACCACATAAAGTCCCAAAATATATCAAGGTTCAAGAAATACAACACCACATGAAAAATAATATCGTCTGAAGGTGAACACGACCACCTGCCTTCGGTAGCTCCTCCCGACAACTAATCCTTCGAACCCCGCGAATCCCTCAACATCAGCCCAAACTCTGTATGCGGCCAACCATTGGTTCTATGGATGCGCTGGAGATAGTCGTTCAGTGTTGGTCTGCGATGTTGGAAATACTCTTACACCTGCATAAGTTTTTGGATGCAACCAGATCCACAAAACATGAGCAAGGAACTTTGGATAACTCCCAGACTTCCGATTGATTTTTCTCTCACTGTTTCGCAGGGAACCTTCCTTCCCAAACCCTTATTCTGCTTCTGAGTAATGGCAAGTCCTGAACACTGCTTCTCTGCCCTAATTTGGGGAATCCGAGGCCAAAACAAAGGGTTTTCCTATATAACTTTAATACCTTGTACAGGGGAATCCTGTGTCAATGCGAGGGATAGACAAGTTTGCCTACTAGGGCAAATTCCTGTGATCATACCAAAAACCAAACCCCACAATCTTCGCTATCCTTCAGTGACAAAACCTAATGAGAATCTTTTGTTCATGGTAAGATCGAACTACCAAGAGGCTTCGCTCTTCTTCATATAATATCTTTGGACCAGGCCGAAAGCCGGAAATCTCGTTGCTTTCCAAAAAATTGCCCTTGACACAAGCAGAAAACAAAGAAAATCTTCGTTGCCTTTTTGAGAAGAGTCCTGTTCTAGATAAGAAATTCGCTGCTTTAGTTAAGATCTTGTGCTATCACAAAGAAGAAAGAGGAAGGTGGTCAGCTAGGGCGGAATCTTTCATCATCGAAATTGATGAGAGTCTGGGGTCTGAAAACCCTCAGAGCTAATGCTCAAGAACAAATGAATTGATCCACACATTATGATTCCAAATGAATTCAATCATTCCATGTTTATAGATTTATTAGAGTGGTCTCTCCTTAAATGATGAGTAAATTTTACTTCAAACCCCAGTTTTGGATATCTTTGCCCAACAACCCCAAAACTTGCCCATAATTGGAAAATTTGGGGTTTTCTCCTTTAATTTGGACTGTAGCCTATGGGGATTGATAGGCTATTTTGTCCCTTAGGCCAATTGATCCCTTGGGAACATTACACTTATGAGTTCTGAATAGGGGTTTGATTGTGGGTTTAATACAAAGCTAAACCAAAGATAAGAGAGTCTGATCCACAATTTTGATTCATATAAATTGGGGAATTTCCCCACGTGAAATTCAAGATCAATCAACTAGTTAGATCGAAATTATTTTAAATTGGGCCACCATGCGTATGATGAATGGGTTCGGTTGCATCAGATGTGCATTGCAATCTTCCAAATGAGACACTTGGATATTTCAAACCTCTAGGGAGAGAAGTCCTAGGTGAATCCACTTAAGAAAACACAAGGTAACCTCTACCTCTAGACTAAAGACAAACATGATGTGCCAGATGTTTAACGCTTAATGTAATAGATTTAGAATGCAAATGATTAAAGACTATATGGTGAGAGTCAACTTTACCTCTATATGCTCTTCAAATATAGCATGGTGCTCCTCTATGGCCTTTTGTTGCCTTTGTCCTTGAAAACCTACAGTAAAAAAATATCTCCGATGGTGCCCTATACAAGATCTCCTCAAGAAAAGATGCTAAAAGATGAGACAAACATATTCAAAGATATGAAGAGAGTTCTTTCCAAGAATTTCCAACATCATTACAATGAGGAGGCTCCTTTGATAAGAGAGGAGCTTAACAATCTCCCAAATAAATAATAAATCTTTTGTTGAAAAAATGTAACTAGTGTTAGCCCATGTGGTGTAGAACAGTCGGTGATGGGGTGCACTGTTAAGGCACTCTGTTCTGTAAGGTCACCGGTTCGAAACCCATGGGTGGAATGGAAGGAGAAAAAAATGGGAAGATTAGGATTAGTCTAAACGAGCAAAAAAAAAAAAAAAATGTAACTAGTGTTGGTCTTCATAATTTTACCTTTAATTCAAAGTTAAAAACTGGTCGACACTTTTCCCTTCATCTTTGCCTCTATTTATTTACTCTAATCTACTCTCTTCTTTGCAGGTTTATCCTGAAAATGAGTCTTGATTTAGACTAGGAATGCTGGATAGGTCTCTAGAGAACATCCGCATCCGGGGGATTGAAAATATATTATAACTACAGATTGGAGCTTGAGTTAATTACAAGATCGAAAATGTATATGACTACAGGACTGAGGTTCCATGAGATGACAGGTCTAAGACTTCATGTAGCTGTAGGACTGAAGATTAAAATGACTACTTTTGCAAGGCCAAAGTATAAGAGAGCCAAGATGAGCTATGTGTCATTAACATATGAAGAAATGGACCAAAAAATGTGTCCTAGGCTGACTCAATGGATGGAAGGTTGTTTCTTGGTCTAGGTGTCAAGAGTCTTGGTTGTCTCACTGTGATTTGAATCTACATAAGGAAGAGTTTAGATTGGGTTCTCCCCTACTTAAGGTTTTTTCTCTGGCTGTGTACCTATATCTTGTGTTCCCTTTTTGCTTTTGATCTTCATGGACTGGCATTAGTCTTTATGATAATAACATAACAAATTGAAAGAAGATATAACAAGTGAAACATCATAAGATAATGTCATAATAGAAGATAAATCAGGTTAAATACATGATGCCCTATATTTCTCAACATCTTTAGCCTTCCATGATGCTTTAGCCTCCCATGATGAAAAATAGAAACTTTCTAACCAAATAGAGAGGATAGAGTCAAAGAAATGATTAAATATAGTGGATTGGATAGCAAACTCCTCAAACAAGTGGTTGCCCTACAAAACTATGGTCAAAACCACCTCAAGCAAGTGTAAATGGTCCATAAAAAAGTGCATCTTCTAAAAAATGCTTTAACCATCCACATGTATGGAATAAAGTCAAAGATATGGGATGTTTAGTGGTCAAAATGTAGTGTTAATTTTCTATTGGCAAATATAAATCACCATAATTGTGTCAATTTTTTTCCCAAATTTCTATTTGTCCACATTTTGGAAATCCCATGGCCATTCTGCATCAAATGGCATTGATTTAGTGAAATTTTGGGTGCTTCGATAAACAATAATTGCTTTTGAAGTCTAGCCGCCTTCAAAAAAACATTCTAACTAGCTCAACAATCTCCTCAACTACCAAAATAAATGGTCCAAAAAGTGTAACAACCTTTAACAAACTCCATTCACCTCACATGTGTGGTCCACGAGGGTGTAACTCAATAAACCCATGGATTGTGCAAGAGTTGGAAACTACGTTGGAATTAGGGCAAATTGGAAGTTTTGATCACCATCATGTGATCATCATCAGGAGACTGATTTGCTCAAAGAACATATGGTCAATGCTCGTAATAAATATTGGATGATAAGTTTTTAAACAAGGTGAGGTCAACTTGTTTAAACACTTATCCTCCAATATTTATTGCAGGCATTGATCATATGTTCTTTGAGAAAATCAATCTCCTGATGATGATGACATGATGGTGATCGAAAAGTTGAGTTTACCCTAAATCCAACACTGTTTCCAACTCTTGCACACTCTGTTGCATGAAGTGCCATGCTCAAAGAAACCCACAAATTTGAGGGAATCTCTCCAAGAAGAAGATGCACCCTCCCAAAGATGCTTGATGAGGTACATGTGATGATGTAGAGTCCTTGTCATACTTTCTAATACACTATCACAAATAAATGTACACATATTTGAATGCAAATACAAAAATAGCAATGTACTGTCATGGATTTGAGAAAATGTCATGGATCCATAGACAATGTCACATATCCCAATGCGAATATATAGGTCCATGGGTTGGTACATGGATTCCAAGGCAATATCATGGATCCCAAGGTAAGTGTCATAGATCCCAATTCAAGTACAAAAATACCAAGGCATAGTACATAGATCTAAAGGCATAAATGGAAATTTCATTGCAAGTACATGAGTCCCAATTCAAGATGTTCATCGAGTTTTTTAACCTTAGTGAATCGGTAACTCATTGGAGAAATCTGGGTAAGGCCCATGATTAAACCTATTGGATGCAACTATAACACCAAGATAATGACCACATAAGTAGGTCAGTGGGATTGAAGAAGAGTACAATAAGTATGAATCCAATGTGGGAGTGCAAGTGCAACTCCTAGAAAGTGCTGAAAAAACATAAAAAATGAAAGAAACAAGTTATGGTGCTGCCAAGACGCATATAAAAGGTCATGGCCCAATACAAAATAATCAATAGTTTGCCAAGAAAGAATGAGTGAGATAAGAAGATCTGTCGGTGGAGCTAAATATGTCAAGGGCTCCTGAGTCTAATGGCTGATGACGAGGGAGATTTACTAGGCATTGTCACACTATTAAAATCACTTAGAACTAGCAGTGGGTTTGACCATGTGATCTTGGGGGTGATGTAGGAGCGAGGAATACTCCCAGAATTAAAGGTCGAAGGAAAGAAACTCTAAATAGATCTTTGGCCACTCCTACGAAATCGTGAGGTAATTTGATGGGCCGGGGATACCTTGGTCTGGGATTGTTTGAAACTGGTCTCTTTGGTGCTCTAAGGGCCTGTGAATTGATGTATGGTTTGACATCGTTGAATTAGTCTTGATAGTATTCATTGATTCCCCAAAGGGGGAGATTTAGAAGAGACCCAAGATCTCACCCTTGTATTGCCTGGTGCACCCTAAACTTCTATTTTGGCGCTTTTAGTTTTGATCTGACAAATTCACATGAAAGTATGAGGTGATCGTCTTGCTAATTTGAAGGTGGGGCATGATGTGTGGAAACTGAGTTTTCTGGTTGAATGTCTCCCTAATGAAGAGGGCCAAGCATTACTGGTCTTGGTACATGAAGAATGTAGAGAGGGAGCCTCTTGAATCTCACCTTGTTTGAAAACTTATCATCCAACATTTATTATGAGCACTGACCATACGTTCTTTGAGCAAATTAGTCTCTTGATGATGATGACATGATGGTGATCAAAACGTTGAGTTTACCCTAGATCCAACACAATTTCCAACTCTTGCACACTCTCTATTGCATGAAGTGCCATGTTCAAAGGAACCCACATATTTGAGGGAATCTCTCCAAGAAAAAGGTGCACCCTCCCCAAGATGCTTGATGAGGCACATGTGATGCAGAGTCCTTGTCACACTCTCTAATACACTGTCACAAATAAATGTACACATATCTAAATGCAAATACACAGATAGCAATGCAATGTCCTGATTTGAGAAAATGTCATGGATCCAAAGACAATGTCACACATCCTGATGCAAATATATAGGTCCATGGGCTAGTACATGGATTCCAAGGCAGTATCATGGATACCAAGGTAAGTGTCATGTATCCCAATTCAGGTACACAAATACTGGGGCATAGTACACAGATCTGAAGGCATAGATGCAAATTCCAATGCAAGTACATGAATCTCAATTCAAGATGTTCACTCTTTTTTTTTTTTAACCTTGGTGTATCGGTAACTCATTCGAGTATTCTGGGCAAGGCCAAGGATCAAACCTATTGGCTGCAACTATAACACCAAGATAAGATAAGATAATTTTATAAGTGTCCAACAAAAGGTTACTTGGGAGCGCGGAGCGCCATTTTTAGAAGCTTCCGGTCCGAAGCGTTTATATATATATATATATTTTATATTTTTTATATTTTGATGCATACATGTCAACAAAAACATGTAGAATGATGAATTAGACATAAAAAACATAAAAAACATAGATTGAATCATATAACATCAATCATCTAGAAGTTATGATCTTCATCAACCACGCCCACGAGTTGGAAGCATACAACATATTGACTCTCGAGTCTCGCAAATCATCAATCTGAAGGTTTCAAGCTTTCAAAATTCAATATATAACATTTATCATCATTGATATATAACATTTATCATCATTGATTTCAAATTTCAATATCTAAGATTTATCATCATCGATATATAACATTTATCATCATTGATTTCAAATTTAAATATCTAACATTTATCATCATTGATTCATGGATTTCAAAATTCAATATACATTTATCATCATTGATATATAACATTTATCATCATTGATATTATATAACATTTATCATCATTGATTCATTGATTACCATATAACTTTCATGAAGCATCATATTCATAATTCATAATGACTTGTAAACAGTAAACTTATAAATGCCAACTTGAAAGTTTCACCTTTCAAATTCAAACTTCAAACTTAAATTGTCATTAAATATTTGAAATCAGAAAGAGTGAAGTTTCAACTGTTCAACTGTCAACAACAAATAGAAAAGACTAGTAAACAACAAATCTATTTTATCTGGCTGGCCCCTTGCCACGCCCACGAGAAATGTCTAATTTTTGTGAGCCACGAGGAAATGTTGGTCTTCTAGTATTCTCAGGAGTACCACGACCACGACTAGAAGGTGGAGGCTGGATTTGCAAAGGAACAATAGTGTGATATCGAGGAGTGGCACTGGCACCCGCACTGCTACCAGTAGATGGTGGGACTGGCCCTGTGTGTGGCGGTGCTGCTGATGCTTCATCATCATCCCTATAAAGTTCTGCTTCCAATAACGTGCCATCCTCCAAATTATCATCCTCTAGGTTGTTGTCCCAGACTCTGTATGATTGATCCTCATTTTCCCGATCACAGTAATGGCTCAACAACCTCAAGTTATAATGCACATAAACCAAGCTTTCAGCTCGGTTTTCATTCAGCCTGTTTCTTCTCACATTGTGTATAAAGCTGTAGGTGCTCCAACACCTCTCTGCAGAAGAAGTGTTCACAACTTGTGAGAGAATTTTTTTAGCCAACTTTGGCAAAAGTCCCATGCTGCCATATGCTTCCCACCATGTGAGAGCATCAAATCTGTCCCTGTCTTCCATTGCATGGAAAGAACCAAAGTTAGCAGTGCAACTGAAGTATTTGCCTAATTCAAGGCACAATCTAGCACACTCTTCCCTGTCGGGTACCAACTTGTCCAATGCCTTCATGTACCCCTCTTGTACCTCTGGATTTGTGTGAGGTTTCACCCTAACCGCACCTCCAGGTGCAGGTTGGCCCAGCCAAGATGGAGAGTAATATTTTGGCGTAAGGATATATGCCAAAGCATGTAGTGGAACATTGAGTTTATTCCATCGTGCACACACACAGTCATGAATCATAGCATACAAGTTGGGATCATTATCCTTAACAATATCTTTTATTTGCCCCAACATGCTATCCATCTGCTCATAAACCTCTCCAATCATTGGTTTATCAGTGTCTGCAAACCGAATCATGTTATAAATGGGCTTGGTAAAATTCAAAATTTCCCTCACACATGCCCAAAATAGAGGGTCAAGGGCGGTCTCCTCCACATGTTCGAAACCTTGCATGTCAACTATTGTTGCTGCCCTGTCCTTTAATAGCTGCCAGTGTGGGCTTGATACCATTGCAGCCAATGACTCTCTTACCTTCAAAAGGTGCCTGAAGGTGAGGTAATAGCTAGCAAATCTAGTTTTTGCTATCTTCAACAACTCCAATTTGGAGTGAGTAAGGAAAAGCCCATAGGTATTGCTATGATTTGTAATAAATTTTATCATTTTTTTACCTCTCTTGTACAAATCACCAAGCCATTTGAATTGAGGTTGTTTGTTTTTGATGATATCATGCATGAAAAGGTTCATTGTGTGAACCAAACACCCAGACCAAAAAATGTTGGGGTATTTATCCTCAATAATTGCTCCTGCTGCCTTACAGTTAGCAGCATTATCAGTGGTGACCTGTATGACATTGTATGGCCTAGTCTTTTCAATTATATCAAGTAATGGTTCTGCAATGTTGATGCCGGTTTTGAATTTGTCTGAATAATCATATGCTGTCAGGAAGATTGCACCACTAACCGACACAGCCAAAACACTTATCAATGGTTTTCCTTTTACATTGGTCCATCCATCAGAGACAATGGACAGCACATGCTCATTCCACGAACTTGTCATTCTAGCCAAAGAATTGTTTATTTTAGCTTTTTCATGATCAAAGCCCATGGTTCTGGCCTTGTCATACCTAGGGCTTTTGTATCCTTTGGGGGCATCATTAATGGCAGAATCCATTGCATGCCAATAAGGTGAGCGAAGAACATTGAATGGCACCCCACATGCATATAGAAACCGGTAAACTTTTGAATCCACATCATTCCTACACCCTTCGTCCAGGAAATCGGATATGGTTCTATGCCTTAATCCAGTGCCACTGCCTCCAAAACCACTGGCATGGGTGGAAGTTGAACTTGTTTGTCCATGACGTGTTGGGCCTGAATCAACGAAACCCCTAGATCTTTTAGATGATCTCTGTAGGGCAACCCCCTCTTCCTTCCTATATATCTCTCTCTGTGGTGCTTGCACATAAGGACAAACTTTGATTCCAATATTTTTAGTTCCATCCCTTGGCATTGTCCCACAAAGGTGCCTTCTCGCACGGGTGTATGAACCATGGTATTGTTTATTGCAATGGGGGCAAATAAATTTAGTGGTTCCACCACCTTTCCCTCCTTCCATTTTCTGAACATATTTCCACAAAGGTGCCTGAGTTTGGTCTCGTTTAGTTGGGGAATCTGTGTCCTCAGGTTCTCCACTCCCCACTTCCTCCTCACCATAACCCTCCTCCTCTTCAAGATTTTCTTCAAATCCACCATAACCCTCCTCTTCATCCTCCTCTTCTCTGATTTGCCTTTTTCTTCTAGCACTCTCCAACACCATTATCACAAAGAAAGGAACCAACATGAGGAAAATCCATATAGCCATGATGGAAACATGTTTCAAGTTTCTAGCCTGCAAAACAAATGGAAAAATGCCAAATGGGAATAGGAAATGCAACATAGGAAAAAAAACAATTCATTTTTTAAGTTTTAAATTCAATAAAATGCAACATTCAAGAAAAATTCAAGTTTTCATTTTTAAACAATTTAACAACCTACAAATTTATCCTAGAAAATACAAAATTGGATTAGAAGGCCTACCTCTTTCTTGCAATCCTCTTGTTGCCTTGCTCTCCTTGTTTCTTCTTGCTCTCCTTGTCTCTTGCTCTAGCTCTCTCAACACTCAACAAACAATAAAAACTAAAATGAAGCCGCCCCCCCCCCCCACTATAAACAATTCGTTTTTTCGCTTAAAAAAATTTGCGCGCGGCGGGAAGCGTTTTTTTCTTTTCTTTTCCGGGGAGCGTTCGGGAGCGAACGCTCCTCGATCGCTTCCGGCGTTTAAAAAACGCTCTCGAAGCGTTTTTTAAACGTCGGAAGTGCTCAGGGAGCGTTCGCTCCCGAGCGCTTCCTGAAACGCTCTCGAAAAGGCAGGGAGCGTTTTAACAGGTTCGGAAACGCGCTCCCGAAAACGCTCCCCTCAGGAAGCGTTTTCGGGAGCGCGTTTCCGAGCGTTTCCAAAACGCTCCCGCACGGAGCGCGTTTCGGAAATGGGAACGAGGGGGGTTTGAAGCTTCCTCGCAACCCTGGTCCAACAAATGACCACAAAATTAGGTGAGCAGGATTGAAGAAGAGTACAATAAGTATGAATCCAATGTGGGAGTGTAAGTGCAACTTTTAGAAAGTGTTGGAAAAACATAAAGAAAAAAAGAAAGAAACAAGTTGTGGTGCTGTTGAGACACATACAAAAGATTGTGGCCCAATACAAAAAAATGAATATTCTACCAAGAAAGAATGATTGACATAGGAAGATCTTCAGGTGGAGCTAAAGATGTCAAGGGCTCCTAAGTTTGATGGTTGATGACAAGGGAGGCTAACTAGGCATGGACACACTGTTAAAGTCACCTTGAGCTAGCGGTGGGTCCAACCATATGATCCTAAGGGTAATGTAGGAGCGTGGAATACTCCTAGCATTCAAGCTTGAAGGAAAGAAACTTTGAATAGATCATTGGCTACTTTTACGAAACCAGGAGGTAATCAAACGGGCTGGGGATACCTTGCTCTGAGATTGTTTGAAACTGGTCCCATTGGTGCTTTGAGGGCTCGTGAATTGATGTACGGTTTGACATTGCCAAATTAGTCTTGATAGTATTCGTCCATTCCCCAAAGGGGGAGGTTGAGAAGAGATCCAAGATCTCACCCTTGTTCTTCCTAGTACCCTAAACTTTTATTTGGTCGCTTGTGGTTTTGATCTGTCAGATTCACATGAAAGTATGAGGTGATCATCTTGGTCATTTGAAGGCGGGGCATGGTGTGTAGGAACTAAGATTTGTGGTTGAAGGTCTCCTGGTGTTGGAATTACTGAGAGGCGAGTGAATCAATATTTCTCTTCAATTAGTAAATTTTAACTTCACAGAGCATTAATTGTTATTAGCATGAAATAAACATAAAGCAATCATCAACATGTTAAATTTGGAAACTAGGGCCAAACTCCACTTTGGACTCCTCATGTGATGGAGATGATATTTTTGTTGGATTCCTCTTTCGGAGAGGTGCAAGATTGATCTAAATATCATCTTGTTTGGATGAGCAGAAGTTTGATTTTGAGTTTATTCTCTCACACATGTGCAAATTGTCAAGGTCGGCCATAATTGTAATGCAGTCTCACAATCCCCAAAATATGTGTCACCATCGCTTATTGATGGATATAATAAGGAGAGACTCAAACCTCATTTGGACATCATCTCATCTCACATTCTCTCTCCTTCTCATTGGTTCGTATAGCCTTAAGAAGACATTTTCTCTCCTCTGCACATGTGAAAGGGCAACTGTAATTTTCACACTGTTTTAGGGTTTCTGTAACTGCATTGACCAACTTGACCTTGGGTCAACTTTCATACTTTGAATTCGATTTTTGGGACAGAATCCGAGTTTGGGAGGCTAGTTTGGGGGCATGAAAACTGAGGAAATCTGGGATGTTTGACTGTAGCGTTAACCACAGATTTGACTGCAGATTTGACCATTGCGTTGACTAGATTTGACCGTAAAATTCAAGACTGTTTTGTGCTGACTTTCACTATTCTTTGAGGCTGAGTTTAATTGGGTTTGATCGAGCTCCATTGGGGAGGAATATTGCTGGTTTGACCAACGTTGTCTTTGTTGGCTAGGGCATCCTGTTGACTGCTGTAAATTGTACTTTCTTTCTTTACTGAATTTGAAGAATAATAAGAAGATTTGATCAAAGGGTTTTCCCCACATTGGGGTTTTTCCCTGGCATCTGCCAAAATTATTGTGTCCTCTTGTCTTGTCTTGTCTTCTGGTTATTTGTTTATATCAGCTTTTACTGTCAATGTTAATGTGATTTCTAAACAGGAAATTGAATTGGGCTAATAAGAAAGATTAAAGTAAATTGCTCTAGGCATAAAACATTCCATTGTTAACTAAAATTGACATGGTATCAGAGTTGAGGTGAAGAAAAAGCCCAAGCAAGAGTGAGAAGAGAAATCATTGAAATTTGATTATACAAAGACAAAGGTCAATGGATTCCTCTTCATATTTAAAATATGATGACAAGCTCAATGATAAGTCAGATTATCATGCTTGGAAAATGTCCTTGGACCTGACATTTGAGGAACAAGATGTTATGGACTATGTGCAGGGAAAGATCACTGAGCCTCCATCAAATGCACTGGCTGCCACTAAAACAAAGTACATGAAAGTGGAAAACAAGGTGAAGAAGATCACCGAGGATTCTATTCACAAGCATTTGGTTTCTTATATCTCCGAGCTGGGCACATCTAAGGAGATGTATGATAAGTTGGTTAGCATGTTCAGGGCTAACAATGCTAATCAAATTCTCTTCTTGAAGAACAAGTTGAAGGACATCAAGATGGACAAGGGAGAGTCCATCCAATCCTACTTAATGAGGATCACCGAAATCAAGAATGATCTCGTATCAATTGGAGAGGCCATAGCTGACCGAGAGCTCAACCTCATTGCTCTTGGAGGTCTTCCCTGGGCATGGTATGTATTCAATTCCACTATTCTCAATAATAATATAATTCCTGATTTTGATGAATTGTTGACAAGATGCACTCAAGAGGAGACAAGGATGATGGAGAGAGACAAATCCTCTAATGGAAATGGAAGTGAACCTATTGCCTTCACCGCTCATGCAAAGAAGAAGAATAATGCTAGTCCGAGAAATCAAGGTCAAGGAACAACTGGACCCCGAGGAAGGAAAGGTAGAGATGTTGCAATTGTAACAGGTTTGGTCACTATGCTAGAGAGTGTCCCAATAAAAGGGACTCACCCCGAGATGATGACTAAAACAACAATAACAACGTTAGGGGAAATGGAAATCAAAGGAACAACATGTTCAACAACAAATGAAAGAGAAAGGCTCCCTTTGATCGAAATGGAAATGGAAATGGTCAACCCTTCAAGAGGTCAAGGAACTCTAGGTATGATGAATCTAATGTTGTTGATAACAAGAAAAATGAATATATTCTTATATTTGTCCTCTCTGCTGCATCTCCCCTCGACACCCTGAATAATTGGTTGATTGATAGTGGTGCCTCAAGGCACTTCATTGGATATAAAGAGGCCCTATCTAATTTGATTGAAAATGATACTAATTTGGAAACTATCCTTGGACACAATGTTACCTATTCCATGAAAGGGACAGAGACTGTGACCCATCATCTAAATCAAGGCCAAGTCCTTCGTTTGTAAGATGTGTTGTATGTACCTAACTTGAAGAAGAATCTAGTATCTATCTAGAAAATGGAAGACGAAGGATTGAAAGTGGCATTCATTGATGGAAAGGTACGCATTTGGAAGAGGAATTTCAAAGAAGCATTCACTCTTGGTTTCAAGGTTGATACACTCTATCAGGTTGGAGGAAGTCTGTTGGGAGCCATGACATGTAACACAACTCTTCCATCCGAGCTATGGCACCGAAGGTTTGCACACCTTTTCATTATAAAGCCCTACCCAAAGCAAGGAAGGTGGTCGTAGGTATGCCCAATTTCAAAGATGATCATGAAGGTGTATGTCAGGGTTGTGTCGAAGGGAAGCATACAAGGGGACCATTCCCCTCAAGTAACTCCTAGACTTCTAATGTTCTACAATTGATTCATTCTGAACTATCTGGTATGTTGCCTGTAACATCCTTGGGAGGATGCCTATATTATGTCACTTTTATAGATGACTTCTCCCGCAACACTTGGATATACTTCTTGAAGAAAAAGGGCGAAGTATTCAAATGGTTTCACACCTTCAAGGCCTGGTTGAAAATCAAACAGGGAAGAAGATCAAAATTTTGAGGACTGATAATGGAACCGAATACGAGTCAAATGAGTTCAATGACTATTTTTGGGAAGCTGGCATTAAGAGGGAGACCACTACTACATATACTCTCGAAAGAAGGAATCGAACCATTCTTGAAGCTGCTTGTGCCATGCTTCATGACAAAGTTCTTCTGAAGTTCCTATGGGGAGAAGCTGCGAACACTGCTGTGTATGTTCAAAATAGATGCCCACATCAAGCATTGGACTCCAAAACTCTTGAAGAAGTCTTCACTGGTAAGAAACTTGATGTTTCTCATTTTAGAATTTTTGGAAGTTTCATATATTTTCATGTGTTGAAAGAAAAGAGGAGCAAATTGGATGCTTATGGAAAGGAGGGAACGTTTGTGGCCTACAGTGAAACTTCGAAGGCATATAGAATCTATGTGCCTGGTTAAAGAGAAATGGAGATGTGCCATGATGTCACCTTCGACGAAGATGTTGCGCTTAGGAAGGTTAGAGATCTTCCTATCTCAAAGGAAGACAAAGAAGAAGAAGTAGGAAAGCAGGAAGAACCAAAGGATGAACAAATGCCCGATGTTGAAGGTCCGATGGATTCTATAGATCCACCTTCTTCAAATAAAAGAAGACCCTCATGGCTTAGAGACACTCTCGAAGATGTCGAGAGACATATTGCTACAAGGGGAACATTACGTGAAAGTAAGAAGCCAAATAGGTAGCAAGGGTACTTAGTAGCCATGAGCACCATTGTACAATTTGAGCCTGGAACGTCTAAAGAAGCCGTAAAGCACCAAGTTTGGAAGGATGCAATGAATGAAGAATATGAATCGATCATGAAAAATGATGTCTGGGATGTGGTTCCTAGATCGAAGGACAAATCTGTTGTCACCTCGAAATGGCTCTACAAGATCAATCATGGAGCCGATGGAAGTGCTGAAAAATTCAAGGCAAGATTTGTTGCCTGAGGCTTCTCGTAAAAGGAAGGTATAGACTATGATGAAATATTTGCACCTGTTGCTCGCTACACCACCATCTATTCGATTATTGCCCTTGCTGCATCACAAGGATGGAGTCTACATCAAATGGATGTCAAGACTGCCTTCTTACACAGATCAATTAAGGAAGAGGTCTATGTGGAACAACCTATGGGGTTGAAGAAAGCCTTCTATGGGTTGAAGCAAGCCCCCAGGGCTTGGTATGAGAGGATTGATAACTACTTGATGAAGTTGGGCTTTACTCGAAGTGATGCTGATCCAAACCTTTACTTTAAGGTTGATAATGGCAAGCCTTTCATTCAGGTTCTCTATGTGGACAATCTCTTCCTGAAAGGTGCAGAACCTCTCATTCATCAATGTAAGAGGGAGTTGGCTTCCGAGTTCGAAATGAAGGACCTAGGACTGATGCACTAATTCCTAGGCTTGGAGGTCTGGCAAAAGTAGGTGAGTTTTTCCTTTCTCAAGGAAAATATATTGTGAAGGAGCTGAAAAGATTTGGGATGTTGGATTGCAAGTCCATGACATCTCCGATGGAACTTAACTTTAAGAAGTTGTGTGGAAGTGTTGCTGGGCCTAATTTGGGAAATCCTGTAGAGTATCGTCAACTCATAGGGGCCTTGATGTTCTTAGTGAACTCACGTCCGGACATATGTTTTGTAGTGAGCCAATATATGGTCGAGCCTCATCACATTCATTGGATTGGTGCCAAAAATCCCTTGAGATATCTCCGGGGCATGATCAACCATGGACTGAGAGACACTGTCGGGAGTATGAGGCTCCATGGATATACTGATGCTGACTGGGCAGACAATGTGGTGGATCGTAAAAGCACATCTCGATGTTGCTTCACCGCAGGTTTTGCTTCGATCTCTTGGATGAGCAGGAAGCATATATCGGTTGCTTTGAGCACCACTGAGGCCGAATACATTGCAACAAGTATGGCCTGTTGTGAAGCTGTTTGGTTGAGGAAGCTCTTCAGTGAGTTGTTTGGGCATGTGCTGGATACCACCGTGATCCTTTGCGACAACCAAAGTGGGATTCGACTTTCAGAGAATCCCGTATTCCACGATCGCTTCAAGCATATTGATATCAGGTACCACTTTATCCGGGATATGGTACAACGAGGCATCGTAAGGCTCCATTACAATGGGACTGATGAGCAGGTCGCAAATATTCTCATGAAGCCCCTGGGGAAGGTCAAATTCTTAACCTTTTGTGAAAAGCTTGGAATCATGGACAAACCCTCTTATGAGGGTCTCGCTTGAGTTGGACTTTGAGCTCTGGGTGCTCCAGGGGGCTTGGGGATAGCTTCTTGGAGCTATAAGAAACCATAGGGCTAGGTTCGCCTTACCTTGTTGGTGTGCTATTTCCCCACCGTTATGATATTGAGCTAGTTCACCCTCTCTTGATCTATGCTCCACATACATCCTACTCATGTAGTTCGGGACTTGTGGGAAGTACCTCTCATCTGGCCAATGAGATGGGAAATGAGGATAAAGACCATAGCATTACCGATGGACGCATCGTTTATTGCTGTACTCTCTCTGTCTAGGATGGGTTGTGTCCAACAACTTGTTCTAGGATCAAGTTTGGTTGAGGTTTTTACCTCTAAACGGACTTCGGGTCAGTGGAGAGTGGCAAGGTCTTGTGACTCACTCTTCATCAAATCTTCTTCATCATTTCTTCATGATTCAGTAGAGCAGAGTCGTAAAGTACAGGGACAACATGATGGCACAGGATGACAGGATGGTACATGATGGTACAGGATCACAAGATTGCATAGGTTGTTAAATGGATTGATGGGTGGAGTTCTCCCTAGTTGAGAGGGAGTGTTAAATTTGGCAACTAGGGCCAAAATCCACTTTGGACTACTCATATGACGGAGATGATATTTTTGTTGGATTCCTCTTTCGGAGAGGTGCAAGATTTATCTAAAGATCATCTTTGTTTGGATGAGAAGAAGTTGGATTTTGAATTTATTCTCTCACACATGTGCAAATTGTCAAGGTCGGCCATAATTGTAATGTAGGCTCACAAGCCCCAAAAAATGTGTCACCACCCCTCATTGATGGACATAAAAAGGAGAGACTCAAACCTCATTTGGACATCATCTCATCTCACATTCTCTCTCCTTCTCATTTGTTCATAAAGCCTCAAGAAGACATTCTCTCTCCTCCACACGTGTGAAAGCGCAGCTGCAATTTTCGGAATATTTTAGGGCTTCTGCAACAGCGTTGAGTTTGGGTCAACTCTCATACTTTGACTTCAATTTTTGGGACAAAATCCGAGTTTGGGAGGCCAAGTTTGGTGGCATGAAAACTGAGGAAATCTAGGCTGTCTCACTGCAGTGTTGACCTCAAATTCGACCAGTGCATTGACCAAGTTTGACCGAGAAATTGAGGACTGTTTTGGGCTGACTTTGACTGTTCTTTGAGGCTGAGTTTGACTAGGTTTGACCGAGCTCCATTGGGGAGGAATATTGTTGGTTTGACCAACATTGTCTTTGCTG
The DNA here is from genome assembly GCA_034641835.2 of Pinus albicaulis. Lineage (NCBI taxonomy): Eukaryota > Viridiplantae > Streptophyta > Pinopsida > Pinales > Pinaceae > Pinus > Pinus albicaulis. The sequence continues at coordinate 1,187,908,419 of CM076582.1, forward strand.
GCTAGGGCATCCCGTTAACTTCTGTAAATTGTACTTTCTCTCTCTGCTGAATTTGAAGAATAATAAGAAGATTTGATCAAAGATTTTTCCCAACATTGGGGTTTTTCCTTGGCATCCGCCAAAATTATTGTCCTCTTGTCTTGGCTTGTCTTCTGGTTATTTGTTTATGTTTTATCAGCGTTTACTGTCAATGTCAATGTGATTGCTAAACAGGAAATTGAATTGGGCTAATAACAATTGTCCTCGGAAAAATCCAATGTGGGAAAACCTGTGCAGCAGATGAGGGTTTGCTTATTAATTTCCAGCAACAAATCTGAGTATGATAATTTTGACAATTTAAACAGAGGAAACATACTGAGAGAAATTTTGTGATAAATTTCTCACTCTCCACAGTGATTCCCTGACCTTGAGATGGACCCTCTACCCATACGCTGGTGCCTCTGTGTCACTCTCTGTGCAATGACTGTGCAGAGCTCTAGTGGCCTGCCTCTTTCCTTACATTGCCTCCTCCTGAATTCAATATGTACCTTTTGGACTTTTGCTAGTACCCTCTCTCTCTCACTTGCTACTCACCCTTTGGCTCTATCTCCTCTACTGAATCTCAGCCATTGAGAAAATCGATCTTCCTGGGCAACTGAGTAACTGCACTGGTTTGTCCTCCATATACCTATCGACTACTTCTTATAATCTTCTATTGGAGCACCAATGGCCAAGAGTAAAACGTAATTGATGGCCTAGATTATTTCGCTGTCGATCCGTGTGAGTTTCTAAAACATTCACACCATGACTTAATTAATTTTGATTAATTAATCATATTTCCTAAGTTTAGACTTAGGAAATATTAAAAACTGACTAATAAATCTAATTAAGTTGTCTCTAGGTGGAATTTCCAGAAATGATTTCTGGGTATTGGAGAATACATGTATTCTAGCCTCCACCAAATGTCGTGGCTAGAACAAATCCGATGTTATAAAAACTAACACTCCCTCTTAGCAAGAAATGTGTTCTAGTGCTGCAACCCACTGAAACAATATTCTGTCTCTGCATCATTTCCTGTTACACTGTTGATGTCTGGCTATTGCTTCCCACCAACCATTGTGCAACTCTGATATGCGCTGCATCTGTGCTGCTGTTGACCCTGCTAAACTGCTGCCAACACTACATCTGCACTGCAACTCCCTCTCATCTGCTGCTGCTACAACTGAGAAATTTCTAAAGTACCTGGTCTCTCCTATTGAAACGGGTTCTCCACCATACCCATTTGTTCCTTGAACTGGATGAACTTAGCTCTCCCTAGAGCTTTCGTGAGTATGTCTGCTACCTGATCTCTTGTGGGTACATACTACAGCTGGACTGCCCCACGCTATACACAATCTCTGATGAAATGACATTTGATATCTATGTGTTTCGACCTGTCATGAAATACTGGATTCTCATAGAGCTTTATGCAACTCTAATTATCACAGTAGACACTAGTCACTCCCATCCTCTGCCTGAGCTAGCTCACGAGTAGCTTCCAAAGCCATATAGCTTCGCACGTAGTCGTGCTGGCTGCCATATATTTTTCTTCTGCTGAGCTCAGTACTATTGACTTCTGCTTCCTGCTACACCAAGAAACCATCCTTGATCCAACATTGAAGCAGAGTTCCCAGAGGTACTTTTCCTGTCCACTGAACTACTTGCCCATTTGGCATCTGTGAATCCACATAATCTAACGTAATTTCCTCGAGTATATTTCAACCCATACCCAACTGTGCCACGCATATACCTTAGAATGTGCCTTGCTGCTGCCCATTGTTCCCTTTTCGGCTCTACCATGAATTGACTAAAGGTATTGAGAGCGAAACAAATGTTTGGCGTAGTGTTAACCAGATACATGAGAGACCCAATGAGCTGCCTATATAAGGTGGGGTCGACTTCCTTGTCTCCTGATTCATCTATCTTCTTCCAATTGGTGATCATGGGTGTAGTCATGGTTCAGCAATCCTGCATTCTGAATCTCTTCAGAATATATGTAGCCTATCTCCCTTGCCCAAGGAAGATCTTCACATTCTTCTGCCAAACTTCCATTCCTAGAAAATAGTGCATCAACCCCATATCCTTCATGTCGAATTCTGCGGCAAGGTTCCTTTTCCAGTCTTTTATGAGCCTTGATGATCCTGTCAAGAAGAGATCATCCACATACAAAACCAAAATGAGAGGCTCATCCTTTACCATCAAATAGTAGAGGTTGGGATCTGCATCACTCTTGACAAATCCCAACTGCTACATGTAATTGTCAGTTCAACCATACCACGCCCTGGGTGCATGCTTGAGCCTGTATAGGGCTTTCTTCAATCTACACACGTGAGTTTGCTTCTCATGAGTTTCGAAGCCTTCAGGCTCTTCTATATACACCTCTTCTTCTATCATCACGTTCAAGAATGTTGTTTTGACGTCCATTTGGTGAATCTCCCATCCCATCTGAGCTGCTAGGGATATAACAGATCTGATAGAGGTATATCTGGCAACTGGGGTGAAGGTCTCCTCATAGTCTATTCCTTCTTTTTGTGCATACCCCTTTGCCACAAATCTAGCCTTGTACTTCTCTTCACTGCCATTTGCAGCGTACTTGATCTTGTAGATCCATCTGGAACCTACAACTGATCTGTCTTCTGGCCTCGACACTACCTCCCAGAGATCATTTGTCATGATAGAACTATACTCTTCTACCATGGCATCCAACCACACCTGATGCTGTGCGGATTCCTAAAAGCTGGAGGGTTCAGCAACACATTGTCATGCTCCATACTGATAACTGGAACTCCTGTTACAATTTCTTTGAGCATCTTGAGTGCTCCATGGTGTAAATGTCCCATCCTCCTGTGCCACAATTCATTCAACTCCTTACCATTGCTACTGCCACTGCCTATTAGTGCCATTGGAGAATCGAGTTGCAACCTGTATAACCTATTGTTTCGAGCTCCAATTTGTTTCACCTTCTTCCAGCTAGAGTGTTTGACATACATTTTATTCCCTACGAATTTTAAATCGTATTCGTTGTCCTGTAATTGGGACACGAAAATTAGGTTCATACCCAATCTTGACACATGCAATACATTAGTAGCGCTAGTGCTGGTTCCTGACTCCATTTGAAACTCTGGTGCCTCTCCCTACAGGAGTACATTTGGTTCTATTGCCCATAGTGATCTGGAAGTACATTTGCTCCTCCTAGTAGGTAGAAAAATATATTCTAACTCTTGTCATATGAGTTGAAGCTCCACTATCTATATACTAGACACTAGGTGATGCTGTACCTCATAAGCAAGCAAATTCATCATCCAACTTGGAAGATAAATCTGAAGCATCTTGACTATTAATTATGTCCATGGTTTCCTGTGCTATTTCTCTTTCCTCCCGACGCTGATTCTACAACTGCAAAATTGCTGCGTCCAACTAGAGATTTGCTTTGCAAAAAATACAGCTGCTCCCTCTGCCTCTGGTAATCCTCGATCTGGAGGAATCAAATTTCTCTGTCACTCTCAGAGAAATCGATTTTCGTCAAGAATTTTGACCTTCTTGGCCAAGGAACTGCGCTGCCTTTGGGAAATTGAACTGCTGCTCACACTGAGCAACGATCCTCCTTCTCTTCTTTGCTACTTGAGCTCTCCGACTGATCATATAAGCTTTGATACCATGTGAAAATTTCATCTATTGCAATAACTGAAAAATATTCTTCTAACTGTCAATTTAGTTTATTTGTTACGACAAATATCGAACAAATTTACTACTGCAATTGTCACAATAAATTATTGCGGAAAATAAAAGATGGAAATAGAGAAATTATAGCACACACATAGAAATGTTAACACAATTATTTTTGGACAATTGTCCCCGGAAAAATAAGGGTTTTCTTATTAATTTCCAACAACAAATCTGAGTACAAGAATTCTGACAATTTAAACAGAGGGAAAATACTAAGAGAAATTTTGTGGTAAATTTCTCACTCTCCACAGTGACTCCTTGACCCTGAGATGGACCCTCTGCCCATACGCTGGTGCCTCTGCGTCACTCTCTGCGCAATGACTACGTAGAGTTCTAGTGCACTGCCTCTTTCCTCACACTGCCTCCTCTTGAATTCGATATGTAGCTTTTGGACTTCTGCTGGTACCCTCTCTCTCTCACCTGCTACTCACACTTTGGCTCCATATCCTCTACTGAATCTCAACCACTGAGAAAATCAATCTGCCTGGGCAACTGAGTAACTGCACTGGTGTGTTCTCCATCTACCCATCGACTTCTCCTAATAATCATCTGTTGGAGCACCAACGACCAAGATTAAAACATAATTGGTGGCCTAGATTATTTCCATGTCGATCCGTGTGAGTTTCTAGAACATTCACAACATGACTTAATTAATTTTGATTAATTAATCATATTTCTTAAGTTTAGACTTAAGAAATATTAAAAACTGACTAATAAATCTAATTAAGTTGTCTCTAGGCAGAATTTCCAGAAATGATTTCTAGGTATTGGAGAATACATGTATTCTAGCCTCTCCACCAAATCGTGTGGCTAGAACACATCGATGCTACAAAAACTAACATACATGTTTGTTATAAGGGTGATTGTGATTTGTGAAGTGGCTCGGAGGAGAATTCAATCAGAATTGGAGATTTGAGCAATTGTTCTTGAAGCTTTTGGGCATAGGGGCTAGAGTGCTTCAATTGTGAAGTATTTTGGCGCTGGGTACCAAGGTTGTGCCCAATTTGGTAGGGAGGATTTGGTCATTTTGGTAACGGGTACGAATTTGGAGCAATAACAACCCGGGATCGACTTCATAAGCAAAAACCATGTATATATTGTGAATTAAATTGGTAAATTCTGCTCCTAAATTGGTAACTTTGTTCGTTCCACACTGCCTGTATTATTAGTATAAATTTCCTTAATTTTCCGAATTAAGTACCTCACACACTCCAATCTGAAGGATGCTCCAACACCCTATTTATGAGCTCCAACTAGAAGGGCACTCCAATGCCCTGTGCAGGCTCCAACCTGCCCTAGCACCACCTTGCCGCCCTGAAGTGTTCTCGGGCTCCAACCTGAAGGAGATTCCACTCTCCTGCCTTTTACAACCTTGCCACCCTGCTCAGCAAGCTGCCACTTGCCCAAAAGGCTCCAACCTTCAGGCCACCACAGTGGACCACGTTTCATATATTTTCATACTGGATCCACCGGTGCTCAATAACAAAACAACTGCAATACAATTTCTGCTCAATAATCAGATCTGCTTCTGTGAAAAATACCAAACCCTGACTTTCAATACAACTTCTCTTTTACTGTCCATTCCTTTATATTGTTAATGTGCATCAAACATACAAGTCTGGCATTAACCATCCAGCCATATAACCCTGGTTCAATCCAACACGTAAATCCTGGATTTCATCATCTGCCCAAACAGGCCAATATCACTGCTCAATAATTTCATTCGAACCTTAGCATATAACAATTCAACAGGTACTTGCAAGCCCAAGCAGCAACATCAAATTCTCTTTCTGATCAAAGCAACTACATCACAATTTCACCAATACATGCACTCTCATTCTCTGTCACATATATCCTATGCCTGGTTCACTTCATTATTACAAGGCTTTGAATGACAACAATATTCATACTCAGCTAAAGGTGACTATACAGACTTAGTCCTTACAATGACATCTGCAATGCTAAGGTATTAACTCCTGGTGATCAACCGCACTAATTGCATGTGCTGATATGATAGAAGCTCTTCCACATACCTGTGATTAAATTCAGAGTACAAACCTCAGGCATGCCTGCAATAAACCCCAACTCATCTGGCAATAAACTCTGGTTGATGCACTTTTGTAGTATAGCAATTATAGGACCAGCAGTAGCATCAACATATTAGGCATTCCTCCGCTAATGTAAAACTGTCTCAATCAAATCATACCTCAAATGCTGATGTCAAGTGTCCCACTGTTTGCTGGATGCTCTTATGCCCTTTCTTTTTCGACTGCTCAGATGTTAAACTTCAGCTCTGTATGAGGATAAGGACTGCTTCTGTTCCATGGCTCTCATGAACAACTTTAGACATTCAGATTCAAGCTGATGCATGTACTCCACTGCAATTTCTCTCATGATCATGCTTCAAACATACTTATGCTTGAGGGAGAACTGAGACTTTTAGATCAGGACTCAATCAAGCACATAATGACTACAGTGATATCATTAACAGTTCATAGACGACTTATATATGTTAATTGTGTAATGCCACAAAGCTGATCACGGTAGATTGAATAATCATTTGTTCACTGTCCTAGAAACCCTTGTTGGATCCAGAGTCCTTCAACGAGGTTTTGAGAAGAATGTATATGTTCAGATGGTAAACACATCAAACCTTAGATGCTGCTCCAACACTCTTAGGAATGAGTTGCTTCAGGATTGATCAAGATCGAAAACTCAAACAAATCTACTCACTGTTTGCTTGAATACGCAACCAGATCTGATATCGATCAAAGACGAAGTTGTCTTCTCAGATTTTACTTAAGAAATACATTCAGATCAGTCTTGATTCTTAAACACAATCTAAAAGCCGCAATGGATCACCAAAACAAATTAAACATTAAACCCTCAACAGAATCCTTCAAGGACTGGCCTGTGGAGCTTGAAATCTTTCTTAATAGTTGCTTTCGGATGAGCATAGACTTTAGTTGGAGCTTCTAAGAACCACAGAGGAGAGCTCGGATTGATCTGTTCAGAAGGCTGTATGTCTCCCGGAGGCAGTGACGATTTATGCCAAGAATAGCCCTCAATTTGGATCTGGTTAGGGGATCACGTTCCAGCAGGATCATCACAAAGCCATTTGATTCTTTAGGTCTGCCAACGAATGTAACCCTTAATCAACATCGGACAGTCCGAATCACCTCTTCTTCAGTATTACTGATCAAAACAATAAACTGATGCTGCTAGAAGGCCGAAAACCAAGGAAACTTCAGAAGAATGCCCAAACGAATTGACTGCTACTAGGCCGCGGAGGAAGATCATATTTTCAGGATGATCTAGGCAATAGTTATTGATTAAATCTGTCTACGGGGTCATCTTCAGCTAGAACGAATCACCTTTCCTTTGTTGATGCAAGAATCAATAGACTGGATCCCTCTCAAGGCAGATTTGTCTCTGTACAATGAGGCCCTAAGATCTGTTACAGAGAACAAACAATCCCAGTGAAACCCTTAGCCCAAGAATAGCCACGAAAAGCCCCAACACATCTGCAATATTTTGACCTTCTTCAAGAATAATCAAGATTACCCTTGCTGTTGATCATTTCAGAGATAGACCAATGCATGAGAGATCCACCATGGAGGGCTAAGATGTTATGTATATATACAAATTGTGGAGGACTCCTCTTGGAGGGAAAATGCCCTGCTATAAGGAGGGAAATTCAAATTTAAAAATTTACTTTCATTGGTGCCAAAAAGCCCTTCCTTGAATTAGGCTCACTTGTATTGTAATTTTAACTTCAATTGAAACCCTCCACAAGAAACCTATTGCCATAAAAATACTTGATTTAATCTTTTAATGAAGATCTTTTTGTCCTCATGATCTTGGCCAATTATAGACTGCCACATCATCTTCTTTTGGGGATATTGACCACAAGAATGGGGCACAAACTTTAATTGGAAATATCGCTCAAACCGAGATGAATCATGGGAGATGCCATATACCATTGGAATCGACATGATGAGGACTATCAAACAAAGATGGTCTTGTGAGCAAATATTACTGACTCTCATCCTCAAAATCTTCAATAAGTGTGGGGCTTCTTGACCATTGGGTCTTTAATCAATGCAATCTAGACAAATATTAAGGGCGCTCAAAAACAAGCGTTGGCATCAATGGCAACATCATTCAACACCTTGATGAAGAGTTCTAAGCATTGCTGGTCATGGGACATGAAGAAGGTAGAGAGGGAACCCCTTGTATCTCACCTTGTCTGAAAACTTATCGTCCAATATTTATTATAAGCATTGACCATGCGTTCTTTGAGCAAGGCCCAAGATCAAACCTATCGGCTGCAACTATAACACCAAGAGAAGATAAAATAATTTTATTAACATCCAACAAATGACCACACAAGTAGGTAAGTGGGATTGAAGTAGAGTACAATAAGTATGAATCCAATGTGGGAGTGCAAGTGCAACTCCTAGAAAGTGTTTAAAAACATAAAGAAAGAAAGAAAGAAACAAGTTGTGGACCTGTGGTGTTGTCGAGATGCATATAAAAGGCCGTGGCCCATTACGAAATAATCATTAGTCTGCCAAGAAAGAATGAGTGAGATAGGATGATCTGTTGGTGGAGCTAAAGTTGTCAAAGGCTCTTGATTTTGATGGCTGATGACAAGGGAGATGTACTAGGTGTTGGACATTGGATAAACCAATGCTCCTCGCATGTTTCACGACATGGACTAATTGCCTCTCGTGGATCCTTATCTCTGGCGATGTGATCGTTGACTAATACCTATAGGTTTTGGTCTAACGACAATCATAATTCCCAACAAATGGTATCAGAGCATAGGTCACGAGTTCGATACACACCCAAGGGGAGATTGTTGGACATTGGATAAACCAACACTCCCCACGTGATTCGCGACATGGACTAACTGCCTCTCGTGGATCCTGATCTCTGGCGATGTGATTGTTGACTAATACATGCGGGTTTTCATCTAACGAAAACTGTGATTCCCAGCACTAGGCATTGGCACACTATTAAAGTCACCTAGAACTAACAGTGGGTCCGACCATATGATTCTTGGGGGTGATGTAGGAGCGAGGAATACTCCTAGCATTCGAGGTTCAAGGAAGGAAATTCTGAATAGATCTTTGGCTGCTACTACAAAATTTGGAGGTACTCGAATGGGTCAGGGATACTTTTCTTTGGGATTGTTTGGAACTAGTCCCATTTGTTGAAAAGTGTAACTAGGTCGGTCTTCATATTGACTATGTAATTATGTATTTATGAAGACAAGATTATAATATATATATTTCTGATATGCTTGACTCATGGGTTTCATGAGCAAGGTTTTAGGTCAAAGGACTTCTTCTTTATGTCCTCTAGGGATATATCTTCTGCTCATAAATTGTATTAATTAAGTGTTATGTTTATTAGTGTCAAAGTCAAAATTGTATGCCTCCAGACACTCACATAAACCTTGAAGGCTGCACCCAGAAGATGATCAGAACAACGCTGGAAAAATCCCTGAAGTAAACCTCCTTAATGCTGGAAGACTCTCTCTACAAGTTGGCCTATAAACTAGTGTTCATGTCGGCCCCTATACATTTGAACAGGTCATCTAAAATTCAGACAGAAACAACTAAAATACCCTAGTCATACTGCGCAGAAAGACAGTGACTGCAGCTCTCATTTTCTTCTGTGTTTAAGGGCAGAAATATGTGGATTACACTGAAACAAAAGTGCGGATTAGTGTGGATTTTCTGAAGCTAACTGCGGACAAAAAAAGGACAAGAATAGAAGTGCGGATTAACTCTGAAATAGTGCAGATTTCAGGAAGGGTGCAGGTGGAGTGTGGAAGTATTTTGTGATTTTATGCGAGCTACAGGACTGTGTTAAATTGTGGATTAAGGTGCTGAATGAAGACTGTATTAAGGTGTTGAATGAAGACTGTATTAAGGTGCAGAATAAGTCTGTGTTAAGGTGCATTGAAGTGCGAGATAAATTACTGTGTTAAGGTGCATTGAAGTGCGAGATAAATCATTGTGTTAAGGTGCAGTGAATATATGACTATGTTAAAGGACTGTTAATAAGTGAAAAAGGGGATTGTGCTAAAGTAAGGGCTGTGTTATGCTGTAGTCTGCTCATTGAAGAAAATAAGACAATGAAAATAAGTCAGTAAAGTTAAGTGAAGGTACAAAGCAAGAAGAATACAATTAGAGACCGAGATCTCTAGTTCAGGTGCAATACGTTGCAGGATGGTGTAGAAGAGAAGGATCAATTAGTGACAAGGTCTTGGAGGCATACAAAGGTCAAGGGTTTGCATCATGGTCATGGTACTTGTCATCTGAAAGTCTATAAGAAGAATTTCTTGTGGGTTTTCCTCTCCAAGAGGGAGAGGTTTTGGCCCTGGCTTGAAGAGCCTAAATTTGTGTCTCTTGTGTTTTTGATAATTGACTTGATGAAGTATATAATAAACTAAGTAGAAAAGACATAAGTGAAATAAGTAAGCTCGTAAGTAATTATCAAGTAGAGAATTTGAATTAATCACTGCCTTTCCAAATTCTCAACATGGTATCAGAGCTAAGGTGCTAAAGACAAAGGGCTATTGGACAAGAAGACACTCAAGAATCAAAATTCAGTTTTCTAGAAAGCATCAGAGTAAAGGTCAAAATCTACATTGAGAAAGTCAAGTCAATTTGCAAGAAAAATTCTCAAGCCATCTCAAAGAAGACTTTCAACCTTAATTCAAAGAATCCACACATCAAGGAGGTAATCTTTGACATCAAAGATTCTTGATATTGAAGACTTTTTTGGAAGTCAAAGCATTAAGCACCAATCTACTCTATTGAAGACATCTTCATTCTGAAGTAATCCTTAATCATTAAGGATACAAGATCACCTACTTTGAAATCAATCTAAGAGGGAGTTCCTGCCATCATCTTCATCATTATTTACAAGAAAGCTGATAGAAGAAGCTCCTAACTCCGTCGTCATCATCAAGGAAGTTGCAAGCCACTCTACTCAAGTAAGTATCTATGACCTTACTTAAATCTGTCAAGATGACTTATTGTAAAGAAAGCAACAAGCTGGTTGGGTCATCAAACTTTAGCGCATGGAAGAAGAGGACAGATTTGAATTTAATTGGAGATGCAGTTATGGACTACATCGATGGATCAACAATTCAACCACCAAAAGAAGATGCTCCAGCTCATGCGAAGTACATGAAGGGAGAAATCAGAGCCCAAAGGATTCTTACGAAATCCATAAAATACTCTCTCATCTCCGATGCATCAAATCTAGAATCATCAAAAAGAATATATGAGAAATTGGTGGAGCTATTCTCTGTGAGTACTGCAAGAGAAGCAATCACTCTGAGATCATCAGCAGGAACTGGGAGAAGAAATGTCTGACACTAAGATGACTATAGTGGTCCTGAATGCTCTGTCAGAAGAATGAGGAAACTTCACTTCAGGTTTATACGGGAAGAAAGAAGCCACACCATTCCATGATTTAGGGTCTCTATGTAAAATAGAGGAAACAAGATTGAAAGTCAAAAGTGTTACAGGATGAAGTGAAGGGAATCAAGCCTTTGCAGCCACGTAGAAAGCAAGATTTGGTAAGTCTGGTCCTCAGAATAGTATGGACAAAGCACGATGCTTTGGATGTGATGAACTTGGGCATTATAGAAGAGATTGTCCTAAACCTGAAAAGGACAGGAGAAATAGGGAATAAGCCCATATCTCAGAAATGAGAGAAGAACCTGATGCAAAGAAATCTAAGAAAGAAGAAGCGAGGGATCTCCACTATGATTGAGCAAACCAAGGGAATGAAGCTCTTCATTCTAGTAAAACTGCTGAAGGATGACTTGAATGAAAAAAGTATGAGGTATGTATATATTTATATGCTGACACTAGATGCTGTGAAGTCATGTCATATGGTTGCAGGTAATAGACTTCTATATTTAGAAGTATGATCTATGAAGGAGGATCACTCGGTGCACTAACAGATGAAATCAACATAATATATATCCTCATGGAATATGAGGTGGCTGTATATGAACGAGGAACTGGAAAATGTGTAAGTTCTTGGGAATGTAGAATGTGCAGAAAGGAAGAGATCATGAAATGCAACCATGTCAAGAGGCAATTATCATCCGAAAGCCAAGAAGATGTGACTAGGAGATCTCCTGGGAGGATATGTTGACTCTGACAGGAGTCTGGTAAAGAAGAAGACCCTTGACAAAACATATCATTAGGAGATGTGTCAATCTGAATAAAGGATGCTGATGCCTACAAGATGTCATGGTGAAAGATCATCGTTGAGGTAACTTTTGTTTTAAAAGTTCATATGTATATGTTTATCTGGATGAATTTGTGCAGGGATGCTAATCATGAGAAAGGATATATGATTCTTGGAGATGATTCGAAGGAAAGTAGCATGGCATAATGGTGGACCAGATGAGAAAGACTGATGAATCACTTTCTAATAGTGGACATGACTTGTAGTGATGGATGATCTGTACCCTATGAAGCCAAAAGTTGAAGATTCCTCAATATCGAAATCCATGACATCGAGGGGAGGAATTCTTCATGAGTAGCTGGATTGCTGCTGCAGGACCCTAGTTGAGAGGGAGCCTGGTGATAAGTTTCTTACTTGGAAGAAACTTGAAGTGTTTCCTTCCTGAGTTGAGGGGGAGTGACATTTGTGATTCTCTAATACATGTGTCATGCACTAGACCAGGACTAACAACTGTAAGTCTTAGTGAAGGCCATTTGGAGAGAATGGATAGATACATCATTCTGGTCTTCACCTGGCAGACACAATGGAGGATTGCATAATCATCTAGCATTCGATACTCTTTGACAATGAGATAGGACATTCAAGATAAGAGTAATCAAGGATCGATACTCTTTGAGGGCTGGCTACCCATGAGAAGAATAGTCCAAGAATGTCATACTTTGGGAACGCTTGGGTGGAGTATGTACTTTGGAGAGGCAATGAATGTGGTGTCTATAAGTCATGTGTCTCGCCAGCATTGTAGCCCATAGTCTCGTTGAGAGATGGGGCTATTAGTCAAGGCCTTGCACTAGGACAATGTTGGTTGATATGATGCTATACAGATGCGGTTACCAATCCGATTCTTCTTATGCGATTCTTTAGTTTGAAAGTGATCATGTACCTGTATGAATACCTCTCTAGTTAAGAGGGAGTGTTGAAAAGTGTAACTAGGCCGGTCTTCATATTGACTATGTAATTATGTATTTATGAAGACAAGATTATAATATATATATATATATTTTTGATATGCTTGACTCATGGGTTTCATGAGCAAGGTTTTAGGTCAAAGGACTTCTTGATGTCCACTAGAGATATGTCTTCTGCTCATAAATTGTATTAATTAAGTGTCATGCTTATAAGTGTCAAAGTTAAAATTGTATGCCTCCAGACTGTCACATAAACCTTGAAGGTTGCACCCAGAAGATGATCAGAACAACGTTGGAAAAATCCCTCAAGTAAACCTCCTTAATGCTGGAAGACTCTCTCTACAAATCGGCCTATAAACTAGTGTTCATGTCGGCCCCTATACATTTGAACAGGTCGGCTAAAATACAAACGGAAACAACTATAAATACCCTAGTCATACTGCGCAGAAAAACAGTGACTGCAACTCGCATTTTCTTCTGTGTTTAAGGGCAGAAATATGCGGATTACACTGAAACAGAAGTGTGGATTAATGCAGAATTTTTGAAGCTAACTGCGGACAAAAAAGGACAAGAATAGAAGCACAGATTAACTTTGAAATGGTGCGGATTTCAGGAAGGGTGCAGGGGCAAGTGTAGTGCGGAAATGCAGGTGGAGTGCGGAAGTATTCTGTGATTTTATGTGAGCTACAAGACTGTGTTAAAGTGTGGATTAAGGTGCTGAATGAAGACTGTATTAAGGTGCTGAATGAAGACTGTATTAAGGTGCAGAATAAGTCTGTGTTAAGGTGCATTGAAGTGCAAGATAAATCACTGCGTTAAGGTGCAGTGAATATATGACTATGTTAAAGCACTGTTAATAAGTGAAAAAGGGGATTGTGCTAAAGTAAGGGTTGTGTTAAGCTGAGGTCTGCTCATTGAAGAAAATAAGACAAGGATATAGTCAGTAAAGTTGAGTGAAGGTACAAAGGAAGAAGAATACAATTAGAGACCAAGATCTCTAGTTCTGGTGCAGAAAGGTGCAAGACATTGCAAGACGGTGCAGAAGAGAAGGATCGATTAGTGACAAGGTCTTGGAGGCATACAAAGGTCAAGGGTCTGCGTCATGGTCATGGTGCTTGTCATCTGAAAGTCTATAAGAATAATTTTTCGTGGGTTTTCCTCTCCAAGAGGGAGAGGTTTTGGCCCTGGCTTGAAGAGCCTAAATTTGTGTCTCTTGTGTTTTTGATAATTGACTTGATGAAAGATATAATAAACTAAGAAGAAAAGATATAAGTGAAATAAGTAAGCTCATAAGTAATTATCAAGCAGAGAATTTAAATTAATCTCCGCCCCTCCAAATTCTCAACACCTTTGGTGCACTGAGGGCTTGTGAATTGATGTATGGTTTGACATGGCTGAATTAGTCTTGATGCTATTCATCGATTTCCCAAAGGGGGAGGTTGAGAAGAGACCCAAGATGTCGCCCTTATATTGCCTGGAGCACCCTAAACTTTTATTTTGTCGCATTTGGTTTTGATTTGACATATTCACATGAAAGTATGAGGTGATCGCCTTGGTCATTTGAAGGCGGGGCACGATGTGCGAGAACTGAGATTTGTGGTTGAAGGTCTCCCTGATGAAGAGCACTGAGCATTGTTGTCCTTGGTACATGAGGAAGGTAGAGAGGGAGCCTCTTGAATCTAGATGTAGGAAATGGTAACGTTCTCTGGTCTCATAGTATGGGGCACCTTAAAATGAGGCGTGTCTCTGTCTCTGGCTTTTGTAGGTGGCACATTTGGTAGATCCTTTCTGGTTGTGGTATATGGTGGTCTGTCTCTACTCGTAACCTATGAGAATCAACTCGAAATTATCCTAATGGGATCTTGAGCGAGTCCATCCAATGTCTACATGTGCAAACTATGATTCCATCTTGCAGCTCCAGATAGTACCCTTCAAACCTAGTCTTGTTAGAGGTGTGTTCCAAATGGATTTAATGCACCATATGTAAATAAGTCTTTGATGGTCTGATTTAGTAGTTGTCAAGTTGGCATGAGATGGCTTTGTGTGTCAAGGGAGGATTTGAATGGGGGAAGGCATTTTGGGAAGATAATCAACAATTGTCACGAATCGTTTAGAAATCCAAATGTCGAATGCTGTAAATGTCACAAAACTTTTACTCTAATCGAATATGAAGAAAATACTCGATTACGAATTAAAAATTTAGAAGATGAAGCAATTAAACAGCGAAAAAAATATGAATATCTTGAGCATATGTTGTAGAAATTTCAATCCCACTTCGGTTTTCAGTTTCACCTTATCACTCCCATATAGTTAAATGCCCTTTCCCATAGTCATACATTCAAAATTCTGGAAATGAAATAAATTTCTGAAAACACAAATTTGAGAATTTTACAAGTGCTGGAAATGTAGAAATAAAAACACAGGAAAATATTATAGCCGCACACAGAAAAATAACATTTTGATTTTTGGGAAAAACCAGTTTGAGAGCTTTTCTTTATTTTTGGAAAATGCTTTTACAGAGAACTGAAAAACATAGTAAAAATTACAGCAATAACAACAACCCACTTATCTTGATTTTCATGCCAACTTTCCACCTTGGAATTTGTGCCAACAACAAACAAAATTTTACAACAATAAATGACAGCATCAGATGTTGTACTGCTGCCTTGAAGTGCATGCCCAGAACAGGCTGTACGAAACTGTACAAACACGTACACCAATTCACCTTCTCGATTTTTGTGCCCTGAAAACAACCTCGAAAACTGTGCCTTTGACTGCTGTTTATCCTCGATTTCAGTGCTGTACCTTGCCTCGAAATGTGTGCAAACACTGATGTACGGATTTTGCCTTGGTATGCGTGCCAGGTAAATGTCGTCGTTCGAAAATGCTGCCTTGGGAAGTGTGCCAACCTGCTGTACGGATTTGCTGAGTATGCTTGCTGCTCTCCCTCCGCTAAGAAATTTTCTCCTTGCTCTCCTCCTCTCAATCTGCTCATGAAAGACTGTATGACCTTTTCTCTTCTTTTCTCCTTTTACCTTAACCCTAAGTGACTTTTGGGGAATCCCTAAATCCAATGGCTGAGATAGCTTTAGATGAAGGGCTGAGAATAAGTGTGCATTTAATTCTCACTTTCTATTTTTTAATTCACCCCACTTAAATAAAGACCCACTTAACATTTTATTTCCATAGTCACTTTTTCACTTTCTAATTTTTCATTGACTTTAATAAAGTCACTTTAAAATTAGACTTGTAACTTTATCACTTATAAAGTCACTTTAAAATTAGATTTGACTTTCCCACTTATAAAGTCACTTTAGAAAAAAAGTACAATTACATTTGGACACGTTTCCCTAGGCCAAAGATCAAAGCCTTAGGGAACCAATTGTCCTCTGTTTCCCAAATTTTAACACTCCCTCTTATCGAGGAAAGTGTTGCTCACCACTCCCATCTTGTTTCTAAAATAGACATGCTTGCCCTGTGGTAAGGTTTTGGGGAATATGTCTGCTACCTGCTCATCTGTGGGAATATACTCAAGCTTCACAACTCCCTTATGAACAGTCTCTGATGAAATGATATTTGATCCCGATATGCTTTGACCTGTCATGAAAAACTGGATTCTCCGTGAGTTTAATGCAACTTTGATTATCACAGTAAATTACTGAAGGTCTCAACGCCTGACCAAATAAACCAAACAACATCTTGCGAAGCCATATGGCCTCACAACTAGCAAAATTGGCGGCCATGTACTCTGCTTCCGCTGAACTCAATGCAACTGACTGTTGCTTCTAGTTGAACCACGACACAACTGCTGACCCCAACCCAAAACAACACCCTGAAGTGCTCTTCCTATCAGAAGCACAATGTGCCCTATCTGAATCAGTGTAACTTGCCAGTCTCACACCATCTCCCTGTCTATAATCCAGACCAAAATCCACTGTTCCCTGCAAGTAACTAAGTATGTGTTTTGCAGCCACCCAGTGCACCCTCCCGGGCTCACACATGAACTGACTCATCGTGTTAACTGCAAAACATATATCTAGTCGAGTGTTGACCAAATACATCAAAGAACCAATCGGCTATTTGTACAAAGTAGGATCCACCAACTCAGAATCTGAAGCGTGAAGCTTCTTCCAGTTAGTGATTATAGGTGTAGACATGGGTTTGCAATCCTCCATGTGAAATCTGCTAAGAATGTCCACAATATACTTCCCCTGTTCCAGGAAGAAAAGCCCCTCTTCCTGCAACACCTCCAATCCCAAAAAGTAATGCATCCAACCAATGTCCTTCATCTCGAACTCTGAAGCAAGATCTCTCTTGCAACCCTCAATGAGTCTCTCTGCACTTGTAATGACCAAGTCATCCACATACAACATCAGAATGAAAGGCTCCTCACCTACCACAATGAAGTATAGGTTCAGATTAACATCACTCTTTGTGAAACCCAACTCCTGCAAGTATGTATCAATCCTCGAGTACCAAGCTCTAGGAGCTTACTTCAGGCCATAGAGTGCCTTCTTCAATTTGCATACACGGGACTCCTTCCCATGCACCTCAAAGCCTTGCGGCTGCTCAATATAAACCTCCTCTTGTATGAAGCCACTGAGAAATGCGATCTTCACATCCATCTGGTGGATCTTCCAACCCATTTTTGCTGCTATCGATATAATGGAGCGAATGGAAGTATATCGAGCCACGGGAGCAAAGGTCTCCTCATAGTCAACTCCCTCTACCTGTGAGAACCCTCTCGCCACAAATCAAGCCTTGAACTTCTCGATGCTACCATCTGTAGCATGCTTTATCTTGTAAAGTCATCTGGAAGTAACCACTGATTTACCTTTAGGCCTTGGCACCACTCCCAAATATCGCTCTTCATGATAGAAGAATACTCCTCCTGCATGGCCTCTCTCCGGACCTACTGGCTAGCTGCCTCCTCATAGGTAGAAGGCTCAAAATCAACGATGCTAGTGATCAATGCCATATAGCTACAAAACCGCAAAGGTGGTTTGCTCTCTCTAGCCTGTCTCTTTGGCCCAACAACAGATATGGCCTCGCGCAAGGTGTCTTGAAGCCACTTGGGCTTCCTCTTCCCTGAGCACACTTCTCCCACCGTAGTGAAAGAATCCCCATCATCATCAGAACCTTGAACTCCTGAAGGCCTGGCAACTGACCTCATACCTGAACCTGTGCCTGTAGACGCTGAAGTACTGTGTGAACTATCCATTAGTGGGCTACCTTGTGAATTGCTCTGCGTACTGCTCTGCATGCTGCCCGAAGCACGACCCATTTGCCTCTGAGAGCCACTGCTCGCTGAAGGACCTGACATTGTAATCGATGTACCTCCTGATCCCTGTCCACTAGATCCCTGTGACTGACTTACTTGCTCCTAAGGGTATGGTGAATCCAGATACTCTAACTCCTGTGACCTCTTGAAAGCTCTCTCCTCCTCGAACTTCATATCCCGCCTAACAACAACTTTCCTCTTCGCAGGAATATAAATTCGAAAGGTTTTCGAGTTCTCACTGTAACCCACAAAGATGCCCTTATCTGCAGTGGGCTCTAGCTTGGTCCTTTTCTCCTTGGGAACATAGGAGTATGTAATGCACCCAAAGATACAAAAGTGAGCAACATCAGGCTTCTTCCCAGAAAAAGCCTCATCCAGAGTCACATTGCCCAAGGCACGATGTGGGCTCCTGTTTTGCAAGGACACAATAGTGTTGCAGGCCTCTGCCCACAAAAACAAAGGTAACCCTTGATCATGAAGCATGGATTTGGCAGCACCAACGATGGATCTGTTCTTCCTCTCCGCAACCCCGTTCTGCTGGGGGTTGTAAGGAACTGTGAAATCTGTCCTGATGCCTGCCTCTGCACAAAACTCAACAAACTCAACAAGGGTATACTCCCCTCCATTATCTGATCTGAGGACCTTGATCTTCCGACCTGTCTGAGTCTCCACAAGAGCTTTGAACTCTTGAAACCGCTTGAAGACCTCACTCTTGGTCTTCAAGAAATAAATCCAGGTCTTCCTTGGAGTGATCATTAATGAATAAAACATAGTACTCATAGCCACTCAAGGATACGTGAGACATCCGACCACTCACATCAGTATGAATCAAGTCAAGAATCCCTGTCGATCTGCTGTCACTGCTGGGAAAGGGGATTTGGAAAACTTCCCCATAGCACATTGTTTGCATGTATCAAGGTGATTAGAACTGAAATTTGGCACACCTGTGGTGATCTCCCGCAATGTCGTCAAGGCCCCATGATACATGTGCCCCATCTTGTGGTACCAAATCTCGCACAAATCTGAACTGCTAGATTTGCTGTCGGTACTGCTACTCAATGCCATTAGGGGTTTGAATGAGAACTTGTACACCTTGGCATGGCGCACACTAATCACTCTAGCTGAATCAAATGAAGTGTCGTTAGGATATATAAGCACCTGCCCTTTCCTGAACAACACGTCATACCCTCTGTCCTCCAATGCTGAGACGGATATAAGGTTCTTCTTCATTCCATGCACATATAGAACATCCGACACTTTCAAGGGAGGTTTGGGTTCCCTATCAAATGTCAATTACCCCACACCGACTGCTCTAACAATGCTGTCATCTCTGAGTACTACCTCTATATCAGTGCCACTCTTTGAAAGCTCTGAAAAGTACTCCCGGACTCCTGTCATGTGACGAGAAGCCCCATTGTCAACATACTAAATACCAGAAGATGCTCCGCTCGTGGAGGGAAGTGCACACTCCCTCTGAACCTGTGTGGTAGGTGATCCTGCACTAGTGGACTCATAAGCTATGAACCCAAACTCCTGGTCAAAGCTCTCCGAGAAGTGCTCTATCTCTGCAGAAGCTGCCATGGTATTATCCTTTCCCTTCTTGTTTTTCTTCTCTGGACACACAACTGCATAGTGTCCCAACTCCTGACAATTCCAACATTTTACTTTGGAATAGTCCTTTGCCCTTCTTGCCTCTTGCTAACAATGCTACACTGTCATCCTCCTCCACTTGTTTGGTTGCCCCAAGATGGTTCTTTCTGATCTCATTCTGAATGCAGTCATCCCACAACCTTTCCCAACAGGGAAGGTTCTCCTGTGCAACATTGCCATCCACAAACCTCTCCCAAGTCTTGGGAAGACCATTCAATGTAATCCGCACCAACTCAGTGGGTGGAATGGTCTCTCGAACAACTGCCAACTCATCTCTCACTAAAGTGATCTTTGTGAGGTATGTTTTAGCACTATCAGTCTTAGCCATTTTAATGGCCTTCAGCTTCTCCCTTAGGACCATTTTTCTGTTTTCATTGGTGCTTTGGCAAAGATTGGTCAAGGCTGTCCACATCTCATGTGCATATGTATTTCCTCTCACATGAGGAATGACATGGTCTTTAACACCATCCAGAATCAGTTTTTTATTCTAAGCATTCTTCTTGTTAAACTCTGCCAACTCATCAGGGTCAGCAGGGACTGCTACTGGGTGCTGTGTGGTGTGAACCGTTATGCCCCAGACTTCTGCTTCCTCAAAGATGCTCTGGATTCTCTCTCTCCATGCACTGTTGTTGCTCTGCCCATCCAACCTATCTTCCACCCTCAAGCCCAAAAACATGCTTGTTGTCCTAAGAAATTGAAAATTTCAAATTTGTGGTAAAGGTTCAGTTTTTTGTGTAAAAATTAGAGTGCTGTGATTTTCACTTTGCTGCCCCAAACTGCACTTTTCAGCCACCCAAACTCTGATACCATGTAGAAATTTCAGTCCCACTCTGGTTTTCATTTTCGCCTTATCACTCCCATATAATTAAATGCCCTTTCCCATAGTCATACATTCAAAATTCTGGAAATGAAATAAATATCTGAAAACACAAATTTGGGAATTTCACAAGTGCTGGAAATGCAGAAATAAAAACACAGGAAAACATAATAGCCACATAGAAAAATAACACTGTGATTTTTGGTTAATTTGACCCTGGAAAAACCCCCTACAGCTCTTGGGGAAAACTAGTTTGAGAGCTCTTCTTTATTTTTGAAAAATGCTTTTATGGAGAACTGAAAAACACAGTAAAAATTACAGCGATAACAACAACCCACTTATCTTGATTTTCGTGCCAACTTTCCACCTCGGAATTTGTGCCAACAACACATAAATTTATAGCAATAAATGACAGCATTAAATGCTATATTGCTGCTTTGAAATGCGTGCCCATAACAGGCTGTACGGAACTGTACGGACACGTACAACAGTCCACCTTCTCGATTTCCTATGCCCTGAAAACAACCATGAAAATCGTGCCTTTGATTGTTGTTTACCCACCTCGATTTCAGCACTGTACATTGCCTCGAAATGCGTGCCAACATTGTTGTACGGATTCTACCTTGGTATGCGTGCCAAGTAAACGCTGCTTTTCGAAAATGTTGCCTTGGGAAGTGTGCC
Organism: Pinus albicaulis; assembly: GCA_034641835.2. Classification (NCBI taxonomy): domain Eukaryota; kingdom Viridiplantae; phylum Streptophyta; class Pinopsida; order Pinales; family Pinaceae; genus Pinus; species Pinus albicaulis. The sequence continues at coordinate 1,187,929,783 of CM076582.1, forward strand.
AAGCTGCTGTACGGATTCACTGAGTGTCCTCGTTGTTCTCCTTCTGCTCAGAAATTTTCTCCTTGCTTTCCTTCTCCTTCTCTCAATTTGTGCATGAAAGACTGAATGACCTTTTCTCTTCTTTTCTCCTTTTACCCTAACCGTAAGTGACTTTTGGGGAATCCCTAAATCTAATGGCTGAGAATAAGTGTGCATTTAATTTTCACTTTCTGTTTTTTAATTCACCCCACTTAAGTAAAGACCCACTTAGTCTTTTATTTCCATAGTCACTTTTTCACTTTCTATTTTTTCATTGACTTTAATAAAGTCACTTTAAAATTAGACTTGTAACTTTATCACTTATAAAGTCACTTTAAAATTAGATTTGACTTTACCACTTATAAAGTCACTTTAAAATTAGACTTGTAACTTTATCACTTATAAAGTCACTTTAAAATTAGATTTGACTTTACCACTTATAAAGTCACGTTAGGAGAAAAGTACAAGTACATTTGGACACTTTTCCCTAGGCCAAAGATCAAAGCCTTACAGAACCACTTGTTCTCAGGTACCCAAATTTTAACATATGTTTGAAGATAAATTATTAGAAAAGAATTAAAATTTAGAAGATGAAGCAATTAAACAGTGAAAAAAATATGAATATCTTGTGCATATGTTTGACGATAAATTATTAGAAAAAAATAAGGAACTATTATAAAAAATAGAAGAAATCTATGACCAGGGAAAATTTTAAGAACCCTCCTAAATTTATATATATAATAAATGGGCGAATCCCCATGATACATAGGAAAAATGGAAGGCGATTTTATTAATAATATAATATGTATATATAATATTTTGGCGAATCTCTCACGAGATTATATTATCTTGTAAAGTCATGGCAAATCAATAGTAAAAATGGCGAATCACTACTACAAAATGGTGAATCGTTGTCTAGTGGAGTTCAAGGTGTTGGTTCCAATGAAGATATGGTAGTTGAACTAGGAGTTGAAGGAAGAAAACCACCGAGACCAAGCATGGCACATGGTGACTCGTGAGGGAAGTAGTTCTCGTGCAGTTTGGAAAACATGTTCTTCTAGTTCTGCTAAGCGTAGTGTTGTTGTTCATGCTACTACTAGCACTGATATTGAGGTTGGAGAGGAGTTTGAGGAAGCATGGAATGTAGTAGTGGTGGAGAATTACAAAGAGTACCCCATGATGGGATCCATTTTTCCCTTTGGTATTTGTGCCTACAAGATCTTATGTCCATTGAACCAACAATTAACCGTTCAACCAACAATCAACTTGACTAAGTTGATTAGGTACGAGTCAACTTAGACTAATCTTAAAAACTATGCTTTGCACTATCCCATATTTATCACACTAATGCTACACAACATTGTGCATTTCCACCCAACTCTCATGCACGCACATAAAATTTTCATTAACATCTATAACCCTAACCAAGTGAGAATTGATCAACAATTTGCACCAAAGTTTGTTATAGTGTTGAAATTTCATAAGAAATTTAGATCCATGGTACCTTAAATAAATTTTGAGATAACCACCACAAATTCGACCACAATAGAGAAGACTTGTTATAAATTTTAAACCTACAAAAATTAGGATTCATGTTCCTAGGAACGATCATAAGAAGTAGTTGGCATATAGGTCGAGTTGTGAGCCTTGACACATTGATAATGCAATGGCTTAGGTCAAAACTCACACATTGAAAAGTCATCAATGAAAAGAAGACAAGATCATTATGAATTACACATACTCCAAACTTCCTACCAAATTCTACTTAGTTGTCTGCAACTCAACTATACATAATCTTATAGTAAATAAAAATTCCACAAAGCCTTCTTAACATAGCTAATAAATGGCCATTGGAAGAGCACCCCTTATATAATAGTAATAGCAGAAATCAATAGATTACTTCATATTGAACTTCATAGCCATAGCGCTCCTATGTATTGTATGATGTATTCAACTTGCATTATCAAATATAGATAAAATCATACTTTTGATTGATACATTTAAAACATACTTGTGCACAATGTCGAATGCAATGCCAGTCAAGGAGTAAAGTCGGTTTAAGGTGTATTGATCTATAAAATAATGAAGAAACTTAGTAACGCATCACAACTTTCATGTTTGAAAATATTATAAAGCTTTCATGCAAATCCATTGTTGTTATAGTTCCTTCTCTTGACCATGTTCCACATAAGCATGGAAAATCAAGTAATACTAGCATTTGCACCGAGAGGTGCACAGTAACGTCGAGGAGTGGAGATACATCTTCCATGCAAGATAAAGGGGATGTAGGTGATAAAGTTGGAGGAAATACAAAATGTTTTGGAAGAATGGGTGGTTTGTTTATCAACTTTTGTGAGTTATCTTGAAAATTACTTTGTTCTCTTCATGCCTACCTCTGAAACCTTCAAAAAAACTATCCACAAAATGCATATTCAACGACCTCTACGGAATATGTACCTAGTTCATGAGAGGAGCATTAATCTTTGTTTAAAATATAATAAAGTGAAAGTATAAGATAGTGAACAACTTCAACTCCTCCCTAATCTTAAAATTTTTATATTTATCTAAATATTATCATTTCCATGAAATAAAATTGGTCACAACTCTTTAATATAATAAAATAAAAAATTTAATTAAACAAATATATACATCAAAACATAATTGACCAAATTGCTATCTATTATCCAAACCCGTCACCTTTCGTATCCCATTCATTTAAATACACTTGGTTGCATTATCTTAAATTAGAATATGTTCATATGTATAATACAAAGTGCTTCACCCTCAAATATAGTTTTTCTCCCCCTTCATTTGGGTTCTCTGGGTTGCATTATTCCTGAATTCATGATATACTTACTATATAGTAACCAAAAAGACAAAGAAAAAAATCGGTTCTATTTTAAGATAAGTTTGAGCTTTTAGAAAAGATGTAGCCAAAGGCAACAGACTGGTTTCATTTAGATATAGGTAACCCTCCGAATGTAGACCATTCCTTGAAGAACATTTTTATTGATGAGGAATTTAATACAATATTCATTTTTCGAACAAAAAATATTATTTATATAGATTTGTGTATGGGGTAAACAATAAATAAAAAATTTAACTAGCCTTGGGGTGGTCAATATTTATAAATTTTATTTATACTTGCTTTACCATGTATATCATATACCTATCAATCACAAACATGAAAAGCTGTGGAATTCATAGTGATGATCTGCTCTGGAAACACAGCCAACCTTTATTATTACCAATATTAACTTTTATATAGTAGCACATATGTAGATAAAATTTCCAGCTTCCAAAGAGACAAACTTGCTTCTCCAACATGATGGCACATTCTTAACTACTAACATTTCTGATTGCTGAATGTAAGAAAGCTTTCTAAGTACATCTAATCTACTGCGAGGCTCAAACTCCTAGACTATGTTATTTTTTACCATGTATCTATAGGTTGCAGCCTTCTTCTTGTTTGAAGAGGAGTTGTATATTATCAGAACTACCTTCCCTGCCTCTGATGCCTTGAAGGAATTGCAAATTGACTCATCAAATGAAGGCAACTTTTTGTTCTTGTCAATTAGAGTTGAATAGCTTCCCTGTGCACTCAGCACAAACTCTGGCCAATAGGAAACATCCCACCCACCAACTATGAGGTCCCACAAAATTGTTGTTTTTAGTTGTATCTAGATTAACTGCCACCTCCAACTTTTTTTCATTATTAGGCTTATTATAGATTTTTCTAGAATTTTTTCCTTGGACATGTTGCTAACCTTACAAAGACCACACAAAATAATCAACTTCTACTGATGAGAGAAAAATCCTGTGCTCCAAATCTGTGACACTTCCTTTCAAAAATCCTACTACACATGCTTTATAGACAATCTCAGCAGAGTATTTCTTCTTGTTTTTTGATAATGGAAACTGTGCCCATCCCGAACATTTTCTTGTCATTCAACGCATCTTCAATACCCAGTTATTGTTGTGCAATTATTTTTTGATCTTGAAGCATATGATAAGAGTGTTTTCCTGCTGCATCTATGGCAATGTCAACAACTACATTAGTCCCAAGGTCAAATGAATGGGTTCAATGATCCATCTATTGTTCCTCACCATGGTAGTAGGATAAATTGTCCTCAAAATGAGAGTCCACTTCCCACGAAAAACATCTCTGTACCTTTTCTCTCATTTGGTGACTGGTGTTGTAGTTCATTCCATGACATTTTTATAAAACACCCTTTCATCATGATGCTCACCAGCACAAACAGGTGGTCCATCAAAGTACAATGAATTACCATTGCTCTATTTTAGGCGCAGATATAGATAAATGGATATTCCATGGTCACAGTTGTATTCTTCAAGATTTTTAGTGTTGTTTTTAGTTGTATCTAGATTAACTGCCACCTCCAACTCTTTTTCATTATTAGGCTTATTATAGATTTTTCTAGAATGTTTTCCTTGGACGTGTTGCTAACCTTACAAAGACCACACAAAATAATAAACTTCTACTGATGAGAGAAAAATCATGTGTTCCAAATCTGTGACACTTCCTTTCAAATATCCTGCTACACATGTTTTCTAGACAATCTCGGCAGAGTATTTCTTCTTGTTTTTTGATAATGGAAACTGTGCCCATCCCAAACATTTTCTTTTCATTCAACACATCTTCAGCACTCAGTTATTGTTGTGCACTTATTTTTTGATCTTGAAGCATATAATAAGAGTGTTGCATCCATTGCTAGGTCAAACACCCATCTCCTTTGGGTTCAGCTCCAAAACATCCAATCCCTCTAAATTAGAATGATAATTAATGTATTTCTGTTGTTTGCTCGTGTGGTTTGTTTTTTAACAATGTGTGTCAATTATGGTTTGTAGGTTGTCTTTCTGGCAATACACTTTGTAATTAGGCATGCCTACGTTGCCCAATAAATTTTATCTAGTAAAAGTGAGGCCAATAACCGTGAAGCAATATACTCTCTTAAAGTAATGGAAATCATGAAATCATGGAAATCCTTGATTTACATTAAATAATTAAATTCAAAAAAAAAATCGATTACTTCAAATGAAAAGTATTCACTGAATTGATTTCAATAAAACTTAAATTTAGTCAAGAAACAAAAGCTATAATAGCTTTGGCAATCTGATCAAAAGATCCTATTAATTAAAAACCAGAGATCACTTGAACTCTCAAATTAAATCTTATGCAACTAAGCTTTTATGGTCCAGGCCAGCATACTACCGGGTATTGAGTCAAAGTAACTTCAATTAAAAACAACTTTAAAGTGAAAAGTAACTCTCCTTGAAATATATACCTAAAATATTCACCCTTGCCTGATAGATCAGGTTTTGCTACTCTTAGATACAAGATCCATAAATCAGTAATATATTTGCTATATGCAATGACACTACTATGAAAATTTTATAAACTCCCGGGGCGTCATGGCAGTTACATGAATCCTTTTTAGTCGATTTTTTTAATCGCGGTCATCCTCGTCTTTGCAATGCCACCTGCCATATATAACGCTATCACACTGGGAACAAATCACAAGCTTGACGTCATACTCTTTGCCTTTTACAAATGTTTTGCTTGTAATTGCCCAACAACTATCTATATTTCCTTCTTGGTACCTCTGGACCAAAAGAAAATTGCAAAAAAATCCATAATCTACAGGGAAAATACCAGAGCAAACATATATATATATATATATGAAATGCACTAAAAGCATATGCTTTCAATTCAACAACTTTTATAAAATTAATGTACCCCGAGAGGGCTCATACGTGTGCACGAGAGCTTTTACGTTACCCTTCTTGATACTCTAAGAGAATTGTTAAAATCACTAGAAGAAAATTGCAAATCAATCCTTAACCTAGCAAATTCCAAAGAGAACTTTTATTTACGCGATAGATATATGTCCATCTAACCACTTTTACAAAGATTGTGCCAACACGCTATAAGCTATTTAGACCTTCCAGGATCAAAACAATTGTGCCTAGCATGATCCCTGCAGCGGACCTACAAGGCACAAAGATTGGCCCAAGAATGCCCGAACAAGGTTTAAATGTATAAATAGATAATTATTTGATATCGGTCCATATAGCATATTCAAATAATATTGAAAAAAAACTCTGGAAATAAATCTCATGTAACTCAGGGCCTTACCAAAGACTGAAATGTGCAACTAAATTGTCGGGTGTTACCATTGCTCGTATTCAAGCTAGAAGGGTACGACCGACATCAAATGCCTCCTAAGATTACCTCTCTTCCCGACGGAGGCCTCTATTTATCGGTACAAACAATTAAAGAACACTACATATGTAATCATATTAACATCAATGTTGCTTCCACAAACAAAACACTTTACTACTGGGAACTTTTCTCAACCACAGAAAAGAGAATAGTAATATCAGTTCTCACCAAGAGATTCTCTGGAAAACAATGGCAATGATTTGCAACCATTTTATCAATCTATAAAGGAATAAAAAACGCTTCCAAATCCCAAAATGACTGTTCTATAAAATTACAAGAGAATGCATGAATACACTGAAAAATATCTATATATACATGTATGATTCCCCACGTACAAAAAACATGAAAAAACCAGTAGAACACTTTGGATTCGTAAGAAAATTTGAGATTATCCTTCATGATACTCCAAATACAATGTAGGAACTGTACCTGTACCTAAAAAATGTGAGACCTTAACCCTTCGAAAGTTCAGATACAAGTTGAGAAAAAGTTAGAGACTTCACAACTACGTTACAAGGGAAAATCTCATGGCTTGGAGACGTATTATTAATAAATTATAAGAATATGGAGTTGTAAAAGAAAATGGCTGTCTTTCAGATATCTTGGCCATTTGCAAGGCCTAAGTTCATGCAAAGGTGATTATCTGGCACCTGACAAGAATTTCTCAACACAGAGGTGCCGTAGAAAGAAGTTAACATCTCATGGTGTGCTGTTGCTCCAAATTCACACTCTGCATATTACATAAATTCAGAAATGCCCAGCTCCTTTGGAAACATGGAATCTGTAAAACAACAGACAAAAGAATAATACTATTTATTTCTTAAATACAAGAGGTCTAAAAGACTTTACAGTATAATAGTCCAAGTTAATCTCTTTTTCCTTTTCTTAAAGAAAGGAGACTATCAAATGCAACACTGAAAATCTCTTTTCTTGAAGATAAAAAGGACATACAAAGGAAAGAGGAGAGTCAAAATACAACAAATTTATGATCAGAAAATAATTAAACAAAAATTATGACCATGAATAGCTCAAACAACAAAATCTTCAATCACTTATACCAATAGATTATAAAACAAGGTTTACAAAGTCTTAACTCAGAGTCTGTGTTTAGATAACGTGCCATTGGGCAGTCACAAGTTACATAATTATATTATGAGCAATATATAAGCAACTTTTGTCCAGGCAATATTTTCTGCATCTCACTTAAAATGTGCACAGAACCGTTCACATAAACTTTAAAGTTAAATGAATTAACATATAATAAAACCTTGTCATATTTCATGCTTTGCTTTAACCATAGAAGGCTGAGTATTTATCAGTTCTTAATTAAATAAGTTAACGAAAAAAGTCTACTGGACGTTCTGTGCTTTTAAACAGTTAACAGATAATATCTCAATCAAACTTTCAAAGACTAGATACAGCCTTATAGCAGAAAAAACAGAGTCTAAAGACAAAAAGGTCATTTGTCCCTTCATTATGATTCATTAGTAGATCCAATAAAAGGCAAAATATACATCAAACGACAAATTATGATTATAGCAACGTTCTAAGCATGATTGAAGAAAAAGATATCGTCAATTTTGAAGAAATTATTTCTTTCTGGATATACTACAATCATTATGTTCATGACATTATTCAGGTCAGAATCAGTCCCAATGTGAAAGCTGAAAATAGGCACACCTACAGTAATTAATTGAAGCCATTAAAACACTTATTGTTAGTGAATTAAGAAGGATCCATATTCACCAGTACGAAAAGGAACACATCCCTTGTATGAAAGGGAAAACATACCCTTCTTTTCGTTGGAGATAAGAAGACACCTAGAAAGCATCCCTGGTCATCCATTTATTGCCTAGGAACTATCCCTGTGACATTCCCTACAAAAAACAGGGCAGCCAGAATATCCCCATTCTCTGATTCCCCCCCTAAAGCAGTTTGGAACAGTAACTGTTCGATGATCTAGTGCAGATCTTTGACATATCATCACCACAATTGTGGATCAAAATTGAGTAGAGAGAAAAAGGTAAGGAACTCAGAAAAAACATGTTATTAAGAGTTAGCAGACTCAAAGAACCTGTTTGATATGCTAAATGAGAGGAGTGACTCAAAAGAAACCTGTCACTAAATTACCAAACTTGAAGAACCTATTTTATATGATAAATGAGATCCATCAAAAGGCCATTGATGGGACTGTACAGAACGTTACAGAGAAGGGTCAGAAATGGTATTAAGTGGTAGTTAATCTGAGAGGAAAGGATACTAAGGAGATATGCAAATTCTCAAGCTAAATCAATCCCAAAGATTCCAGGGTCAGGGGAACATTGATTTGGTTATAACAAGTACAGGCAAAAGGTTCATAAAGCCATAGCAGGGCTAAGTGAAAGAATGATTCATTATTAGGCTTATTATAGATTTTTCTAGAATGTTTTCCTTGGACCTGTTGCTAACCTTACAAATACCACACAAAATAATAAACTTCTACTGATGAGAAAAAAATCATGTGCTCCAAATCTGTGACACTTCCTTTCAAATATCCTGCAACACATGCTTTCTAGACAATCTCGGCAGAGTATTTCTTCTTGTTTTTTGATAATGGAAACTGTGCCCATCCCGAACATTTTCTTGTCATTCAACACATCTTCAGCACTCAGTTATTGTTGTGCACTTATTTTTTGATCTTGAAGCATATAATAAGAGTGTTTTCCTGCTGCATATATGGAAATGTCACCAACTACATTAGTCCCAAGGTCAAATGAATGGATTCAATGATCCATCTGTTCTTGATTTTAGTGTTATCTTCCATATTGTTGAATTTTCCTTATATCCCAGATCTGGTCTATGTCTATACCAGATCAGAAACACACTGAAGTTACTCAATTACAAGCACTTTGCATAGTGAAAATATAACAATTTTAAAGCAATTATGCACCCAGATGCATTTGGCCCAAATATTGAATTTTAGTATTCCATTAACACCTTGGACCTTTTGCTAACCTTACAAAGACCACACAAAATAATCGTATTAAAAGTATAATTCTACTTCAGTAGTTTTGAGTGTTGACATTTCAGACTGTTTAGATACAGAAAGATTATCCCTCTTCCATATGAATTCTTGAACTTTTAGATGGTTATTCCACAATAACTTATCAGGGTTACAATGGACATGCTTAGAAATGTTATTTGCTTTGGATTGATGAGATTGTGTAAGTTTATATGAATTGGTGGGGGTAGAAATTTATATAGCTGTGTTATGTATCAAGTACATGAGCACAGCCAAAATAACACTAGACAATTTCACAGACCTCATCGAATAACAAATCACCAATAAAAGGGCCAGAGAAGCAAAGAATGAAAAAAGGATTGATTTTAGAAATTTTGAAAATCTGCTCTATATATGAATGTGCCATCTACAAAGACCACCTAAGAAAAAGAAATAAAGCTAGAATTCTGAGGTATTACAGCTTTCCCACTTTCACCAGCAGTGGAAATAACTGGGTCAGCTGAAAAACAGTAAAATGCATACAATGAATGTTGCTGAACCACTCTTGGGGACAAGGTTGGACACTATAAGGCTACAAAGAGCAGTGTGAAATGAAATATAATTAAAAAAAACATAGAGACTACAATCTTACATTGAAGTCAACGAATATCTTGAGGATTTTTTAGGCCTTTGATACCACTTACTCCACTAAACAACACTCATGTTGTAGTGCTTGAAAGGATACAACCAATATGAGTACAATGTGGAACCTCTATTTCGAACTTTTCACAATATTAATATTCTTCATTTGATTTTCAACATGAGTGCCCTTTGGACATGAGTGCTCCCATGGACACACAGTGTTCTTAATATTCTTCATTATTAATATTAATGTGTTAATGGGACTGAAGGATACAACCAATATGAGTACAATGTGGAACCTCTATTTTGAACTTATGACTGTAATTGGTATATATTCAATTCCACCACAAGCATAACCACAAGAAAGGAAATGATTAGAATAGCCCCTTTTAGTGGCACTTGAGATTTTTGATGGTACTTTCACTTTGTACTAGGAGGTCCAAGAACCATTATTTCCAGAGGAGGAATTAATGTGGTTGTAGCAAACTTCTAATTCAGGGAAAGGGCGAGAAGGGCATTTTGTTGGCACTCATTACTAGGTTATATTTATTAAGTAGTATCATATGATCTCAAACTTGACTCTCGACATTGTACAGATTGAATATTGTCCATTTTGGCTCATAATTTCATTCATGCACTAGACCATTTTGACATAAGTTGATAAGAACATATGAAATACCTCCATATGTTATTTTGCATTATATTCATTATTACACTTTATCTTCATGTCTAATCTAAATTCAATGGAAAACATAATTATTTTTCTTGAAAATATATAATATTTTTTTTAAATCTCTATATGTTGAGGCTTGAGTTGAGTCTTTGCCAGGTTCACTCCTGGGCCAAAATGGGTCCCAAACAGAGTTGAGCCATATGTTATTTTGCATTATATTCATTATTATGCTTTATCTTCATGTCTAATCTAAATTCAATGGAAAACATAATTATTTTTCTTGAAAATCTATAATTTTTTTTTTAAATCTCTATATGTTGAGGCTTGAGTTGAGTCTTTGCCAGGTTGACTCCTGGGCCAAAATGGGTCCCAAACAGAGTTGAGCCTGGTAACTTTGATTCATACCTTAGAAGTTAGCTTAGCTTTTTACTTTTTCAGGATAAATAAAAACTAAATTAAAATCCAAAAAACTAAGCACTTTATCCAGATTCATGTTGGTAGATTTGCATTCTTGCTTGATCTCAAAGCTGTCTATGTTGCTGAGTATTGTTTTCAACTCTGCTGCTCGCACGGGCACACAGTTTTGGCCCAGGTTGACTCCTGGGCCAAAATGGGTCCCAAACGGAGTTGAGCCTGGTAACTTTGATTCATACCTTAGCTTAGCTTTTTACTTTTTCCGGATAAATAAAAACTAAATTAAAATAAAAAAAACTAAGCAGTTTATCAAGATTCATGTTGGTAGATTTGCATTCTTGCTTGATCTCAAAGCTGTCTATGTTGCTGAGTATTGTTTTCAACTCTGCTGCTCCCATGGACACACAGTTTTGGCCCAGGTTGACTCCTGGGGCAAAATGGGTCCCAAACGTAGTTGAGCCTGGTAACTTTGATTCATACCTTAGCTTAGCTTTTTACTTTTTCCGGATAAATAAAAACTAAATTAAAATCCAAAAAACTAAGCACTTTATCAAGATTCATGTTAGTAGATTTATGTTCAAAGCTGTCTATATTGTTGAATATTGTTTTCAAGTTTTAACTCTGTTGCTCCCATGGACACACAATTTTGAGAGAACCCCATATCAACATCGGCTAAAATCTTTGAACAAGACAGCAAAATTAGAATGATCCTCCAAAAGCAGCAAAATAGGAAGGACCCAATACAATGGTATTATTTTTTCGCAACTAGTGGATTTGTATTTATATTAGCAAACTTTGCATCCTGGTGGATGCTACAGAAGTACAATAGCTAGGAGCATCATGCAAAAGGAGCCTGACCCAAACAGTAGACTTTGTGATTTCAGCAGTTAGTTCTGAGGAGTAGAAGACATAATTCAGCAAAAAACCTTACAATATAGATCAGGAGGAACAGTTAAGGACATAATCCTATACAATAGTTAAGAATGTATTGAGCTCTAGGATGCTGTGGTCATGCTTCCAGGCTTATTAAAAAGTATATGCCAGAGGCTGCAGGGTTAAGGAAAGACACCAAAGCTATGAATTTACAAAAGAAATAATTTGAACCCATTTCATTTCACACAAACAAGGTAGTGAAATTTTCAGGAATATCTCTACAAAAAAACATTTCAGACTTCAGTAAACTAATCCCTTTGGACAACATCTTTGAAGTTCACAAACACATTAGCTCTTGTTACCTGTTCAGGGAGCCAAAACTTTTGGATATCTGACTTGGCCCTGTTTTGTGAGCTAACAGAATTTGCAGATAGCATTCAACCAAACACATAATTTGCATACCGAATGGTATCATAGTATGCAACCCAATGAAAATTCAGTGAAAAATCATAGAAAATTTAGCATACCCATCTAAGCATGTGATTCATACAAGTGCAGGGCCTCTTCTCGTTAGAACATTCACATCAACGAATCTACCATTTTATCAGGGCCAATGAAGCCTATTGTAGGTAGAGAAGTATCCATTACATGCTCGATTTAAATAAATGGAAAATCAAGCGTGCCAGTGCGCTTCAAGATGAAAATGAAAATTATGACAATCCATAACAACATAGATATTGCCCAGTAGTTATTAATACCCTGAATCAAACCCCATACAATAACATAACCAACAATAATCCCATAAAGTGCCCCAAAAAGCTTTCCTATGGCACTATTGTAGATGTGAAGACAAGGGATTCAAAACAGGCAAAACTGATGGGCAGGGAAAGAAACCCAAAAAGATCCAATTTAGAAGATGGTTGCTTCACTGCAAGGATAGCCATCCACCCAAAAACTACATGTGAGTAACCCACAACAGTGACTCTGCTGAAATAATCAAGCTTGAATCTCTGGACCAAGATATGGTAAGCTCCAATGACTAAAAGGCCTGATAAGATGACAAAAACTAAAGTATAGTGAAGATAAAATTTAACTATCAAACCCAGATGTCCCAGGCTTTCTATAACACCTAGGCTCCAAGGGGCACTAATTTTGAAAATCAAATGAAGAATATTAATATGTGAAAAGTCTGAAGTTATTAGTCTCCAGTGTTGCCACTCAACAACTGTGTCATAATTCAAAACCCCATCTCCATATCAAATATTCTTCCTTTGTATGTAAAACCATATTGCACTGCACAAACCAATCATGCAACTCGTTGCAGGATTCTTAAGAATCTGATAAAACAATGACCTACCCATTTCAAGCCCTTCTCAAAATCCCCCAATTTTTAATTATACCCTAAAAGTTATTGAAATCCCCCTTCATGAATCCTGATCACATGGCATCCCCTTCAAAGCTCTAGCTTTGTACATACCCTCGACAATCCAAGAAATACAAAAATAGAAGTCTCCGTTATAATCAAATCACTGTCGAATATTCATCAAAAATCATCCAACTCAAACTCTGGAAGTGTCATAACATGATAAATTAATTTTATTTTCTGGTACAATTTAAAGAATTTAAAAAAATAAAATTTGTGCAGACCCTTCTTATTTTCACTCAAGGAACAACATTGGCCATGATTTAGGCAAATTTTTGTAATCACTGCTTCATTTAAAGGCTACTAGCTAATAAATTGAATTATCAGATGGTTCTCAATGGAGAGAGGCTCAAAAACGACAATTTGTACCTGGTTTTGACGATAGATTCATGGAAATTTTGTGCAGAGCGCTCCTATGAAGTAACATAATATCAAAAGTTAATCACCAAACTGCCCCTTCTCGTCATCTGATATTGACTCTCCAGTAGGTATGAATCTAGGCATCAACAAACCCAAGTTCAGAAAGCTTCAGGTGAGCTTCCGCATAGTCAACAAAGAAAGCATCTTCATCTTGTTCATACTTCTTAACATAAACTGCAAAACTAAGATCAGCAAGCAATGCCTTATCAGATGGCAGCTGAAGCAGGGCTTCCTTCTCTCCAGTCACAAGCTCTCTGAAGTAAGAATTGTCAAAGAGAAGAGGGTTAGAGGTCCATGGTCCTTCAAAACCAGATCTCTCCTTGTGGCATCGCCCCAAGGTGTGGGCACCAGACAAGACCACAATTTCCTTATCACTCAACCCCATGTGACCAAAAACATCCCTCAGATGATCAAGTCCTTTTGTAGCATCAGCAAGGCGACCTTCTTCTAGAGGCTCAGGCTTGTCTTCTCTTCCGGGATGGAATGGAATGTCAAGTCCTCCGGTCACTTCAACAGCGACCACACCAGCCAACTGATAAAGACCAACATACGTGATTATGGGGAACTATTCCTTGATTGACTCCAGGAGCCTCACGGAAATGTCCAGACCGTTGTTAGCACCATGGGAAAGCTCGGCCCCGTATCTGATCGTCCCGAAAGGCCCTTCGATCTTGGTCTTGACATCGTAAGTCCCAGCGTTGTGCCATGCGATTTGAACCATGATCGGTGCACAGTTCTTCTCTGCAATGAGACCATGGAGCTTCCTCTTGGCTTTGTCAATGGCAGCCTTGTACACCTCACTTACGGTGGTACTCCTCGCTTACGGTGGGATAAGCCTTCACCATGGTTTCTTAACCTGCAAATGAAAAATCCAGGAGGAAATCAAGCCTTCACCATGATTTCTACCTTGTTCTAGCCTAAAATGTAGCGAAAATTATTCTTTGAAGAACAAATTGCCAACGCCTGGGCCGCCCTAAAATACAAATACAGGGCGAACTTGATATTCAAGGAATGGAGAGGGTGAAATACCCATAACCAGTCTCCCATAACCAGTACCATTTGTAGAAATCGGGCGATCTGAAGAAAATTTTAGAAAGAAAGATGGAGAAATTAGGCTATCTGAAGAAAATTTTACAAACAAACAAGGCGAATAGGGCTAGGAAGGTTTATCCGCCCTATTTTTGGATGGGCTAAAATATAATAATAAATTATTTATAGGATATTTTTTGGGCTAATTATTGAAACTATTGAAAATGAATGTAATTTAAAAAATTCGCCCCTTCAAAATAGGAAATCCCTTAAATTTCGACCATGGGCTAAGATTCGCCCCTAAAATTTTCTATGTCTATAACTTGAAATACTACAATGAGAAATTACTTGCGCAAATAAAAAAATTAAGGGATACAAAATAGTGTGTTCAGAATTTGGAACAAGAGAATCACGATCTGAAAAATAATCTATTAGTGAAAGATGAAGAAAACTCTCGCTTGAAGACCCTCAATCAAAAGTTGTTAGAACAAATTCGGAAATAAAAAATTGGAGAACATGAACATCCAAACATCAAATATCGACAAAATAGAAACTGAGGAAGTTTCATGTATGAAGAATCACAGTCTAAAGTTACTCACAAAAATCAAGAAACTTAAAAATGATAAAAAATCATTTGAGAACAAATTGGAAGAACTTGTCGCAAAAGAAGCATCAAAGTCTTTGGAAGGAACAACACAAGCTAAAGAAAAGGGAACAAACACTGATCTAGGTAGTATCACGATTCAGACAAGTCTGAATCCAATTGAAGTGAGGACATATTTCGATGCTGCAGTACAAATAGCGAGTATTCCAAGTGAAGACCCAGTAATCAAACCATCAACACCAGTATGTGATGAAGATCATATGCTAAAAACAAGTCAGGAAAATGCTACAAGTATGTTAAAGGGAAACCAAGTCACAAGAAATCCTTATTGAAATCCTAATCACAAGAGAAAATGCATTAATTAGTCAGTGAATCAACTTCAATTAGAAGGAAAACAATCAACATATCTTCCGAAGAATACTTATGTCAATACCATTAAGTCTCATGATAATATTTCATCGTGGAAGGCCTATAAGCATAACATTCCACAAAAGATTGATTTGGGATGGTTAGTGTTGAGATTTTGGGTAGCATTGGATGTGCTCTAGCTCCGAACTTTGTGAAGGGGCTAGGACACATGAGATCTACAAGACCCATAAATCGTTTGCAGAAATTCCACCTGGTGTGAAATTTATTCCAATAATTTATTATTTTAAATGAAGACCCTAAGCTTAACTTAGGGAAATTAAATAATTAAAGGGAATTAATTAAAACATGTGGGTGATAATGTTCCAAGTGACGTGGGTCAAGTCTTTTCTAATCCTAGCCGTTGATTAGAGATTAGATCACAACTGTTGAATGTTCAACGAGAAAAAGTATTAAAGGAAGGCTTGGGGTCAATTGGAGAAAACACACATTGCAGTAGCACTTGAGCTAAGTCGAAATTTTGGGGCATGGTTTGCAGAGAATTTTCGAGTGAGCTTGCAGTGCTAGTGAGGGGCAGATCGACAAGGGATATTTTGATCTAAGGTTGAGGATACATAAGCAGAGAGGCAAAACTGTACTAGGCAGCGCAGAGGCCAGCAGGAGGGGCACAACCTAGCCAGGCTGACGCAGAGACAATGCAGGGGTTGACGCAGGCCCTTCTGGGTGACGCAGAGGCAGCGCTGAGCCCTTCAGGGTGTCGCAGGGGCAGCATGAGGCTTCAGGGGCTGACGTAGAGGCTGGAGAGACAACACTGGGTTTTCAGTGGGCCAGAAAGGGCTCATATTCAGTAATTCCCTTGAGGGTTTGAATCAACCACATTTTCTATCTCCGAGCAATAAGGTACATCTGTCGTGAAATTCTCTGTCGGGCAAACCACTACTGGGGCCCAAGATGTATTAAGTTTTTGCTTAATAATAAGACCCTCTAAGAGCTACTGCACCGGTTTTCCCGCATTGGGTTTTTCGGGGACTTTTTTCCTAGAAGTCATGTGTGTGACGTGTCCGTTGTCATATGTGTGCTATGTTTCAGTAAATGATCTATATGTATGTGTAGGCTACAATTGTGTTTACTTTGATGTTTTTCTGAATATTTCTGTTAAATAACTTATTAAATAAATAAAACAAGTAGGAGAAGTAAATCAATATACTGCAGTAGGATTTATGCATTCATAAATTTTCACATGGTATTAGAGCGATTGCAGATCGAGCTGAAGCCATCAGCATAGGGCTGAAGATCTTTTTGCTGCAGGAAGGCAGCTGAAGCTGCACAGAATCAACAAGAGGCAACGCAACACCAGAGGGACAACGCAGGCCCTGCAGGGGTAACACAAAGCCAATTTGCTCATGCAGAGCTGATGTAGTGGCTGATGCAGGCCATAGAGGGTGACGCAGTCCAAGAGGAAGTGACGCTGTGCCGGTTGCCGTGGCTGGAAGTGCAGTTCCTGATCTTCAAAGTTGCTGGTGGGGCATCGGTGCAGAACAGTGCCTAGCAAAGTTGACAAAGTAAGGGGAAATAGTCCCTCAACAGATTTTCTTGCCAAGAAATCTGAGATTCGATCAAGAGGAGTGATCGTAGAGGGCTGATTCGACAGAATTGGTGGAGGATTTCCAGGAGGGAAATCACTTATCAGAGGGAGCATATACTCTAGAGGGTTTCTATCGCCAAGAAACCCAGATCCGATCTTTTGCTGTGTATAGCAACAGTAGAAGGGAGAAGAGCACTTGCTTCGACAATTTGAGCAGAGATGGCCCCATATGGACTGAGAGATCAACATAGGTTAGATGGTGTGTCTAACTTCGCTATTTGGAAAGCCAGAATGCTCACAATCCTTGAGGAGTATGGCATCAGAGACCATTCCGAGAACGTCCTAGCTGTGCCGACCGATGCTGATGCTCTGAAGAAGTTCAATGAAAATCAGGCGCGGGCTAAGTGCTTAATCATGAATGGAGTGAAAGATCACGTGGTTCCACATATTGCCAAGAAGTAGACGAAAAACGAGGTGTGGACAACATTAACCACGTTGTATTAAGGTAACTTCGTCCAGAGGAGGATGCTTCTGGAGAGTCAGATGCGGATTTTCTAGATGCACAAGGGAGAGGAGATCGATCCTTTCCTCTTTAGATTGCAGACTATTCGAGACCAACTGATTGCCATGGGGGCAACTCCTGATGATGGATTCATGGTGGGGACTGCCCTGAATGCAGTCACCGATGAGTGGGAGACCTTTATCCAAAGTGTCTTGGGCGGAGCACAACTCCCAAACTAGGGGGATATGTGGGCAATCCTTCGTCAGGAGATGAGGAGGATAACCAAGAGGGAATTCAACAACAGAGGAGTCAAAATTAAGAAAGTGGAGGAGGAAGATGCAACCCTAGCATCTAAGGGATAGAGGCAGCAAGGGAAGAAGAAGAAGGACCTATCTAGGGTCCGGTGCTTCAGATGTAGCGAATTGGGACAGTTCGCCAATACTTGTCCTAAGAAGAAGGGAAAGGAAGATTCCAATTCCAAGGCGGCGACAACGAAAGGAGATGACGAAAACGATGATGATGTGGTCAAGAGTGCTCATGTACTTCGTGAGAAGAGGTGAGGCGACATAGATCTATAGATTGAGCTATAGATGGTGAATGGCGGGATCCTTGAGGTGCACAAACTCTTGGATCACATATGAGCTACGGGAGCCTTAAGACAGTAGTAGGATGACTGGAGTCAGTGGATTCAGAAGATCATGGAAAGGAACAAGGCAATGCTTGAACACTGAAGACTAGAGCAACGCAAAGTAGAGGCAACAATAGCGTGGAAGAAACAACACAGAGGTTGATGGGATTTCAACAATGCAGTGGCAGTGCTTAAGCAGTGTAGAGCAACATATAACACAAAGCTTCATAGAGACAACGCAGAGCAACAACAAAGGGTGCTTCAGTGATGAGATGTAGCCAGACTGGCTTGTCTGTCAGTTGTTGGGTGATGTCCTTCAGTTGCTTACTTCTCAGCTACTGAGTTGCAGTGCAGTAATTAGTAGTGGTAGTGCTATAGGCAGCAATTTGAGAGGGAGCTGCAGTTTAGATGTGGCAAAGTCATGGGCAGTAGTACAGAAAACAACAATGCAGTGGATGGAGGGGAGTAGGCCAAGCATTAACAACGCAGGGGACCGTTGCCAAAGATCAGAGTAACACTTTTGGAGTGAAGTGTTGCTAGAGCACATTCCTTGCTAAGAGGGAGTGTTGAGATTTTGGGTAGCATCGGATGTGATCTGGCTCTGAAACTTTGTGGAGGGTCTATGACGCATGAGATCTCCAAGGCCCAAAAATCGTTTGGAGAAATTCAATTCGGTGTGAAAGTTATTCCAATAATTAATTATATTTAATGGAGACCCAAAGTATAACTTAGAGAAATTAAATAATTAAAGGGAATTAATTAAAACATGTGGGTGAGAATGTTCTAAGTGACGTGGATCCAGTCTTTTTTAATCCTAGCCGTTGATTAGAGATTAGATCACGACCGGTGAATGTTCAACGAGAAAAGTATTAAAGGAAGGCTTGGGGTCAGTTGGAGGAAACACACATTGCAGTAGCACTTGAGCTAAGCCAAAATTCTGGGCGTGGTTTGCTGAGAATTTTCGAGTGAGCTTGCAGTGCTAGTGAGGGGCAGGCAGCGCAGAGGCCAGCAGGAGGGATGCAGCCTTGCTAGCCTGACGCAGAGACAATGCAGGGGCTGATGTAGGTCCTTCCGGGTGACGCAGAGGCAGCGCTGAGCCCTTAAGGGTGACGCAGGGGCATCGTGAGGCTTCAGGGGCTGACGCAAAAAGGCTGGAGAGACAATTCTAGGGTTCGAGTGGGCCAGAAAGGGCTCATATTCAGTAATTCCCTTGAGGGTTTGAATCAACCATATTTTCTATCTCCGAGTGATAAGGTACAATTGCCATGAAATTCTCTGTCGAGCAAACCACTACTGGTGCCCATGGTGTATTTAGATTTTGCTTAATAAAAAGACCCTCTAAGAGCTGCTACATCGGTTTTCCTGCATTGGGTTTTTCCGGGGACATTTGTCCGAAAAATCATGTGTGTCCTCTGTCATATGTGCGCTATGTTTTAGTAAATGATCTGTATGTATGTGTAGGTTGCAATTGTGTTTACGTTGATGTTTTTCTGAATATTTCAGTTAAATAACTTGTTAAATAAATAAAACAAGTAGGAGAAGTAAATCAATATACTGCAGTAGGGTTTCTGCATTCAGAAATTTTCACAGTTAGATCATTTCACAGTGCGGCAATTCTATACCACACTCAAAGTTCATCTCATCTTGTATCATCAAAGATGACAATTCCAAGAATTGAGAAAGACATGAAGACGTTATGAGACGAAAACAAATATCAAGCCTTTCATCAATATGCTTCGAGAACAAAGCATTTATAAAGGGGAAGGCAATGTTATGAACATAAATATATAATTAATAATTAACAACAATTAGTATGTTGGAGAGACGTGTCTTAAAGGACATGGTTATTCGTGAAGGGGCACCTTGCCTAGTATATAAACGTGACCCTTACTTGTAACCTAACATATCAATTGTACATTCAAACATTCTTATATAAATATATTACTTGTCGTATCATGGATATTCTCATATTCCAGAGTTTTTGAAAATTCGTGTGTATGAACTTTGTTCGTTACATACCCCTTTACTTCAACAAAGTCCTTAGTATTCGTTTCCCCTGAGACTCCATTTGCCCATTGTAGGATAAGGTAATAATATCTAAAAATGTGTTTATCACCATAAAATCAAATAAAATTCTCTTTAACCCTACCTCTTTTAGATGGATATGGCTATTGCTAGGGTTTGAAATGACGATTTGTGTGATAAGTGCTATTTTATTGCATATGAGTGGCTCTAATTTGTAGGATATCTCATATAAACCGTGTAAAAGAAAACTATAACATCACAGGTCATCTTGCATGCTCTAGAAGGGCTGACATCATCTTTATTTATTATTGTTACACACATATAGCAACCTTAAAACCCTCTTGTTTGCGTTAGGCCTAGCCTCTATCGGAAGTTGTTAATTTCTGAACATGTTCTATGCCATTTCAGATTAGGGCACAAAATACTGAAGCAGATAGAACAAATAAATCGATCGATGGAAGACAAACCAACAAAGAAGAAGAAGAATGATGGCGTTATGACGATCAGTAGGATGCTTCAACCAACAAAGTCTCCAATAGGTCATACAACGAAGCGTGTCACACAACCCCAAGACAACCCAGATAAAGAATACTCCACAAAGACGCATCACCAAGAATGCAACTCCATTTCCATCAAGAGAGAAGAAAATCCTCCACATATTGTGTGTATAATGAACTCTAAGTCTCTCCAATATATAGGCATCTTTGGGGGTGTGTGACACGTCCTTTAAGACATTTAAGTCTATATTATATTCCAGGCCGACCTAGCACATAAGTGGAATAAATTCAAAGTACATGTTCTGCTCATCCGATTGTGATGATCTTTAGATCAATCTTACACCTTTCCGAAAGAGGAATCCAATAAAAATATTGGGATCGTCATCTGAGCAGCACAACTTAGAGTTGGACCTAGTTGTCCAAATTTAACACTCCCTCTCAACTAGGGAGAACTCCGCCCACTAGTGCAATCCAAACATCGTGCGTCATCCCGCCGTAACTTGCTTCGTTGACTTCTTTATTTCAGAGCAGAAGTGGGTCAGTCACCAAGACATCATTTCTGGCTAACAGATTCAGCCTAGAGGTTCGAAACCTCTATAAGACTCACAAAGAATCTCATATATCCTAACCCGAAGTTAGTTTCACTGACCCAAAGTCAGTGGGAGGTCTGAAACTTCACATGGACCCAAAGAGTCACATACCAACCCGAAGTTGGTTTATCTGACCCGAAGTCAGTAGGAGGTTCGAAACCTCACTAGACTTGATCCTAGATCAAGTGGTTGGACACGTGCCATCCTAGATAGAGAGTATGACAATTTCTGATGCGTCCATCAGTATTTGCTACTAGTCTCTAGCTTTTCTCACCGCATTGGCCAAATGAGAGGTACTTCCCATGAGTCCGGAACTCAAATGGGTAGGATGCATACGGGGCACAGATCATGAGAGGCAAACCAACTTAATCATCATAACGGTGAGGCAGAAGCACACTAACAAGGTTCGGCAAGCCTAACCCTGTGGTTGCTTGTAGCTTCGAGAAGCTATCCCCAAAGCCCCCCCAGAACTCCCAGAGCTCATCGTCCAACAGGACCCTCAAAATAGGGTCATTCCACGATTCCAAGATTCTCACGGAAGGTTAGGAACATGAACTTCCAAGGGCATTGTGAGAATATTCGCGACTTGCTCATCAATTCCTATATGATCGAGCCTTACAGTGCCTCGCTGTACCATATCCCGGATAAAGTGGTACCAACCATCAACATGATTGGATCGTTCGTGGAACACGGGATTCTATGACAAACGAATCCCCCTTAGGTTATCACAAAGGATAACGGTGGCATCTAGCACATGCTCGAACAACTCACTGAAGAGCTTTCGCAACCAAGTGACTTCACAACGGGCCATACATGTGCAATGTATTCGGCCTGTGCGGTGCTCAAGGTTACCGACTTCAGATTCTTGCTCGAAGCAGATCTACGTGTGAAGTAGCATCCAGATGTGCTCTTGCGATCCACCACCAACCCAATCGGCATCGGTATATCGATGGAGTGTCATACTCTCGGCAGTGTATCCCAGCCCATGGTCTATCGTGCCCCAGAGATATCCCAAGAGTTCCTTAACACCAACCCAGTGAATGTTATGATCAACCATGTGTTGATTCAAAGTGTTCACTGCACAACATACGTCTGGATGGGTGTTCACTAAGAACATCAGGGCCCCTATGAGTTGATGATACTTGGTAGGATTTGCTAGCACGGGCCCAATAGCTCTGCCACTCAACTTCTAGAGCTCCATCGGTGTCGACACGGACTTACAGTGCACCATACCAAATCTTTCCAAAAGCTTCACAATGTACTTTCCTTGAGAAAGGAAAATATCGCCAGGTCTCTTCCAGACCTCCAGGCCTAGGAAATAATGCATCAGTCCTAGGTCCTTCATCTCGAACTCAGAAGTGCGTTCCCTCTTACACTGATAAATGAGAGGGTCAACATCTGTAAGGAAGAGATCGTCCACATAGAGAACTAGAATGAGAGGCTTTTCTCTATCAACCTTGAAGTAAAGGTTTGAATCATTATTACTACGAGTGAAGCCTAGCTTCATCAAGTATCTATCCTCTCGTATCAAGCCCAGGGGGCTAGCCAACCTGCAAACATGGGTGTCTCGATCCTGGACTTTGAATCCCAAAGGTTGCTCTTCATACACCTCTTCCTTTATCACATCATGCAGGAAAGCGATCTTCACATCCATCTGATGAAGATTCCGTCCTTGTGTAGCAGCAAGGGTAATAATAATTAGTGCCTTCCTAGAGAAGTCTCAGGCAATACATTTTCTATCAGATCCATGCTTGATCTTATATCGAGGTGACAACAGCTTTGTCCTTCGGTCTCGGGACCATATCCCAAACGTCATCTTTCATAATGGGCTCGTATTCTTTGTGTATAGCACCCTTACAGACTTGATGAGTAATGGCCTCTTCATGTTGTACTCATGGCATCTAGATACCTCTGGTATTTATATGGCTTCTTGCATTTCCAGAATTTCCCCTTGAAGCCATATATCATTGAGCCATGAGGGTCTTCTTTCCTTCAGCAATGATATTAGCTCAGGAGCACATACAACTGTATTCTCCCTCTTAATGCCAACTTCTCTTGTGAGAGAATACATCTATTTTAAATAAGGACATCCCAGACCCCAACCTAGAAATGAGTTTTGCACTCAGGGGCCTGAAGCTTATTCTCCCACTGTCAAAGCCGTCAAGAATCATAGCCATACACTGTCATGTAGCTATCATGCATCTTGACACGTATCATATACTGTCATATCATTGATTGTAGTGTTGCCATGATTTTATCATATACATCATTTGACCAAAAACTTCACAGGGTTTGCTGACCACGGTTCCAAATATTTGACGATTCAAGATTCTAAAAATGTGACTGTCCAAAGCTCCAAAGACTTCATAGTTATATTAACTTTCATTGAGCCATCATAGACTCTTCTATTAATATCTAAACTTTTTATTACAAGGACTTCTCCAGTATCTTTAAAGATCATAGTCCTTCACAATATTGTATTGTTGGTCAGTCAATATAGCAGAGATCTGATTTTGAGCCATCAGATCAGTTGTGCTGAAGATGATTTCCTCCCTAGTTTAAAATTTCGCCGAGATTACAAAAACTATGCTACCCGCAAAACTAAGCTCCACCGAGACTTGTGATGCCCACAGATTTAGGCTCCAATGAGAGACTGATACTGTCACAAGCTTAATGCTAATATGAATTTTGTAAACATAGGTATGACTGTCTATGTCACTGTCATAATGACAGTGACATAGAATCAAAGATTACAATCTTACTTCCTTTCTGTGGTTGTTGTTGCCCACAACCTTGACTGTCATTTCCATTCTCATTTATCGTCACTGACATCACCAGAGATGCAACAGAACCCATGCTGAGCATGTACAAAAAGCTAACACTACCCATTTTTATACTAGAACTTTGGCCTATGGTTATGGCTAGTCATATAGATAAAAGTCATTTGCCAAGGAGGGCTTAGAGTCAGGGTGAATACTATCACATCAACACGTTGACTTCAATTTCAAATCCATAAGATTTTGGTGTGGAAACAAAAACTCGACAAAACTCTCAGCAAACTTCGTCCAGATTTACCAAAATAGGATGACTTTTGATCCAAATGCTAACTAGATCAGATTTGCCCAGAACTCACCATATTCCACAAGTCCTATTACAGAGATCCTATACAATAACACCCATATCCGGTATGGAATTGCTGTGATTTTGCCCCATTCTTTTTTTTGTTTTGTGGCGAATTTAACATTCTGCACATAGGCATTCAGCAAAAAATAGGTTCAAGCCATGAATAAGAAAAACCATACATTTATAAAACATTCTGAGTACCTGCAACTGTAGAGTATGGAGAATAAAATTCCTGACGATGTCATGCTCTCCTTTGAGCAAAAACGCCACTTCAGAAGGTATAAAATCGCGAATGAAAACCTGATCATAATTAAGCATACTGGGATCAGTGGGATCATTTGCATCAATAGTTCCGATCGGGCTCCCGCAGTAGTTTACAACAACAACCCTGAGAAGGCTCCACGCTTCCTTCTCGATTTGACTTCTCCTTCTCATTTTTCCCTGCTCTCGGTTTTCTCTCTGCCTGGTCGGCTACAATTCTATCGACTAGAACATTATTCACGTTCATTTTAGCCGCCACCATATCGATGGGTCCGTTAATTTCCTTGCCGATAATGTCATTCAATCAGTCGGTATTTTGGCAGCGGCAATTACCGAAACACCCTAGATTCTTCGACACAAATACCGACAGATTGTCGCCATTTTTCCTTGTTCGCCATGGCTGCAATTTGTTGCGGTTGTGAAAAGGGATCAAAACCCCAATCGGGGGAATTGGGACAATTTGAATCATCTTTTTCAATCCCTGGAACACCAATTCTTGAAATTCAGTACAACTAATTTTATAGCGGAAATTGTGCAGAAAAGCTGGTTCTCGTCACAATCCATGTAATTCCATCATGACACCCTAAGAACCGTCGTCCAGGGTGCCAGGAAGGGAGAATGGATGGCCGAATGCACATTTGATCTGCTCGGCGATAAACTGATAATGTTATGGGGAATGCGAGTTTATGCATTTACTCTCCTGGTCGGCTGTTCAGTTGCGCCTTTTTATGCATTGTTCGACCCTTTCTAATTAATTCTCAACTTGCTCAGAGAGAGAACACCGCTGCCAGATAGAGAGAGAAATCGACTCTGTGCCTTGAACAATTCCTGCAATCCAACGTAGTTTCATGCACTTCAATACGATGGTCGTATTGGCTCCTTTCCTAAGATCCTTCGATTTCTTCCATTGTACACAATAAGTTGTATTCACCCACTGTTGCATACAGTGGGATGACGGGCCATGATTCAAACAGAAATGATTATTTGTTTTGTGACTTGGCACAAAGACATTTTACCTAATTGTCCGAATTAGACCGTAGACTTCTGTCTACCGTGGCTTTGGTTAATATCTGTGGAAGAGTCAACTTGAACTCAAGCAACGCATTAGAAAAAAGATATACCAACGTTGTATGGCCCCCGCTTGCTTCAGGAAGCTTCCAGATTAGGGCAATGAAAACATATAGAGATCGTAACAGGAGACTAGAACACCTCATGGTGCAAAGACAAGTTTTCTGAAGCCTGCGTCCTGTCACAAAGGAATCAGGCAAGCAACGCAGGAAGCTGTTTTCACAAATTCACGCTTTTGCAGATTTCTTGGCCGCAAATAATTATTTGGACCTAAAGTAGTTTAAACCTTGCTCCTTTAAATGCTGCCTACAATTGCTTGCTATGGCCTGTGGCCTAAGCAAGCAGCAAAGTCTCCAATAGGTCATACAGCCAAGTGTGTCACACAACCCCAAGACAACCCAGATAAAGAATACTCCACAGAGACGTAGCACCAAAAACGCAGCTCGATTGCCATCAAGAGAGAAGAAAATCCTCCACACATTGTGTGTATAATGAACTCCAAGTCTCTCCAATATATAGGCATCTTTGGGGTGTGTGACACGTCCTTTAAGACATTTAAGTCTATATTATATTCCAGGCCGACCTAGCATATAAGTGGAATAAATTCAAAGTACATGTTCTGCTCATCTGATTGTGATGATCTTTAGATCAATCTTACACCTCTCCGAAAGAGGTGAGAGGAATCTAATAAAAATATTGGAATCGTCATCTGAGCAACACAACTCGGAGTTTGGACCTAGTTGTCCAAATTTAACAGAAGTCCATGGTTCCCTTCTTTTTTAAGATCATTTAAAGGATATTTACAAGGCTGCTAAATGCTATTGCCTGGCCTTAAAAAGAACATTGATCAAATGCTAACTTATAGTGGCCTTGTCATAGGTATGACCTTAAAAATCTGAACTCTAGTGTTGAATATCTTGGTCATATTAGGCCCCGCCAAGCCCTTAATCTATCTCCAGAAATCCAAAATAAGTCACCTTGAGCCATAGTATTAGAATACCTTGCAGGTGTCTCAGGGAAGCCTTCCTTGTGGTTGAAATCCCACTAAACAATAGGAGGAAGGTTGTTACAGTGATAATGGTAACCCTTCATTCATTGTTGCTATAGAGTTTGGCCATTGCCTAGTGAGTTCCCTCACAAGGCCTGTTAGATTTTGCGACAACAATAACCTAATGTATGAATATTATTAAAGGTTTCAAGTGGAGGAAGGTGATAATGAAGAGGGAAATGAAGGTGAAAGCTTCATTGACATCCTGGTGGAGATATGTGACAAAACTTGAGGTGGGGAAGATGATGGAACCACTAAATTTTTATGTCATTATGGTTGTCCTCAAGGAAAACCTTATATTGGTTCATATACCCATGTGGGAAGTCATCTTCGTGGGATAATGGAAAGTGATGGCAATAAGGGTGCCATTGGGATCTTAGTCCGCCTTAAGATATCAAAGGAGGATAGACAAAAATACATCAAGATAAAGGAAGCTACACAGAGAAAACATGGGAAAAATCATAAGCTTCAACCATCAGATGCATCATCTAGATTCGTTGACAACACATCTCCATATCCTCATGGTTTTGGAACCTCTGTATCTAGAAGAACAATAGAAGATTTCTTTGATATTGGTGGGAGGGATGAGGTGGATGCTAATGTGGTGCGGTTTCTCTATGGTAGTGATACACCATTCGATGTGGTTTGTTCCCTTTATTGGAATGATATGTTTAAGGCCATCAGTGAAGCCCCCAAACAATACAAGAGTGCAACTATGAGAAAGACAAAATTGTGTTACTTGACAAGAAAAAAGAAAAAATTCAAAAAACTCTAATGTTGTTTAGAAATGAGTGGGAGGACTTTGGGGTTTCCATTGTATTTGATGTGTGGAGAAATATTAGAAACTAACATTTGATAACTGTTCTTGGTGTTTTTGCTAGTGGTGTAGTGTTTCTTGCAGTGCAAGACTCCTCAATCATTGCATTTGCTCAAAATATTTTAGAGCTCTTATTGAAAGTCATTAATGATGTTTGTTCTTCTAATGTGATACAAGTAATCACTTGATGCAGCAAAACTACATATTTTCCGAATTCGTAGATCTGTGGGTTATGGGTCCACAAAAATTTCCACTGCACACGACTCATCTACAAACCAATGCTATACCAATTACAAGCCACATCATTCTACTAATTCACAAAATATGATTTGTGCGTCGGGATTCAAGCAATGAATGCCTATCAATTCTTAAACCTACACATATGCACCTCACAGATCGTTCATATATATATATATATATATATATATATATATTCCGAATTTGTTCTACAAAGCGATTGTGTTTTGAAGAATAAAAAAATTATGGCACATGGTCGCACATACACACGTTTAACGACGGTGTTGGAGCTCATTACTGGACGCAGAAATGAGGTGTTCCGCTTGTTGGAAGTTCTGCGTGAGAGAAATTATCTCTTGATTGTAAGCATATGCTCGTTCCACACATTCCGCCTCGAACTCACCAAGTCGAGTGCACAGACGCTCCTCTTCTTCTCGAACAATTAAGATTCTGCTCATGCTTGACAGAAAATTGAAGAACAAGTGTCTTATCCTTGCTATTAAACTCTGGAAACTCAACCACAACGGCAAAGAAACATGCGTCTAGATGACTTTGAATCCCTTTATCATTGGGGTAGAAACCGTTCACTGTGTTGGCAGAGAATACGAACGACATCCACTAAGACACACCTCTCACAACATGGAGGATCACATAAATTCAAGAATTAATATATCTCATATTCACAACGACAAAAAATTCATAATAACAAACATCAGATTTATATTGACTTCGAATTCGAATTACAATTCATTTATATGAGCCAGATCGCCCTCTCGCGTTTGATGATACATCGTGTCTGGCCTCCCACACTAATGCACGAAGACTAGAGTTTATAACAATGGAGAAAAGAGGAATGAATCATTCCAGATCTGATCTTTCCTCATAAAATCCCTAAAATCACTCAACCAAATTACAACAAACTCTATTGATAATACAAATTTAACGAAAATTTTGTCTTTGTGGCCACGTCGACTTCTGGAAGGCGTGAAAAGCTAAATTTGATTTGCGCAGTTTGATGCTCCTGCATCAGACTCCTGAGGTACAAAATTTTTTATGACCTCCTGGTCATATGTCTTCTTCATCTATTAGCAATTTTACCCACATCCTCTGTGGAATTGCCCTTTGTGATCTTCCCGTAACAGCGTTCTTGAGCAATTCTACCCACATCCTCTGTGGAATTGCCCTTTGTGAGCTGTAACAAAACCTCTGCAATAGCAAGTCCTCCCTGCTACGGTGGTACTAGATACCTCACCAAGCTTCTCTCCTCTGAGCCCAGTCTTTCGGCATCTCTCTGGTTCTCTCCTCTAGAACCATTTGAGCACTTTTTCTCTACGCTGCTGCAATCTTCTCACCTTCCTCTACTGCTATCTTCACAAAATATAAAAACCACAAGCTTTACAAATCTTCAACATAACTGTACCTCTTCTTTCTTCGCAGGCAAACTCTTTCTCGCAGGAAATCTTTTCCCACTCTGATACCACTTTGATGCAGCAAAATTGCATATTTTCCCAATTCGTAGATCTGTGGGTTATGGGTCCACAAAAATTTCCACTGCACACGACTCATATACAAACCAATTCACCAAGCTATTTTATTACATGATTGTGTTTATAAATTCAGTTTGTCTAATGATTGAGGAGGCATATGAGAAAATGGATAGCATGCTCGGGAAGATCAAAGACATTGTTTTGCCTAGATATGTCAAATTGTATAATCATATCCATGTAGAGGTGGAAAAATGGTGGGAAATGTTAAATATTCCACTACATGCCTTAGGATATGTGCTCACTTCTAAATACTATTGAAATTGGCAGCCAGGGAGAAATTCCCATAAAACACCCTCCCTACACCACCTCTAAGATCCCACACTTGATTTGAGTGACGTATTTATTAATAAGGACTTTATCAAGTCGACTTGATATAATTAAGAGAATTTATTTCGAGAAAAGGAAATAATTATTATGTTGAAATTGTTAAGTCAGCCCCTAAAAGATTCATATTGGCTTGCCCCAATGGTCATGACCTTTCACATACGAAATCAACTATAAATGCCCATCAATTGAGATGTGCAATCAAATTTGTGGTTCGTAGTACGGTAGTTTTATTTTTGAGGTTCATATCTATTCTTCTCTAGCTCATATAGTTTTGTGGTTAATGATTTCGCTCTACTTTGTGATGAATTTTGATCCACTTTGATGAATCTTGCTACATGTCTCTACAATGGATTCACTCTATCACTATAACACGGTTCGCTCGATCTATTTCTATGGCATGGATTTTCTCTATACAGTGACTCGAGTTATTGTATCAATCTACAGTGGCATCGTTACACCTTATGTGGTATCACTTTGTGGCTCTGTGACATCATTATTCTATGATTTGTATGGCATCATTTATATCGTCTTGCTCTGTGGAACACAATAGGCACAATGTTTATAACAATTCGATCTATTTCTTTGTGGCTCTATGTTGGCTCAAATTTCATTCTACATCCTGTGCGCACCAAATTGTAGTGGCATCATTCGAATTACAGTGACAATGATTCACTTTGTTTAATAGTGGCTGGCTAGATCTCTGAGGTTCGCTCTCTCTATATATATAATGGTTCGACTTTCAATGGTTCGCTTTTTAATATAATATTTTGTGGTTCGCTCTTTAACACAATATATATTGGTTCACTCCTTATCATGTGGCTTGACATACATACTCTATGGCTCTCTCTCTATGATGACTTGCTTGCTTTCTCTATGCTTCGATTTCATTCATCGTGGCTCAGAGTTGTATGACTTATTATGAACAACATTATACTCTATGTGTCGACTTCGTGGTTAATATATATTCTTGTTATACTAATTATGGATTCATGTGGATTGACCTAATGATAGTGAGCATGACAATATGATATATGTCAGCATAACCTTTGATGGAAGTATACCCTTGATGATGAAACTTGACAGTAATGGCACCTGCTCTTATGACTATGACGATTACCTTTTGTGATAGTGATATGCAACAACTTTCTTAAGATCAATTCATTTAGTTCACAAACGAAGTTTTGAACTGACTTGGGTTGGCCCTAGGTGGCTTGATGTAATGAGGTATCTCACTATGGATGTACTTTGTATCTCAGCTGAACAATTAAATGAATATCTAATAGAAGAAGAATCTGGTTGGTTTTTCCCCCTTGTGGGGTTTTGGCTGGTCTCTGACCTAAGTCATGGTGTCTCTATTGTGTATGCTTTTCTTCTGTTGTTCCTTACTGTTCTGCTGCACTATTGATGTTATTGTTCTTTCTACATAATTGCTAATGATGTTATGATGTGAATGCAATATATAAATGATGAAAACATTTGTAAATGCAACTATCTCAAGCAAAGAACAACATAGCCCTAAAAAATTAACAAATACTATCATGTATCATGGATTTCATCACCGGTTGGGTCCAAGAAAAAACAACATCAAGATTGTTGTTTATTGTTAAAATTTGGCAGCTCGGGGATGTATCTCTCCTAAAAGAAATCATATCTTTCAGTTTTGTTTGAACCACCTATAATAAAATTTCATTTCTGACAATTCTAATATGACTTTCCAAAAATAGTAGGTCTCATCTCAATTTGGAAGTGACTTTCCAAATATAGAAAGTCATGTCTAAATGTTCAAGGATGATCTCGACATATGGAATCCACTTTAAAATCAAATCAATCATGATTATACAAGTCAAGAATTAATATTTTTGCCCTTACTAATATTATTATTATTATGATACTACTATTTATAAAATAATCTAAAGTCATTCACCTTTAATGGATTAATAAAAACGAATTCTCTCATGAAATAAGTAAATTAAATTGAGAATCTCTTACTTGGCAAATCGAACCTCTCTTGGAATAAAATAGTAACTCTACCCTTAAGAGAATGTAACTCTCCCTTACTAATTCAATGTATGGCAAAAGTGTAACTCCTCATTAAATGTGCTTGTAACTCCCTCGTTCAATTCGATTTGTAATTCTCACCAAATATTCTCTCATGTCTAAGTGTAACTCTTTCTGTCCCTAATTCGAATTGTAATTCCTCAAGACAAGTGTACCTCTCTCTCTATTCTTGGGATGAGTTACACTTCTCCTCAAGTAACTCCTCCCTCACGAAATTCAATTCTCCTATTATTGGCTCAAGGAATGAATTCATTTTGTAACTCCTCTCCTTTTTCATCTATTTAAACAAGAGGAAATGAGAATTGAGAGTAGCATGTTCATTGTGAAGAAGGAGATCTAGTGTTGAGTGTGTGCAAGAGACGCGTGAGAGCAAGTGAAGAGTAAGAGCAAGGGAAGAGTTGGAGCAAGTGTGAAGGACAAGATCTGATCAAGAGGAGGAGATCTTCAGGCAAAGAGCAAGGGCACTTCAGCTGCAAGTTGATCAGACATTGGTGACTTTATTCATTCTCACTCTCTCTCTCTCTGTACTTTGCTGAACAATTAAAGAAATCTAATAGAAAAAAAATCAATTGGGTTTTCCCCTTGTGGGTTTTGCCCTGGTCATTTGACCTAACTCTCAGTGTCTCATATTTGTGCTTGGCTATCTTCACATGATCCTTAAGTTTATGTTCTATCTACAATTGCTGATTTGAAAAGTTGTGAAGAAGAATTCTGGATTCTAAGTAATTGTAACGACATAGAACATTCAATTTTCTGCAAAGTACTTTTAGTTTTCTGCAAAGTAAATTCAATTTTCTGCAAGTACATTTAGTTTTCTGCATAGAACTTTCAAGTTTTTGTAAAGGATTTTTAAATTTCTGCATAAAAATTTCAGATTTTAACAATTATATGAAAGCATTAGACAAACTGGTCCCTAATGAGAAGTGTGACACCATATGGAGATAATTGAGCTTTTACATCCTTAGCAATGGTGCCTTTAGGAGCAACTATGCAATTAGAGATCGGGGAAATATCAGTTCTCTCGAGTGGAGGAAGTTGGAACATGCATGGTAGTGCTACCCCATAGCTACAACATTTGGCAACTGGGGTGCTTTCGCAGGTAGTGAACACTTTTCTTCAGAGTTTCATCCATAGAGTCAAATGGAATATGTTGAATGTAAATTGATTGAAGAGCTTGGTTTTTGTTCATTACAACTTGTGATTGTTGTCCCACTACTATGAGGAGCAAATATTGATAAAAACTTGAAGACTTGAGACAACAATTCAGTGGTGGATAATTTGGAGAATGAAGTGTTGGTTTTAAGAGCAATTGGAGGATGCTTGTATGGATGATAATGATTGCGCTGAGATGCCATCCCCATCTACTGCAATGGTTCCCATCTCTAGGACTCCAGGCACTAAGGGTTTCATCTTCACTTCTGCCTACATCTTCTTTTGCACAGCTTCGTCTTGCTTCAGTGCCCCACCTTGTGGAGGCCCACACAATAGTTGTAATGGTTCAAAGATGAAGAAATAGTAGATAGAATCATAGATATTAGAATAACTGTTTTTATTTTTGCACTACTTTATATGTCATAGATGATAGATTCATAGTATTTAGCGACTAGCTCAATCTACTGTTTTGGACCTTTTGGTCTTCATACTTCGGTGTGTAGATGGCTTATTTTGTGAACTAACTATTTGGTCATGACTCTGTCATTATTGACAACTTTCTATCACATGGCTTAGAAAATTGTATGTTTGTTTGTGGGTGGCAATTGCTAAAATCTAGATGGTTGATGCTCAAATGATTAATCATTAATGTACGATGGATGCAGTTTCTATCTTCATTAATTTACAAATATGCATGTTTTCATATATTTTATACTAATTTGTCATTTTACATGTTTTTTTAATATATATTTATATATGTTTTCATATATTTTAATGTACAAATATGCATGGTTTCATATATTTTACAGCTAATTTGGCATTTTGCATGCTTTTTAATATATATATAGTCTGAGGATGATCTACCTCAGAGGTGGTTTGGAAAATGATGCTCCCAATGCTCCCGCTCTGTGCAACATTACCATCAACTTCATTTTGATTTGCTTCCTTTTTACAAAGGCAATCATTTTATGATGTGAATATGTTTGGTGTTCAGTTAGTCAAGAAGCAAATATTACATGTTCAAGTTTCTGTGCCAACGAGATCCCTTTTTAAAATTTAGATTGCTATTTTTTTTCCTGAGGAAATATCCGGGCAGACCCACCAAAAGGGATCACATCCCGCTGGCTTATTAGCAGAGCCTAACCCTAAGGGTGTAGAGGAGAATTGAGACTGTGACCTCCCATTAGCGAAGTGCTTTAGCGACGGGAACTTGACCAAATGGCTAACCCTTGGGGCTTCTTTAAATTGCTATTTTAGGTTCCTGGAACACATGTTATATTTTCAGTGTTGAGAAAAATATACAGAATTAATATGGTGTTCGAACAAAGGAGAGGTTGAAAAATCTCAAAGATGCTTTTTGTGGAGATAGATTGTAAGTGTGGAAATATTAGATCACTAATTTTGCTGTTTTTTTACAATGTTTTGTTAAAGGTAAAGCTATCTAAACTTGCCCTTGCAATTGAATGCAGTGGCGCAGAGTATGCAAGGAAGGAGGTTCCACTACAAGTTGGCACTGGCCATCCTGTTGCGAAATTTGAATTTCCTTTAAGCTCATTTGTTGATTTACAGAAATTACTTTTTACAGAGGAACAAACAGCTTATAACCAGGCTATGTCACAGAGTGCAAGGTAAGTCAGTTGTCGTAATGCTTATGTAGGATTAGTATATTTTCAACTGGTCACATGGTTGGGCATTTCAATAGATATTTTATTTTTATTTCGGCTTGTCTTTTAGGAATGGTGAAGTACACCCCCTTGCAGCGATTCATCATTCATCAACATACCAAGCCTCAATGTGCAAGCTCATGGAGTACTGGTAAATGATTTTATTTGCACTCTATAAAACTTCTACCAGTAGAATGGCAAAATTGTTGTCTTCAGCATGGTTACTACATATTTAAGTGAGTTGATCATCATTAAAACTCTTGCATTTCTCTGCAGTCTATCTCCAGTTATTAGTTCTCTTTGGGACCGCCTGGAGGAGAACAAACTGAGGGTAAATAAATTCTGTGTGTAATGGTCAATAATGCATTTTATTTGTCTTGCCTGACATTTTACTTTGTTTCCAACAGGTAGCAATGTTACAAGAAGAAGCTATTTCTTTAGAACTTGAACTTTTCAACAAAGGGAGTCATAGTGTTCAGCCTTCAAGGCGTTCCTCAAATAGGGGTGCAGTTTATGCTGGATCCCCAGAGCCAAAATCATCAATGGATTCGTTATCAAATGTCAGGGGCTTCAGTCCTATGGGTGGCATGAATCCCCGTCATAGTACAAATCGGTAGCCAGATGCCATCTAGACAATATTAGCAACCATAAATATGGCTCAATGTTTTATATATTCTTGTACACCATCGGGGAAATTGCTCTTATTAGAGTTTGGTTGCACTGGAATTATTGAATAATTTTATCCAACTGGTACTTTCTTGGGGAATTTTGACATACAGAAGCGAAGATCCCCAGGAGATACGTGCAATGCTGTTTATTTTGTATCATGTAAAATTTGTGACTTATACTATTTATGTAGAATTTTGTGACAATGAAATTGATTACTTCTCTAGCTTTCATTTTGCATGTCATCAACCTTGTAAGCAGTTGTGCCATCGAAACAACAATAGGATCAAATGAAATCAATTAGAGTTTGTATAACCTTTTCAAGGATTACCATGCAACCATTTCTTATTAGCAATATTAATTTTTCTCCAAGGAAAGCCTCACAGTGAAATTATCAGGCGCTTCTCCCCATTAAACTATTGGGCGCTGATAACAGTGGTTGATCTGGTAAGGACATTAGTGAAGCACACAACAGAGACAGCCAGTTTGGGCATATGACTGTAGGACTTATTACATAAAACTTCAAGCATTCAATCACTCAAGCTAGTCTGCTGGAATTTTTTAACACTATTATTGCATAACTATGTGCTATTTTAATTTTTAATAATTAGTTGAAAATCAGTGTGTATGGAAGAATTTAGCAAGCTGAAGTGGTAGTTAATGTAATTGTATATTGAAGTATCAGATACAACTCAGGATTGAAACAAAAGAGATATCAGTTGTAATAATCTAATATTGCGTTAGCTTTCCGTGACGTATTCATCATAAGTGCCGGATACATGCAACTTTACTCTTATTCACTTTGTCATGTTTTGACTTCTAATGGCATGACCTGTTTTGTAGAATACTTGGAGCAACACCTATCGTTCATCATTAAATTACACCTTTTTATTGAGAATTGACATGACCAACTTTAATCCACACTACAGTTTTTTTTGGCAGAAGATTAATCAACACTACAGCTTAAGTCTTGAGTAGGTTATCATTGTCAGCGATCCTGCTTGTCAACCATCCACATTCATTTAGTTGTATGTTTGATTGAATTTTGAAATTGTAGATCATGCATATGTAAATGATACTCATCTCGAAAGCCTAAAATGATAAACGGACTGGCAGCAAGCATCTTAACGTTATTATTTAAGAAAGAAAGAAAGAAAGAAAGAGAGAAAGAAAGTATTTTTAATGTCCACGAGGCTAAAAATAGCCTATGGGACAGATTGCTTCTCCATCTAGCTCTTGTATTCAGCCCTTTTCCTGTGAAGTTTTATGATAAATAGCGCTTCGACGTTGTCAAAGGGAATCGCCACATTTTCCTCATATTTGTAACATTTTCTCTTTTTAGCCAATCATTCAATGTCTTAATATTAATGAAATAACGGTGAATAATGTTGAATTACATGTTATAGAGAATGATGCAGCACTTAAAACAAAAGAATCATCACTAGTCAAGAACAAGCATTCGAAGTCCATTATGAATCTACAATAATTGTTATGTATACCACTGATTCATGTCCGCAGTTGGGTACAGGTGTGGTTGTAGGGCTTGTTAGCCTACACTTGGCATTGGGTTCACATGGAAATTTCTTCATGTGCGATTAGATCACTCTGAATCAAAGAATGGGTCATCCCTCCCAGGCTTTATATGATGCATACTATGAAGTATATTTCAGCCATAGTAGTCAAAGAGAGGGTGTAGAAGTTGTGGGACCGACAAAAATTGGCAATGCAATGTTCTTTATCTAATGTTGAGGGGCCCACTTTTGGGACCCCACCACTTTCATGCAAATCTAATATGTTTCAACATTAGAAGCAAGGGGTTTGGGGCACTTTTGCCGCACAAGAAATGTTTTCAATGTATTGTATTCCAGCTAAGCTGACGAGGGTTGTTCATTTCACTAGGGTGCACCAAAATGCTATTTGAGTTTAGCTATGTAACCCAACGACAGACGGTTTATTGGTCTCTCTTATGAAATTTCTGTGATTGTTGTATTAGCTTGGTCTTATGAAATTTCTGTGATTGCTGTATTAGGTGGGTCCAGCTTTTAGAAGAAGCTAGGTGCCCTAACCCACTCCCATGGAAATCTAGCTGTTGGCTTCTTCTGGGCTATTTAGGCTGCCCCCTTGATGTAACCTGTGGCTGAAAGAGTAGACATTAGTGGTCGTTGTTCATTGTCTGTAACTGCTTTTTGTTGGTTTGCAAGTTCGCCAACAAGGTTGGGGTTTTGCCTGCTTTTCAAGCTTATTTTGGCCAAAACTTCCTCATCACTGTTTATGAAGTTACATCTTCGAGTAATTTTGTTCCATCTTATCAGAAGTTTGTCATATGAGGTGATTTTATAACGTATTTTTCTCAATATTTGGTGAGAAATTCATAAAATTGTCACTTGGTGAAAATCGGTTTTCATGGTTGTATGCTTGTCTACTCTAGTAAAATAACGTGGTTAGTTTTTTTTGTTTGGAATTAATTAGAATGGCGAGGTTAGGATATCTCCATTGTATTTTTAGTCGAAGTGCTGACACCCTTTGTTCAAGTCACCCCCCTTTCTTGCATTTTAGACCACATTTTCTTAGCCAAAATAATCACTGGCATACTTCTTATTTTTGTAGCAATAAATTCGCAACTTCCACTCTATCTTTAATAGGTAAAATAACTTGGTTTAACATGGATATTTGAAGGGTTTTTTTCGTTGCGAAGGACAACACTCAACCCATCATACCCATAATGAAAAAGGGCATTGGTCTATATTTTTGATGTCAAACCTATTGGGTGGGTTGAGATTAGGTGGTATCTTGAACTACTGGTCGCTGGGAGGATGCGTCCCATGTTACATACTGAAAACAACACATATATACCAATTCTTTGGGGTACTGTAATAGCTATATAACTTCTATGCAAAATTTGTTTGACAATATTATTGAACAAAAAGCACTCATGCTTGTAAAATAGTATACACATGTTTGCTTGAATCCAGGTTTAACATGCGTGTGAGCAATAAACAATCTATAATGCTTCAGAAATATATTAGTTATGCTTATGTCCACTTTAACCTTATTCTGTCAGCGCTAGCACTAAAATGTCTTATTATCATGGGCTTGAATAGAGATGGGTAGGACTACATTCTAAGTGCTTGTAAAAAGGTGTGAACAAGTAAGTTTCTTTCTTCACAATGTATGCCCACTCACTGTTATTGGAACCGGTGCAACTGGTTGGTTTGACTGGTTTGGGGTCAAACTGGTCTGGTTCGAGGTCTGAAACTGGAAATGGACGGTTCCATACAATTTGACCAAAGACATTCCAAACACAGTTATTGAAAAAAGGAATTTTTGAGTTTAGACAGCCTAATATTCAAGCCTATGGCGATAGTATAGTTATGCAATTCATGGTACTGTTAAATTCTTAAAGTAAAAGTGACATTCTCCTTTATCTTTCATTTTCATTCTTCCTTTTACTTAAATTTTTAACATTACCATGAAATGACTAAGGATGTTTGAGAGTGGTTTCAACCTCATTGTATTTCATATGGAGAAAGTAGAATTTTGGATCCAGGAGACTTAATTTTTTAGGATTTCAGGATTGCAACGTTTCCATTTTATTTGTTATGTACGAGGGTATGGAACTAGCATTTAATCAAAAGCACCAAGCCCTCTATGTACCTTAATGTTAGTTGCATTGATTTTTGAACTCTATTATGACCTTACTAAAAATGTACTCATCACAAAAACCAAATATTAACTTGACATGCTACATTTTTCTATCTTATTTTAATTCTTAGAGGGTGATATTAATGATGAAGATCCCAACATAGACAATGATTTTGATGA
Organism: Pinus albicaulis; assembly: GCA_034641835.2. Lineage (NCBI taxonomy): Eukaryota > Viridiplantae > Streptophyta > Pinopsida > Pinales > Pinaceae > Pinus > Pinus albicaulis. Next base: position 1,187,969,086 of record CM076582.1, read on the forward strand.
TATGTAGGTATTTTTTGTAGCATGATTTTTTTGGGTGCTAGCGGCCATCTAAAGACTTTGTTGATATATTTTCAATTCAGAGATGAATTGCACTTGATGTTACTTTGATTATGTGCACCCTTACATGCTATATAATTGAGAACTTTTGCTTATTCATGTATAAATGGTTTGGATTCATATGAATGACATGAATATTTATGTTTTTTTTATTTTATTTTATTTATTTAAATTTATTTTTTAAAATTAATTTGAATATTTTGTGTTTTCGGTTGATTGATTTTTTGGTCTAGTTTTTTACCAGTTTCAGTACGGTTCTCACTGGTTCTTGGTTCAAAAGGTTTTCTAATCTAATCACCGTTTCAGTTTCGATAACATTGTGCCTACCTCAACAAAGAGAATGCAAATTTGGGTTTTCAATGCAATCATTAGTATGTTGTTTATCTTCCTCATCCAGAACCAAAGGAGTAGTCATTAAGCATAAGATTGAATAAATTATTTTTGATTCATTTGCATTTGATGATATGTTGTTTTTTTTGTTTTTAATTATTTTTTCAAGTGGCAATTCCATGGTATGTTTAGAAGAAAGGCTTGTGATACCTTTCCTTAAATATGATTGTTGTTATTGATGGTCTTGGTCATGCCTTTGTCACTTTTGTCACTAACTTATTGCAAAAGCATCAAAGAATAATGACTTTAGAACTAATTCTTTGTTCATACTTCAACCCAACCCACTTGGAGCAAGGTTTTTTCATAGCAATTGTGACCTTTGGACAACTTAATGATTATTCTTTGGATTCATAAATGAATTCAAATGTTGGTTTTGGAATTTTGTTATTTTAAGCTGAAAATTTGTAGTTCTTGAAATTATTACATGCATTTGACATCTAAATGGATAACACGTTTGACATTTGAATGGATAGCACCTCATTGCTTAAAATTACAACATAATGAAATCTTGGTTTTGTTGCATGGATTGCGAGTAGTTTTCTTGTGAGAAATATTGTCAAGCATATTAAGAGATAAGGTAAGATAATGACCTAGTGGACCTCTTGTTAAGCAATTTCTAGAAAATGGTAGAGCCAAGCATTGACCTTACATGTAGTATAAAGTACACAGATACTCTTCTTCCTTTTATGGTCATCCCTACCAAGCTATATTGCAAGAGTGTTGTTCAGGAAGCCCTCTTAGTGGTGATGAGATTCACCCTTAAGAGTGGGAAGACAAACCAAGAGTCATGGGAACCCCTCAGTGGGTGAAAAATGTCTAGAAGGCCTTGGATGCTATAGAGATTCTATGGGCTTCACATGCCATGCCTGATAAATACCAAAATAACTTTCAAAAGTTGTTGGCAATAATGTAATTATTGTTGAGGAGCATCTAGCCAAATGTTATGATCATGTATGTTGCCATAGAGTTATTTGCTTTGTTCCTAAAAGGATAAGCGAAAGTGTAGTTTTGTGGTCTGCCTATTAATAACATCCATTCGAGGAATGAATTTCAAGTGGTTTTCATGAAATGATGGGCTATGCATAAAGATAGTGGAATGCTCCTAACTCAGGGACATGAAATCAAGAAGAGTCAGAACAAGACCATTATAGAGTTTGATGATAGTGTTGTCGCTGCTGCAACACCCTCCAAATTTTGGCATATATTCAAACTTTGGAGCCTCCCTTTGATCATGTGAATTGTTGTTTTTAGTTATTAGAGTTATCCCATACTTTCTACCTAAATTTCGAAGTCCCTTTTTTAATAAATTCCAAGTGATGTCTTTTTTTTAAGGGAAGTGTCGTTCTTTGTGAAAGGTAGTTATGACACATCCTTGAGAGGCAGCTCCAGTGCTTTCTTTTGCATTGATGGATTCTATCAATTATAGGGACATGCATTGGACTCATTCTCAGGGTACTGTACACTTTCTTGTTGCAGTCAACACTTGCATCAAAAGGTGTATCTTAAGTGTTGCACTTGGAGGTAAGTGTCGTTTTGTTGTTGTTTCAATGGATGCATGTTGATTTTGGGTACTGAGTGTTTCATTGTCATGTGGTTGGTCGTTTATGAGTGTGTTCTCATGTTCAAGTCTTATTACATGCGCTAGTCTCATCTTTCCATCTTATTGATCTCATACTTAGTCAATTTTGGAGTTCTCTAGGCTTTGCAACTTACCCAGCCAAACACCTATAATTTTGTGGTATGGAGATCAAGAATAGCCTAAAAAATGAAAGCGATCGAATCTCCCGAAACCAACGCCAGATTGTAGTGTTTGTTGTCTTGATTCCAACACTGCTTGAATCACCTCAATCCAACATTGTATGAGGAAGTTATGATGTTATGAAGTTTTGGCCAAATAACTAAAAAGTGAAACAACAAAGTTGACTGGGCTGCTGACTGGGCAAACCATACATATGACATGTTACTAGCGTCAACATGCAGATTGGGTGTACGAATGACAGTGGACCAACCCGGGTTCGACAAGTGGTAGGGTCGTACGAGGCTAGGTGGTGGATTTTTATTGGCTGAAGGGTTTCATAGAGGCCCAATGAGAGGGCCTCATGTGACCCTCGATGGTTGGTTAAAATTTTCATAGGTCGATCAACTAGCATTAGTGAGGATCGACCCCTTTACCTCATCGCAACAAGTCCAGTGTCTAACTATTAGGCCACAACTTTGGTTCTTAATATGTATGGGTCTTCGTTTATATTTGATATGTAATGGTTTCGACATTGGGAGAAGGGGGTGGGGCGCTTGGCCCCAAACCCAAGTCATATGCAGTGAATGCAACCATGCAGAGGAGCCAACAGAGGGGCTAGTCGGTAAGCCATTTCCCTGGTTATGTGTCATACCATAAGATCCATGGTGGGTAGCGGAGGTGCTACGACGAAGAGGGCATGGACTAGGCCCTGACACTGATCCCATCGTTAACCATGTGACCACAACCTCCAGAGTGGGAACTTAGCCGCTAAGGGTGGGAGGTTAGCCCCAACTCTTGGCCATATTAAATTCCATGTGACCATGACCGAGCGGGGTGAGAGCTTAGCCGATGGGGGTGGGTGGTTAGCCTCAACCCTCGACCATGTGAGCGTCATGCGACCAATGACCGACAGGGAGAGGGCTTAGCCGGTGGGGGCAAGCGATTAACTCGATCCCCGACCATATGTGCCCAGATGACCACCCTTAGGGGCTATAAAATCAACACTTAAGGAGTTATTGGCAGATTTAATGAGGCGACAAATTGCACTGTTTGCATTAGGGAAATTTTGAGGTCTAAAATGGGCCTCCTAAGGAAATTATAAAATAATAGTGTAAATAATAAAATAAGATCAGATTAAAAAAGAAAAAAACTATTTTTTCAATTCGTATTTTCAACTTATCTCCCTATGGGTTTACTCAAATTTCGAGCGGGAACACTCGTTGGATGCATAATTTTATTACGCATCCAAGGAGTACTCATGTTGCATACTTTCGATGGACCTTGCTACACAAAAAATGAGAAATACATGAAAAAACGTGATTAACATGATTGCAATCATGTTTTTTCATGTATTTTTCATTTTTTGTGTAGCAAGGTCCATTGAAAGTATGCAACATAGGTACTCCTTGGACGATGAATTAATATTTTCATCTAATGAGTACTCCTACTCAAAATTTGAGTAAAACCTTCGAGAGATAAATTAAAAATACAAGTTAAAAAAATAGTTTTATTATTTTATAAATTTTAAATCTTTTTATTTTTTTACCTAAAAAATGGTGAATCATCTTCCATGGTTGACATCATCATATTGGATCCTATTGGTTCTTATAAAGTTTATTTTGGTTGTACATTTTTCTTAGGAGGCCCATTTTAGACCTCAAAAGTTCTCAAATGTGGACGAAATTGTCGCTCGGTGGTTTGTAGAAACGCTGGATTTGTAGAACAAATAACAAGTTTTGCTATTTTATAAGATAATTAGCAGGAAAAACTTCCAAGAATCATATCTTGCTTAGTTGTTAACCTTTTTGAGCTCAAGAAGAGCCTAGGTAGGGGTTTTTGAGTACTATGAACTCAATGGAAGCCTCAAATTTCTGATTTGAGCACTGTATGATGGAATTTTTGTAGATTCAAGTCCTTGAGTGCTAAAGACAGAGATAGTTTTGAGGCCAGATGGAGGCATATTTGAGCATGGAAAAAACCTAGATAGGGGTTTCCTAGCCTTCCAGTTACATCTGCAGCAACTGCTAATTTAGTAGAGTAGCTATTTTCAGTCTTTTCTCAATGTGCTTATGGGAAAAGCTCTTTCCAACACTTCACTGTGAGGTAGTTGAATGTTTATGCTTTTAGATTTTAGGTGGAGTACAAGGACCTATTGTGAGAGTGTCATTTTTCCATTGACACAATTATGACTTGTTATAGTGAGTCATATTTTTGAGTGAATTATTTGTAGGAGAAACAATGCCACTCCAGAGTCAACAATTAATAATGTGTTAATTTTTTGTTGAGATCAATATAGTGGCCTAGCCATTGGATCAGGGCCCAGGAGGGGTGAACTCTGTTATCACTTGCTTGTTTCTTCTCTGCATGTTTATCATATTGAGTTACATATGAATTTGTTTCACTTTTAAGTTCATGTGAAAACTTAACTACTCATCTTTGAAGAAGTTGAAAAGCTAATTTTAATTTTAAAGACCCAAGTTTTTCAGACTTGCAATGTGTTAGAGGACGATCAAAGTTTCATTTTTAGATCACGTAGTATCGGAGCCAAGTTCTGACCAAATTGCAAGTATGGGAAAGAAACTAAAGCATGCAAACTCCAAGAGTTGGAGGAGATTAATTTATCTCTTCAAATGGAGATTTTCGAGCTAAGAAGAATGTTCGAAGCTGTGGAGGAGGAGAGAAGGGAAATGTCACTACAGTTTAAACATATTGTGGAGGAACAAACTGGTGAGTGTTCCGTCTCGGAAGAAGAAAAGAATCCATCAAAGATGAAACGAATTTGTGGGCATTGTCAATACACAAGATATGGATCCTATAATGAGAATAGTGCTTGCGATATTTTCTAGCATCTGAAAGATTCTCCCCATGTTCCAATTGGTAAAAGTGGTTGGCTAGAGATATCATCCACGTCTTCATCAACACTTGAAATGAAAAATATGGGTTATTGGCCAAAGGAGGTAATTAGTATTTCCAGTTATACTCATTTAGTTAATGTTGATAACACATCTTTTACATCTTTTGAAAATCATACCAAGGGTATTGGTATGAAGCTTTTAACTCAGATGGGTTATGATGGAAGGGGCCTCGGAGTTAATGATCAAGGCATAATTAATCCTATCAAAGTGAAGGGACGAACACAATATGAAGGATTCGGTTATGGCCATGAAGAAATTGGAGGGTGCTCCAAAATTGCTGAGGCAAAGAAATCATCAAGTATGGAGTTCATGCTAAAGGGGCTCCTACAAAGTGATGGTACAATACACCATGATGGTAGTGATAGTGAGAAATTGTCTCCGTAGAGAGATGAACGTTCCAAAGGACACGTCAAGTCCAGTTCTCCTCCTCAAAGTCATAACCCAAAAGACATGTATAAGCATCATGGGGATTCCAGAAATGTTTGTGCTTATGATCATTTATGGGAATGTTTCCCTGTACATTTTTTGATGTGTATGACTATTGTGTGGCTGAGTGTGAGCAAGGTAAGGCAATGGTAGAAAAATGGATCAAATCACTGGGAAATGACATGAGGAACCTCTCCCAGGTATGAAGAATTCCTTGTCGATGGGAAAGCACAAGTATTTTTGTACCCATTGTAGCATGAGTGTGCACCAGATTGAAAAGTGTTGGAAACTCAATACGGAACTTCATCCCAAGGAGGAAAAAGAGGTCATGTGATTCCCTTCAAGGGAAGCAATAGTTGGCAAAGTGGAAACTGATGTAGTTCCCGAAGCAGCCTTTGAAGAAAAGCAGGTGAAAAAAGAGAACCCATAAGCCTGGTTAGGCAAAGAATGGGTAAACTATTTTGTAGAATTAGCTTTCTTTGTTAAATTGTAATTACTTGTTGTATATTCCCATTTGGCTCATTTGTAAAGTGATGTCATGTATAAATCACTTAAATGAAACAATGTATTTCTTTGGCATGTTATGCTTATTTGGCTTGATGACGAGTCAATTTGTATGGGGATTTTGGGATGAGCATTTTCATTTCATACAATATGTCTACAATTGTGTCAAGCACTCATCTATAAAAGTATTTCTATGTGAAGCTTGTTTGTGTTATTTGCCAAAGTATTTTAGGATTTTATCTTTGGTAAATATTTTAAATAAGATGGAAATATTGACTTTCATCAAAGTGTACAAGTGCATCTTGAGAAAATCAAGGCCATGTACAAAGCAAGGCATGCCAACCATAAGTTTGATTATGATTTCCAAGTGGAAGATCAAGTTTTCTTGTGCATTAACAAGGAGAAACTTCAAGATGAAGATCATAGGAGCTGCCAAAGAAAGATGGTCATGAAGAGAATGTTCATATTCCATCCATTGAAATATTTTCTCCTGAATAATTAGAAGAATTGCAACATGCCACAATTCTTGACAGGAGGATAATGACTTCACGCAGAGGCAATGTGGAGTACCTTTGAATGGGGCTCAAAGGCACCAAGCCAAGAAGAGCAAGTAGGATTGAGATTGGGAAAATGAAGGAGTTGCATCATCATTATTTTTCTGAGTGAAGACAGACTTTTGGGGGTCCAAAAGTTCATAGTGGGGAGGTATGATCCAGATATCAAAAATATGCTAAACAATGAAAGCACTCAAAATCTCCCGAAACTGGTGCCAGATCGTAGTTTTCGTCATATTGATACCAACACTACTTGAATCACCTCAATCCAACATCGTGTGAGGAAGTTATGATGTTATGAAGTTTTGGCCAAACAATTAAAAATTCAAATAGTAGGGGTGACTGGGCTGTTGACTGGGAAAACCATACATATGACATCATGTTGATTTCAACATGCTGACTGGGCGTATGGATGATGGTGGAACAACCCAGGTTCGACAAGTGGCAAGGTTGTACGAGGCTAGGTGGCATATTTTTATTGGCTAAAGGGTTTCGTAGTGGCCCAATGAGAGGGCGCCACATTGCCCTCGGTGGTTGGTTAAAATTCTTATAGGTCGGCCAACTGGCCTCGGCAGGGTTCGACCCATCGACCTCATCGCAACAACCCCAACGTCCAAATGTTAGGCCACAACTTTAGTTCTTAATATGTATGGGTCACCTTTTATATTTGATATGTGATGGTTTCAGCATTGGGAGAAGGGGGCGAGGTGCTTGGCCACAACCCCAAGTTATATGCAGTCAATGTAACCAAGCAGAGGAGCCAATGTAGGGGCCATGTGGTTAGCCCTGGCGCCTAGTTATGTTTCATACCATAAGACCCATGACAGATAGTAGAGGCACTATGATGGAGAGAGCAGGGACTAGGCCCCGACCCTGGTCCCATCGTTAAACACATGACCACGACCACCAGAGCAGGATCTTAGTTGGCGGGGGTGGGTAGTTAGTCCCGACCCTCGACCATATTAAATTCCATGTGACCATGATTGAGATATTAACTGGCTGGGGCGAGCGGTTAGCCCTAACCCCCATCCATGTGAGTGCCACATGACCAACGACCGACAGAGAGAGGGCTTAACTGGTAGGGGTGGGCGGTTAGCCCAACCCTCGACTATATGTGCACACATCACCTCCCTTAGGGGATATAAAATCGATGTTTAAGGGGTTATTGGAGGATTTAATGAGGTGAAAAATTGCACCATTTGTGGGAGATATTGTCGCTAGGAGGTTGGCGGAAAGGCTGGATTCATAGAATGAATAATTTTTTTTTCCATTTTGCAGGACAATTAGCAGGACAAAATTTGAAGAAGCATATCTTGCTCAATTTTTAACCTTTTTGAGCTCAAGAAAAGCCTAGATAGGGGTGTTTGAGTATTCTAAACTTGATGGAAGCATCATATTTCTGATTTGAGCACTGTAAGATGGAATTTTTGCAGATTCAAGTCCTTTAGTGCTAGAGACAAAGAGAGTTTTGAGGCCATATGGAGACATATTTGAGCATGAAAAAATCCCAGATAGGGGTTTTCAAGCCTTCCAGTTACATCTGCAGCAACTGTTACTTTAGTAGAGTAGCTATTTTTAGTATTTTCTCAATGTGTTTATGGGAAAATCCATTTCCAACACTTCATTGTGAGGTCTTTGTATGTTTATGCTTTTTGATTTCAAGTGGAGTACAAGGACCTATTTTGAGAGTGTCGTTCTGTAGGAGAAACAATGCCACTCCAGAGTAAAAAATTTGCAATGTTCTTATTTGCAAATGAGATCAATGAAGTGGCCTAGCCATTGGAGCAGGGCTTGAAGATGTAGCGCAAGAGGGCTAAAATCCATTATCACTTACTTGTTTCTTCTCTGCATGTTTATCATATTGAGTTGCATATGAATTTGTTTCACTTTTAAGTTCATGTGAAAGCTTAAACACTCATCTTTGAAGAAGCTGAAAAACTAATTTTACTGTTAAAGACCCAAGTTTTTCAGACTTGCAAAGTTTCAGAGGATGATCGAAGTTTCATTTTTAGATCATTCTTCCTCCTTGAACTGTGAATTGTACAATCATAAGCCCCATTCAAACATCATGGAACTGTGCATTGTGCAGTCACAGAGAACTGCTTCCATCAACTATGCACTGTGCAGTCCTAGTTTTCGGTCATTGTTGGTTACTCATGCCCACTACAAAGTTCTTTTCTAATATTTCCTCCAACACGCACTTTCAATCTAAAGTCAAGGCATATCTGAGTCCCTGCAGTGCACAATTGCACAATACATTAATTCTTTATTCCAAAACTTCACACTGCACAGTCATAGTGAGCATGTCTGCCCTCTCTGTCTCTCAAACTTCCCCAACTGCGTAGTCATGCCTCCCTGTCCTTCAGCCACTGCACACTGCCTAGTCACATAGCCTAGACCCTCACACCCTGCCTCCTACTCCTGTGCACTACACAATACTTGGGCCTCCTCCTCAATCCTGCACACTATCCCAACTCAGTCAATATGTTGCATGAGAAAAAGGATAAACTAAGATATTTTGGGATTAAAATCGTCTTGTCAAGAGTGAATTTCATTTTTAGGTGTTATTAATTAACATGGAAGGATGATGCTTAAGGAGGATACCAAAGATATATTACAAGAATACACTTGTGAAGCTGAAGACACAATGAGACCACCAAGAAAAGAGATAAAGGGACAATAGATCACGATATAAGATGGGAGATAAATATCACTTGGAAGATTCTATATCCTAACCAACCTTTTGGAGAATGAAGATGAAGTACATGAAAGAATTATCATGAAGATGTGAAAACAATAACAGGGAGAAAATGTTGTCATTAATACTCTACAATGAAGTTCCATGTCACAATTTCCAAGTCATGGCTTCTCAAAATGTCACCATAAGAGTCTTATGTGTCATTGTATTTTGCCACAAATATGTGGACATGTAATATTATATTTTTGAAAAATGAGAAAATGTAAATGTGTGGGAGCCCAAGGGTCACACATAGAATGTGAAAAGTCATGTAGAAGCTCAAAGGCCTCATATGAATTCAAAAATTCACATGGAAACTCAAGAGTCACGAGGAAAGTCCAAGAGTCACAAGGGAGGTGGAGAGTCACCTTATTTTTTATATATAAACCCTCATAGCTTAAGAAAAGTACTTTTCACCTTGGATTATCAAGCTAGGCACATGAAAGAAGATTAGTCTTTTGAGAAGCAAGTATTTGCTCAACGTTCCACTATTGGGACTAGTGTTGCATCATTTAATTATGTATCTTGGGACTTTTAATTTATAGTTCGAAGCTCTTGGGGTCGACACACATTCATACATATGTCATGATTTATTGTAAGACTATTCAATTCATTATTTGCGGTGCATGTTTATGTTTCTACATACTAATGAGAATGAACTGTTTCATTGGCTTTAGTATGGATCTTTGAACTACGTGTCCTTGTTTTCATGATCCTTATTTCTCTATGAACTATTTCACAAGATGACTAATGATTCTTTCAGATATATGTGTGTTTCTTTACTAGGAAAATACTATTACTCTTTTTTTAAGGACTCACTTTGTTGTGAAACCAGCTCCAAAAATAGAAGAAAAGAGATATCAATGCCTTAGAAATAAGCCACTTCGACAGGGAAACCTCCAATACATTACATGAATGAAAAATTCTTGGATGATACCAATTACGAAACCTCCTTTCTATATATAGGAGTCCATGGGGCCACAATGTAATCCTAGCCGACCTAACAATAATAATTTAAGGGCACAATAATAACAATATGGGGGTTACAGGGGTACAAAAATAACAATAAGGGGGTTACACTAACAACAATAAGGGACTATACTAGTAATATAGGGAGCTAACATGCCCCTCTCTTTCAAAAAAGTGTTGTCTTCAATGCTTGAGTAGCTCTGGGTGCTTCTGTATAAAATTCTCATCCTCCCATATAGAATCTTCAGTGGGTAAGTTCTTCCACTTGATGAGATACTCTGAAATTGATCGATTTCGTAGCTGTCGAGTTCTTGTTTCCGTGACCGCTTCAGGTTCCAATATGATTTTTCCTTCCTCATAAAGTTTTGGCAATATTGTTTGAACTATAAGATTTTCACCTATAACCTTCTTTAAGCATGAAACATGGAAAACTGGAAGCACTCGTGAAGAAGCAGGAAGCTCCAATTTGTATGCCATAGTACCAATCTTTTGTGACCCCTTGTAAGGACCATATTACTTTGGCGATAATTTATTTTCCTTCTTAGCTTGCTTGAGGGACATTTGTTTGTATGGTTTTAGCCGTAAAAATACCTAGTCTCCTACACCAAAAATTTTCTCGCTGCGATGTTGATTTGCTTGTTGTTTCATTCGATTTTGTGCCAAACTCAGGCTATCCTTTAAGAGTTGGAGAACTTCTTGTTGATGCTAAATGTGATCTTCACTGCTTGAACCTTCGAATTTTCTCTTAAAGATGATGTGATGGATGGTGGATGATATCCATAAAGTGCCATAAATGGGGTCATTTTTGCTGCAGTATGGAAGGAAGTGTTGTACCACCATTCAGCGAGAGGTAGCCACTTGACCCATTGTGTTTTTTTATCAGATACAAAACAACGAAGATATCCTTCCAAACATTTATTTACTATCTTAGTTTGACCATCGGATTGAGGACGATAAGATGAGCTATGAGCTAATTGAGTGCCCAAACAAGAAAATAACTCCATCCAAAAATTTCCAGTAAAATGGGATCTCTGTCGCTCATAATAACCCTTGGGTTTCCATGTAGCTTTTGAATTGTGTCCATAAATGTAGTAGCAATTGTACTTGATTTAAATGGATGAGATAATGCAAAAAAGTGTGTATACTTGGTAAGTCTATCAACTACCACCATGATAACACTCTTTCCTTCGGACTTAGGTAAACCTGTGATAAAATCCATTGAAATCTCCTCCCAACGTTGACTTGGAATGGATAAAGGTTGTAGAAGACCCGGGGTCTTAATTGTCTCATTTATTCTACTGGAAAACCTAACATTCCGCCACAAACTTTTGAATATCGGATTTAAGGCCATTCCAAAAAAATTCTTTCTTCACCCTGTGGTAAGTTTTTGAAAATCCTGAGTGTCCTCCTAAAGGAGAAATGTGCAATTCCAAAAGAATATTTTGCTTTAGTTGGGAATTCTTACAAATATATAAGCGATCTTTGTACCACAAGGAATCATTTTTCCAACTAAATGTATCAGATGTACTAAGATCTTGCTGCAACTTTTGAATGAGTGTCCACACTTCTTTGTCCTTCTTCCATTCATCTCTTGCTTCGGTTATCCAATTTGGTTGGATAATAGAAATGGCACAAAGCAATGCTTCCACCTATTCATTCATTCTTGAGAATGCATCTGCAACAACATTTAGTTTTCATTTTTTGTAGATTATTTCAAAGTCATAACCCAAAATCTTTGTGACCCATTTTTGCTGCTCTTCTGAAGATAGTCTTCGTTCCAAAAAGTGTTTAAGACTATCATGATCAGTTTTTACCTTGAAGTGTCTTCCCATTAGGTAAGTTCGGCATTTATTTAGTGCATGCAGTATTGCTTACATTTCCTTCTCATAAATATGTTTCTGTAAATACTTTCATTTGATTGGATGACTTTCAAAAGCAATGGGTCTTCTTTCTTGCATTAAAACAACACCAATTCCATTTCCTGAGGTATCACATTCCACAATAAAGGTTTTTGTGAAGTCTGGCATAGCTAAGACCGGTGCTAGACACATTGCCTCTTTAAGATGTTCAAAGGCCTTAGTTGCTTCAGGAGTCCATGAAAATGAATATTTCTTCAATAATGTTGTTCGAGGTACTGCTATTCTCCCATAACTCTTAACAAACTTGCGATAATACCCTGTTAACCCGAGAAATCGTCGCAACTGCTTTATCGTTGTGGGGAATTTCCATTCCTTAATGGCTTTAATTTTTTTAGGGTCTACCTTAACACCCTCGTGAGATACAATATGACCCAGATATTCCACCTCTTGTACTCCAAAGAAACATTTGGATGTTTTTTCATATAATTGTTTCTCCTGCAATAGTTTGAGCACCCTGTCAACATGTTGAACATGATCCTTCAAAGACCTGTTGTAGATTAGTATATCATCAAAAAATACTAGCACAAATTTTCTAAGGAAGGGTTTGAAAATGGAATTCATCAACCCTTGAAATGTAGAAGGTGCATTGGTAAGGCCAAAAGGCATGACCAAAAATTCATAATGACCCTCTTGAGTTCGAAATGCTGTTTTTGGAATATCTTTAGTCTTCATTCTAATTTGATGATATCCTGAACGAAGATCCAACTTGGTAAAATAAATTGCTCCATGTAATTCATCCAATAATTCATCAATCACAGGAATGAGAAATTTATCTTTAATGGTGAGCTTATTGAGCTCCCTATAATCTGGACACGTGCCATGATCCATCCTTCTTGTGTATTAATACTACAGGAGTAGAGAAAGAACTTTGACTAGGTTGAATTATACCCGCCTCTAAAATTTCTGCAATCATACGTTCAATTTCGCTCTTTTGGACATAAGGATATCTATAAGGCCCGATGTTTGGAGGAACACTTCCTGGAATCAAATGAATAGTATGATCATGATCACGAATAGGTGGGAGTCCTTTGAGAGTTTCAAACACCTTGGAATGATTGTCCAAGACTTTTTGGAGATTTGCAGAAATAGATGATTTTGATGTTGGAACTTCTAGTGAGCATAATTATGCAATTACGCCTCGTTGTTCTTTCTTTAGAAGCTTTGTCATGACATTAGAGCTTATTATCTTTCCTGGCTTCCCTGCAATACCCCATAATTCGACTTCCTTTCCTTCTGAAAAAAATTTCAAAAAAAATTCTTGAAAATTAAAAGCTACTGTCCCCAAAGATTGTAACCATTGTACTCCTAGTACAACATCAACACCTCCCATAGGAATGGAAAGCATTGGACTATTCAATACATATTCCCCCATGGTTAGCTTCACATTATGGCATTTTCTAGAGCAATTTATAGTTCCTCCATTTGCCACCATCACTTGACATTCTGGTGCTGGTTATAGGAAACAATTCAATTCCTTGGCTACCTTACAATGAATAAAATTATGGGTGATACCTGAAACAATAAACACTATTACCTTTTTCTTCTTGATATGTCCTTCTATCTTGAGACTTTGAGGAGTGGTAATTCCTGCCAATGCATTACACGATATGGTCGGACTCATTTCTTCCTCTTCTAGGGTTGGTTCATGGTGTATATCCTCTTCTTTTGAAGATTCTTGTTCATTTTCTTCTTCCTCTTCACAATCTATGTAAAATAATTTCTTCTCAACACACTTATGACCTTTAGTGTATTTGCTATCACAACTGTAGCAAAGCCCTTTTGCTTTTTTTTCTTCCAATTGTTGTGGTGTCAACCTTGTAGGTTGTGGAAATCTAGGCGTAGCAACACTTCCTTCTTTATAGAAGTGAGTGGTAGGCTTCCTTGTCACCATAATTTTACATTCATTTTTTCTTGCCAACTTGAATGCCTTCTCCAATGAATCAGGTTCCAAAACGCGAACTTCATGTTGGATGTTATCCTTTAAAGTACCTATGAAGAGATCAATCCTGTGTTCCTCTGGAATATCAGTTACCCTTATATTCAATTTTTGGAAGTCCTCAATGTGCTCCCCCATTGAACACTTCTGTTTGAGATTTATTGGTTGGCTAAAGAAAGTGTTGCTCTTTGTATCCTCATAATGTGCTATCATTTCCTTCGTAAAAATTGACCAAAAGACAGTTTTTTTACAAGAGCAAAGCCATCGATACCATACAAATGTATTTTTTCTAAATATAAAGTTGCAATGCGTATCTTTTGTGTATTTTGTTGTCCAAGAATTTTTGGAGATTTGCAGAAATAGATGATTTTGGTGTTGGAACTTCTAGTGAGCATAATCGTGCAATTACGCCTCGTTGTTCTTTCTTTAGAAGATTTGTCATGACATTAGAGCTTATTATCTTTCCTGGCTTCCCTGCAATACCCCATAATTCGACTTCCTTTCCTTCTGAAAAAAAATTCAAAAAAAGTTCTTGAAAATTAAAAGCTACTGTCCCCAAAGATTGTAACCATTGTACTCCTAGTACAACATCAACACCTCCCATAGGAATGGAAAGCATTGGACTATTCAATACATATTCCCCCATGGTTAGCTTCATATTATGGCATTTTCTAGAGCAATTTATAGTTCCTCCATTTGCAACCATCACTTGACATTCTGGTGCTGGTTATAGGAAACAATTCAATTCCTTGGCTACCTTACAATGAATAAAATTATGGGTGATACCTGAAACAATCAACACTATTACCTTTTTCTTCTTGATATGTCCTTCTATCTTGAGACTTTGAGGAGTGGTAATTCCTGCCAATGCATTACACGATATGGTCGGACTCATTTCTTCCTCTTCTAGGGCTGGTTCCTGGTGTATATCCTCTTCTTGTTCATTTTCTTCTTCCTCTTCACAATCTATGAAAAATAATTTCTTCTCAGCACACTTATGACCTTTAGTGTATTTGCTATCACAACTGTAGCAAAGCCCTTTTGCTCTTTTTTCTTCCAATTGTTGTGGTGTCAACCTTTTAGGTTGTGGAAATCTAGGCGTAGCAACACTTCCTTCTTTATAGAATTGAGTGGTAGGCTTCCTTGTCGCCATAATTTTACATTCAACTTTTCTTGCCAACTTGAATGCCTTCTCCAATGAATTAGGTTCCAAAACCCGAACTTCATGTTGGATGTTATCCTTTAAAGTGCCTATGAAGAGATCAATCCTGTGTTCCTCTGGAATATCAGTTACCCTTATATTCAATTTTTGGAAGTCCTCAATGTGCTGCCCCACTAAACCCTTTTGTTTGAGATTTATCAATTGGCTAAAGAAGGTGTTGCTCTTTGTATCCTCATAATGTGCTATCATTTCCTCCGTAAAAATTGACCAAGAGACAATTTTTTTACGGGAGCAAAGCCATCGATACCATACAAATGTATTTTGTTCTAAATGTAAAGTTGCAATGCATACCTTTTGTGTGTTTTGCACATTATTGAGATTAAAATATTGCTCCATCTGTAGTATCCATGTTACAGGATCCTTTCCATCAAACTTCCTCATATCCATTTTTGGAATATGGTGGTTCTTCCCTCCAACATTAGAGTTTATGAAATCACGATTAAAATTTATTTTGTTCTCATCATGAGTTTTCTCTACTATCTTTTCATCATTAGGAAACATTTCTTGTATGAACTTTTTAAAACCTTCCATGTCTGCTTTTAGATCATTCTTCATGTTTTCCATATTAGCTTCCATGTCATCCATCTTATATTCCATTCCAGCTTCCACGCCATCCATCTTAGCTTCCATGCCATACTTCATACCATCCATCTTAGATTCCACACCTTTCTTCAAAACTTCCATGTCATTTTTTGTTGCTCTTTGCGAGAGCAAAATTTGCTGCACTTGCTCTTGTAATTTTGATATGTGATGTTGCCATTCTTCGTCTTCATGAGTCATAGTTGAGCCTTCTAAAGGCTTAATTGGTGTTTAATTCTTTTTAGGGACCATTTTAGAATCCACTACTGATATCTATTCTACAATATTCCCTTGGAATCAATTCAACTTGATTCTTCAAACAAGACTTATGCAATTCGGAAAAAAAAATACACACCTTTTACTTTATTTTGAGGAACTCGCTATTGAAATTGACTTATCTCTATACTTGAATATTCTCAATATCTGAAATTGGGCCATGTAGTAGTTCTATGAAGTGTCTTTAAAATGCCACAAATTTGACTTGATTTGAATTCTTCAAGACAAAGTTATGTCCAATCTCCCACACTGACCTAATTATGGACTAGTTCAGTAGAGCGAACTTGTATGACTTACCACGTGTCACTGTTTGCTCCTTTGGCTTTGAAATTTATAGAAAGGAAACTACAATCCGTGTGATTCTAGTCACTTTTTACAGAATTCCAATCCGATGCTCAGAGAGAGAGTTATGAAGATTTTACCACGATCACCTCTTTGAGATGAAATTTGGGAGCCTGAAAAATACCTATCTTCCACAGATCATATCTCTGAAAATATTGCGAACCAAGCTCTGAAATTATGCGACAATTTTCCTCAAGATTTTGGCTTCGCACTTTAAAAATTTCAGCTTCTGAGCCTTCGTATAAGAAAAGTTATAGCGAAAAGTCTGCAATGACATTATTAAGTGAAATTCAGGAGCTTGCAAAAAGCTCTAACTTCCACAGGTCATATCTCTGAAAATATTGTGAATCAAGCTTTGAAGTTTTGCGACGATGTTCCTTAGGATTTAGGCTTCGCACTCTAAAAATTTCGGCTTCTGAACCTTCGTAGAAAAAAAATTATAGTGAAAATTCCACGATGACTTGTTTGGAGTAGCGAAACCCTAGAATCCAAAGCTCTGATACCAAATGTTGTGAAACCAACTCCAAAAATAGAAGTAAAGAGATATGAACGCCTTAGAAATAAGCCACTTCAAGGGGGCAACCTCCAATACATTACATGAATGAACAATTCTCGGATGATACAAATTAAAAAACCTCCTTTCTATATATAAGAGTCCATGGGGCCACAATGTAATCTTAGTGGGGCCACAATGTAATCTTAGCCGACCTAACAATAATAATTTAAGGGCACAATAATAAAAATATGGGGGTTACAGGGGTACAATAATAACAATAATGGGGTTACACTAAAAACAATAAGGGACTATACTAGTAATATAGGGACCTAACACACTTTCTTTCCCCTTTTCGTGAAAGAACCATTATATACTTTGCAATTGAATACGTCACACGACTAACTTGTTTATCTTGAAATAATATGTGTTTCTATTGTGTCCTTCATTGTAGCTAAGGAAAATCATTAAGAATCTAGTAGTCGAGCCTATTTCTCAAATGAGTCTCCTAATCCAAACAATGTGAGGCTTAGTTAGGAATTCATATTGGGGAGACCCCCTCACTGTTGGCACATCTAGCACTGTCAATAATTTTGGCGCTAGAAGGAGGGTAGCCTTTTTATCGATGATAATTTACCACATTCATGCAAAGAACCCCCTGTGCAAGGTAGTAATTGTTAGAGTCCAACTCCAAATCATATATCTGAGAAAGGAGATTACCCTCACCAAGGTTAAAAGTGTGCATACGATGTTACTTACGATTAGCTCTTTCAGATTTCACCTATCACTCGTCGGTTTACTAGAGCTCTTGGATTAATTCCTATAACAT
This sequence comes from Pinus albicaulis, assembly GCA_034641835.2. Taxonomy (NCBI): domain Eukaryota; kingdom Viridiplantae; phylum Streptophyta; class Pinopsida; order Pinales; family Pinaceae; genus Pinus; species Pinus albicaulis. The sequence goes on from CM076582.1 coordinate 1,187,986,972, forward strand.
CTATTCTTCTTCATAAGCAATCAAAGAAAGAGACCACTCGCCGTGGTGTTTTAGTCTCTTCATTGGAGCAATTAGTCACTGCTACTCTTGAGGATTTTTTGTCTCACTTGAGGATTCCATTCATCAAGGAGACCTTCTACCACCTATTGGGGAAGATCTAGAAGGAGACAGTGAATATTTTAATTTTTTTGACGAAGAATATCTGAGAGATAACGAAATAACATCCTCAATGTTCTCCGTCCCTGTACACAGAGAAACATGCTAATTAAGGAAAAAAACTACAGATTATATTTGGAGATTTATATTTACAAATCTTTACAACATTTACATATATTCACATGTCACACATTCAGAGTTTCATGCCCAAAAACTAAGTAATTTTAAAAGAGAATTTGAAGCAGATCAACTACTTTCTGTGGCTCTGTGCAATTTCTTGGTGCTTTTGCCTCACCAAATTCAGCTTGGACTCTTTCCTTTGTTCCAGAGGGTGGTACGCCTCCAATATCCAATACTGTATTTCTTTGCACTCCTATTCCATCAACGAACAGTTCTTGGCTCATTGCTTCTTGATACAACCCCAATGTGCTTCCGATTCCAATCAACCATGCTCATGACCAAGAATCCCAACTCATTTTCATGCCTTTCCTTCTTTGATTCTCAGTCCCTCGGGCAATAAAATTACTCTTCCGTGAAATCACTCACCTTTCAAGTTTAGGCACACCCTTCTTTGCTTCTCACTCCCTCGAATGATCCATCCCTTGGCAATGCTTCCTTGCATCAAAAGGAGTTCAAATTCAAGGCACGTCCCTGCCTTCAAAGTCACCATAAATGCATAGCATGCTTCATGGTAATCAATTGAAATAATTGGTGTTATTGTATCGCAATGGCCCCATTATTGAAATATTTAATCATTGTGCCACTACACATTTGATGTCTTTCAACAACACTAATTATTTTGCAGCCAAGTCCCTCCACCCATCTGGGGGATTCCATGCTTTCCTGCATCATAGTACATATTAATCCATAAGTTCCATCATTAAGGAAATGAAATAATTTTAAATCATTCCTCATTACACTAGTACAAAATGGCTAATTTGTTACTAAAAAAATGACTAAAATTTGCATATAAATGACTATTTTTCGGTCAGTGACCAATAGTAGCTAATTTACAGTAGCTTATA